>CM051240.1:245459639-245884639 GCA_027917425.1 Gastrophryne carolinensis
AGGGAAAGGACAGCAATCTCAGAATGCAGAGCTGCACAATCAGAAGACACTTCCTGTTTGCAGGCAGCCTGAGACTCATGTGCCGCCATCTTTGATGTTTAAAGGCTCAGAAAAGTGTAGGTAGGATGATTTTTAATGTGGGCAATCTGTATGTTCAGAGTGTGGGAAACATATAAGATGTTAGGCTGTTATTCAGGGTGAAGGTTCGGATTAATGTGGGCAATCTGTATGTAAGGGGGGGGGAACATACAAGATAGACTCTTATTCCAGGTGAAGGTCCGGATTAATGTGAGCAATCTGTATGTACACGGGGGGAAACATACAAGACAGGCTCTTATTCAGGGTGAAGGTTCGGATTAATGTGAGCAATCTGTATGTACAGGGGGGAAACATATAAGATAGGATCTAATTCAGGGTGAAGGTCCGGATTAATGTGGGCAATCTGTATGTACAGGGTGGGGGGAACATATAAGATAGGCTCTTATTCAGGGTGAAGGTCCAGATTAATGTGGGCAATCTGTATGTACAGGGTGAGGGAAACATATAAGATAGGCTCTTATTCAGGGTGAGGGTCCGGATTAATGTGAGCAATCTGTATGTACACGGGGGGAAACATACAAGACAGACTCTTATTCAGGGTGAAGGTCCGGATTAATGTGGGCAATCTGTATGTACAGGGTGGGGGGAACATATAAGATAGGCTCTTATTCAGGATGAAGGTCCGGATTAATGTGGGCAATCTGTATGTACAGGGTGGGGGAAACATATAAGATAGGCTCTTATTCAGGATGAAGGGGTTTAGAGGGGCAATTTACTAAACGTTCTTTTATTGACTGGAGGTCTGCTTTAATGCAATCTGTCCATACACACAGCCTTGTGTTTTGTATTGGGATTGTTGCTTGTTTCCCATCGGTATCCCGTATCCCTGTCACACATCCTTCTCTTGGAAGATAGATGTCTTTTCAGAAGATTAGCTCTAACAGCTTCGGCTGTGCTTAATTAATTCCTTCCATTTAATCTTCTTTCCTGTGACAATATTTATCGTGATAGAATATAGTGCCACTTCCTCTACACTAGATGCAGTGTTGGACTGGCCCACCAGAGGATTCTTCGGTGGACCACAGGCACTGACCTATGGCCATCATCAGGGCAGTACCAAGACTAAAACAGCGTTTCTGTCCTGCCTGGAGTGTTCTCTGAGTTCGTTTTATTCACAACATTATATTTGCTATAAACATCAGATTTTTATAGAAGCTCAGAAGTGTGCTCAATGTGCTTCAGTCCAACAATGATCCCCCCGAAAATACCAGGCTGTGCCAGGCTTTAATGTGCTCTTTATTCCTTGCTTTTTAAAGTGGACCAAAACCCAGGATTTTGACTATCCTGGGTTTTGGTCCTCTTCCCCAGGGCACCCCGATCGGGGGTGCCCCTTTATGTGAAAACTCCCAGATCGCCCAAGGAAACTCACTTCATCCGGGTCCTACGGCGCATGCGCAGCCGCTCGTCCAATCAGCAGCTCCGAGCGCGCTTACTTTCCTCACTTTCCGGTCCAACCCTTTAACAGGAAGCGTGCC
Source organism: Gastrophryne carolinensis (assembly GCA_027917425.1). NCBI lineage: Eukaryota > Metazoa > Chordata > Amphibia > Anura > Microhylidae > Gastrophryne > Gastrophryne carolinensis. The sequence continues at coordinate 245,461,214 of CM051240.1, forward strand.
TGCGCCAGCCATTCACAAATGAATGTGCCCTGCAAGAGGGATAGCAGGGATGCGACCGCGGCCCGTGCATGCGCCGTTGGACCAGAAAGTAAGGTAAGTGTAGCGGGCAACCTAAGGGGGTTTCACACAGCGGGGCATCCCGATTTGTGATGCCCTAGGGGGGAGGGAATCGATCAGCCAGGGAATCTTATAGAGTCTCGGGCCGATCCCCCTGGGTTTTAAAGTGGACCAAAACCCACGCCGATTGGCCCGGGAATCTATAAGATTACGATCGCCTCCCCCCACACTGTGATTTAGACCCATGTGACATAAAGGAGTTTCCGAAATGTAAAAGCGAAGAATTGCCATGCAGGAAATGCATGTGTGTGCTGCTTCGAGTGGACCAAAACCTACCCTGGACTGTATGAGACTCTAGGGCAAGAGTACTCGCTCCCCCCTAATCCGGGTGCCCCGCTGTGTGAAACCCCTCCAGGTTGCCCGAAAATTCGGTTGCAGTAGGTGGTTGCCACGCAACGCGTCAGTGCGCTGGCATCTTGAGGTTGAGGTAGACTTGGACTGCGTTACACGGTAATGTACATTGTTTTAATTTCATCCAATATATTCTGAATGTTATGGATATTTTTTCAGTGTTACTGTGATTTATGCCCTGGAGCCTACCGCCTTCTCTTTATTTCTCAGCACATATATATGCACAGCTGCACTTAGCACTGCTATTGGTGCCTCTATATCCATTGTAGGGACACTTAAGTCCCCCTTTTTTTCTGCTCATCACTTCTATCCTTATTCCCTATTTTGAATTTTGTTGCACACTCTGCACTTTTACTGTTTTGCACAATTTTGCACACTGCACTAGCACTTTTAGAAGGGGAGACTCCTTGGCAAAACCAGTATACACTTTTATATATTTGTAATATTAATTTTATTGTTATTAGTCCATTATGTCCCTCATCTCATGGCTATGGTTTTAATTGCTTTTAAGATGTATGTTTTGGCTTATAGTAATAAATATGAATTTTTGAATATATTCTGTAGAGCAGCTGATATATTTTGGGGGGCCTTGGTGGGCTGTACTGGTAGCCCACCACCCAGCATACATGCCCGAAAATTCACCACGAGCAGCAGCCGCATCCCTGCTATCACTTTAGCAGGGCACGTGCCTGCGTCAGGCATTTGTGAATGGCGGTACGGGCGCGCTCCCTATTAGAAGGTAGCGGGGGATGTGGCCGTCAGTGTGCTTGGATCTGCTTGCATTAGACAAGCTCCTGAACGAAGAGGCTCGAGCGGATCCGAGGGCGGTGATTGGAAGAGAGGGCTGCGCATGCGCTGTAGGGACGGGGAAGGGTAAGTGAGAATGGGCGACCTGGGTGGTTTCACAGAGCGGGACATCCCTGATCGGGGAGCCCGGGGGTCAAAGGCCAAATTCAGGATAGACATAATTCTGGGTTTTGGTCCACTTTAATAATGTTTTTTTTTTGTTGAGATTTAGCCCCTTTCCTTTAGCCTGTTTTTTATGTACAGTATTTATTTATTATCACCTTTTTTAACACTGAAATGTGGACTTCTCTCCATCCCTCTTGCATCAGAGTGTATTAGACACATCAATGCCTGTGTGCAGGGGAGGATCACTGCTTGTGCATGGGGAGGATTGCTTTTCTGTAATTCCACCTTTCAGTGCTAAATAAAAGTGGTCATGGGCAAAACAAAATCCTGGGGCTGGACTACAGAAATGATACTGAATCTCAACAATAACAACTTTATTCAGCAGATGATTCTTCTGTGTGGCAGGCAAACAATGATTTTTTTTATGTGTTACCAGGACAATTCCTTTAACCCCCTAACTATTCCAATGAAATGCTCAAAATGTCCAATAATGTTTTTTTTGTTGAGATTTAGCCCCTTTCCTTTAGCCTGGTTTTATTTAAAGTATTTATGACCACCTTTTTTAACACTGGAAGGTGGACTTCTCTCCACCCCTTGCATCAGACTGTATTGGACACACCAATGCCTATGTGCAGAGGAGGATCGCTGCTCCCTGCTTTCCTTATCTGTAGTCCACCTTTTGCTTGTCTGTAAGTCCACCTTTCAGTGCTAAATAAAAGTGGTCATGGATGAAATAAAATCCTGGGGCTGGGCTACAGAGACAATACCGAATCTCAACAATAACAACTTTATTCAGCAGCTCGCCGGGATGATTCTTCTGTGTGGCAGGTAAACAATGATTTGTTTTTAACACGTTACCTGAACAATTCCTTTAACCCCCTAACTATTCCAATGAAATGCTCAAAATGTCCAATAATGTTTTTTTTTTGTTGAGATTTAGCCCCTTTCCTTTAGCCTGGTTTTTATTTAAAGTATTTATGACCACCTTTTTTAACACTGGAAGGTGGACTTCTCTCCACCCCTTGCATCAGACTGTATTGGACACACCAATGCCTATGTGCAGAGGAGGATCGCTGCTCAGGCCACCTTTTGCTTGTCTGTAAGTCCACCTTTCAGTGCTAAATAAAAGTGGTCATGGATGAAATAAAATCCTGGGGCTGGGCTACAGAGACAATACCGAATCTCAACAATAACAACTTTATTCAGCAGCTCACCGGGATGATTTCTCTGTGTGGCAGGTAAACAATGATTTGTTTTTAACACGTTACCTGAACAATTCCTTTAACCCCCTACACTTTAATAATGTTTTTTTGTTGTTGAGATTTAGCCCCTTTCCTTTAGCCTGTTTTTTTTTTTTATTTATGACCACCTTTTTTAAAACACTGGAAGGTGGACTTCTCTCCACCCCTCTTGCATCAGACTGTATTGGACACACCAATGCCTGTGTGGGTGGATCGCTGCTCCCTGCTTTGTTTGTCTGTAAGTCCACCTTTCAGTGCCAAATAAAACTGGTCATAGACAAAAAAAAATCCTGGGGCTGGGCTACAGAAACAATACCGAATCTCAACAATAACAATAATAACAGCAATATTCAGCAGCTCACCGGGATGATTCTTCTGTGTGGCAGGTAAACAATGATTTGTTTTTAACACGTTACCTGGACAAGTCCTTTAACCCCCTAACTATTCCAATGAAATACTCAAAATGTCCAAAAATGTGTTTCCACTAGCTAATGATACTGGTACACTTTAATAATGTTTTTTTTTTTTTAGATTTAGCCCCTTTTCTTTAGCCTGGATTTTATTTACAGTATTTATGACCACCTTTTTTAACCCCGGAAGGTGGACTTATCTCCACCCCTCAGACTGTATTGGACACATCAATGCCTGTGTGCTGGGGAGAATCACTGCTCCCTGCTTTGCTTATCTGTAGGCCACCTTTTGCTTGTCTGTAAGTCCACCTTTCAGTGCTAAATTAAAGAGGTCATGGACAAAATTAAATCCTGGGACTGGGCTACAGAAACAATACCGAATCTCAACAATAACAACTTTATTCAGCAGCTTTATTCAGCAGGGGTGGAGAGTTGTCCACCTTCCAGTGTTAAATAAGGTGGTCATAAATACTGTAAATAAAAACCAGGCTAAATCTCAACAATAACAACTTTATTTAGCAGCTCAATGATCCTTCTGTGTGGCAGGTAAACAATGATTCGTATTTTTACGTGTTACCTGGACAACTATTCCTAATTATAAAATGCTCAAAATGTCCAAAAATGTTTCCACTAGCAGGAGCAGCACTAGACATCACAATGCAGAATAGGGGTCCTGGCACATAGGGGGCAGTAAAGGTCAGGGGGGGTTATTTTGGGAATGAAAATCTACCCAGAGTTGGGTTTGCCAGTGGCTCCTCACGGGTTAATTTCTGACATGTTTTCTGACTTGTGGGCTGTATCATGCTCATGCATGAGTCCGGTAGATCCGTCCTTCTAAATAAACAAGCATTGGATAAAAGGGATAAAAATAAGCCCAGAATCTGCTGACAGTCCCTCTTTAAATCGGGAAGTGTCCTCTGTAATTAGGGACATTTGGCAACTATGCCAGTCATCAACAATAACCATTAATGCTCTTTACTTGCTGGAGCTAACAGATGTTGCTGTCAAATCACTTATTGTGGATCCCTGAGAACGCAGCCATGAAGGCAAAGCGGATGATGGAGGGGTGAGATGAGGGGGCCATGTGTTTCCCCTTCATTTTCCTTTATTGTTTATAATCATATGCAACTTAAAATACATTTTTTGAGCAACCATGGGGCAATTGTACACTTTTTAATGAAAAGACTCTTGTTGGTTAATTACAAAACTGTTGAATGGTCTGTAAAGCCAAATGAAAAAAAAAAGGTACTCACCTTTTCTTTCCTGCAGCAGCTTTCAGCTGGTCCGGTGCTCTAATGCCCTTATTTATGAAGGAATAGCGACAGGTAGCGACTGGTGAGCGACCGGTAATGACGGGCACCGCCACGAGAACGCCGGCTCCCCACCACAATCACACATTTATCAAGCCGATCCTGCTTAGCGACTGAGATAGCGCCATATAGCGACTCATTCATCATTATTCCAGCCTCAGCCCACAGCTCCAGCGTCCGACCTTGAACAGCGACAGGTATGACCTCTCGCTACCTGGCGCTCTCCAATGCATTTCAATGGAACAATCTTTAAATATTCATAATTAATTGTTATTAATGTTTTTTTTTTTTTTTTAAATGTGAAAAATTCTGTGACCACTTCTGCCATGTTAGATATTTTTTTAAGGTAAAAAAAAAAAAAAAATGTACAGAATTGATATTACAGGTCTGATATTAATGTATTCATATTACAAAATTATTTAAAAAACTTGTTTTTTTTTGGTTTCCAAAAATATGGTTGTTTGGGGGTTAAAAAACTACTTTTTACCCATCCCCGCCAGCGCTCTGGGGTTTAAGCATGCATTTCACAGCGCGAGAATTTTTTGAGCGTGATTTGTTAATGAATATGGTGGGAGCCGGTCGCTATGGCCAGTCGCTATCATGCGCTCCCATACAGCGCGGAACCTGTCAAATAGCGACTCCTCACCCAATATTCAACATTACTGCACACCGACTGAGTCGCTATCAACTACTGAACCACGGCCAAGCACAGCGACTACTAGCGGGCGCTGTGAAAATACTGCTACAGTAGCTCAACTGTCGCTACCTGCCATAATGAATCGGCCTTTTTGAGTTCAGATCTCCTGGCGTCAGGATCCACAAAGGATCCTTGGGGCATGAGTTTGCGGGCATGCATGGGTGCGGGATTCCACCCGCAAGCCAGTTTGCACGTGTTCGCACACACATGGAAATGTATTCCCTTCCTCTGTCCATTATGAGGAGGGCTGTGACATCCAGGAAGTGCTGGTTTTGCTTCCTCGTCACTCCTTCCTGAGCCATTTAAAGGGGAACAATACACCCGATTTTAACTTTTTGGGGTGCTGTTCTTCTCATTGGGGGCATCCTGAATTGGGATGATCCATTTTGTGTATGCCCCTAGGTCACTCACCTTCCTGTTGCTCCCATGATGCAGTTTCAGGCGAGAACAAGCCCGTTTGCCCGCTTTCACTCGGTTCCCTTGGACTTCGCTGATGGCTAAGCTGTCTGCACGGCTAAACAGCCAAGTGGAGCCAAAGGGAGTTGAGTGCACCGCCGACCGCATTCCCCACTAACCTCCGGGACATGGTGAGTGAAATGGGCTTTCTTGGGTGTTTTACACAGCGGGACATCCCAATTCAGGATGCCCCAAGGAGTGGAACTCGGATGGCCCTGGAGCTTTTTAGACTCCAGGGCCTCTGATGTGCCTCTTTAAAGTGGACCAACACCCACCGCTGATCGGCCCGGGAATCTATAAGATTTCCAGGCCGATCAGCTCCCTGCCTGCGGGGCACCCCGATCGGTGGTGCCCCGCTGTGTGAAACCCCCCAGGATGCCCGCAAATCCTACCTGTTCCTCGTTCCAACGGCGCAAGAGCGGGGCGGCGCCGCCTCTCGCGCATCCCTCTAGCAGGGGGAGAATGGCCGGCGCGGGCGCGCTCCCTGTAAGAGGGATGCGCGAGACGCGGCGGTGGGCACGCTCACCTTGTCCGTCGACAGACCTCGCTTGTCCGTCGGCGGGGATTGGTGGAGCGAGTCACGTGGGAGCGGGGTCAGGTGAGTTTTTGGGGCTTTCTGGGGGGTCTCACACATTCCGATCGGGGTGCCCCGCGGAAGTGGACCAACACCCAGGATAGTGAAAATCCTGGGTGTTGGTCCACTTTAAAAGGAGGGCTCTAACATCTAGAAAGTGCTGTTTTTTTCCTGGATACTCCTGCCTTCCTGTTCCCAGCTCCATAAACCTTGCATTTTGGAACAACACACCCGATTTTAACTTTTCGGGGTGCTGTTCCTCTCAGTAGTGAATTGGGATGCCCCATTGTGTGTATGCCCCTAGGTCACTCACCTTCCTGTCGTTCCTATGACGCAGATGCAGGCGAGAACGAGCTGATTGGCTGAGCGGCCCGTTTGTTCGCTTTCACTCGGTTCCCTTTGGCTCTGCTGATGGCTAAGCCGTCTGGACGCTAAGCAGCCGAGTGGCGCCAAAGGGAGCCGAGTGCACCGCCGGCCGCATCCCCGCTCACCTCCGGTACATAGTGAGTGAAATGGGGTTCTTGGGTTGGAGTGGAACTTGGATGGCCCTGGAGCCTTTTAGACTCTAAGGCAGTAGTCCTCAAACTTCCTCCTCAAGGGCCGAGACAGGCCAGGTTTTGCAGCTCTCTATGCTGATGCACAGATGTAAAAATTAGGGCTATAGCTCTGTCTGAGCACCAGTTAATTCACCTGTGGAGTAGCGTGGAGAGCTGCAAAACCTGGCCTGTCTCGGCCCTTGAGGAGGAAGTTTGAGGACTACTGCTCTAGGGCCTCTGATGTGCTCTGACATCTAGAAAGTGCTGGTTTCTTTTCCTGGATACTCCTGCCTTCCTGTTCCCAGCTCCATGAGCCTTGCATTTTGGATTGTTTATCTGTTATCGACCTTGGCTTTTGAATTTTGATACTGATCTCGTACTTACCTTTGGATTGTTTTTTTTATTTTGACTCCAACTTTGGATTTCGACTTTAAACCCATGCTGTGGTCCCTCGGGGGTTAATTGTAGGTGCAGCCCCAGAGGCAGAATGATTAGCGCAGCCAGGAGCAGGGGATTTTAAGCGTCTGATAATGTTTATTGTGCAAGAAAGGGGGAGTAAGAGAGGGCTGCTAAGCCATCTCCCTGGAACCAGCCAGTATACTTACATGACGTGGTTGGCAGGAAAGCTCCATGATGGCTGCTTGCATCGGGACTCGTTCTCAGAATTTGGAGGTTTATGAGACCTGGACACGTCAGAAGCTGCTGCAGGGGAAAAGGTGGCTTTTTTTTTTTGTGTTTACAGACCAGACCCCACTAGGGAAGGGGTGCACCGCCCAAATATAAATGTATTATAAGTCTGTGTGCTCACCTACAACAAGTTAAACTCTACAAGACCTGGAGTGGACGTGCCGAAGGCACACCTTCCTCCCCAAAAGGAAGCACCACATCAACATAAGATTGATTAGCATTAAATCTTATGATTGATAGTTGTTGTGGTGCTTCCTTTTGGGGAGGAAGGTGTGCCTTCGGCACGTCCACTCCAGGTCTTGTAGAGTACAGACCAGACCCCTTAACAACTCCCACAAAGGGGGTTGTTAATCAGGCCCTCTTTGCACCTACCTGCTTGCATTGTGTTAGGTTAGAAAGAAGCTGAGTCTATAGACATCGACAGGGCTGTAGGTAGACTTGGTTAGATCCAAGCCAGAGAGGGTAATCAGCCAGTGCCAAGGTCAAGAGCCAGAGAGGGTAATCAGCTGATGCTGGAGTCGAGAGCCACACGAGGAGTCAAGAAACTGGAAAAGCACAACTGAAACAAGTAGAATAAGTGTGGTGGAGGCCCCTGGGCACAAAATCTTTTCTTTAAAATAATAGTCCAGCCAAGTAACACAGGTGCCTTTCTTAAAACCATTTGGTGTGCAGATTGTGTGCTTGTACAGTGGGGCACACGCACATGTGCACTGATTTCCACATGCACAGAGGGTGCACTGCACATGCGCTGAAGCTTTCGCTTGTTTGGCAAAAAGCGCCAATCTGTCATTTAAAGTCTGTCGTTGTACATATGTATGAGCCAATGCAGAGGCATGGGTAGTATTGCTGTGACACCTAGACACTCCATGCAATGGCAAAAGACAATTGCAGTAAGGAAGGCTGGCTCTAGGTTTGTGGGGGCCCCTGGGCAAGAGAGTCTTAGTTGGGCCCCAAAGTAGTGATGTCACCTTTCAGCTCCGCTGCCACAAATGGGTCATCTTCTGCTGCTGATCGCCCTTCAGTCCTTATTGCCCTCCCTATAGTCACCATTGGCCCTCTAGTCCTTGTTACATTCTCTACTGCCACCAAGCACCCTTCAGCCCTTGCCAACTGCTTGCTCCACTGTCACTAAAGACTCCATCATTGCTGTCAGTTGTCACCTGGTTCTCGCCACCTCCATTCCATGCCGCCTTCTCCAGTGTTGCTGACCATCCCCTGTTGCTGAGACCAGCCATGGCCACAGGTCTGCACACAGCACCCGGCATTTGGTGGTTCGGGTCCACTGTGAAATAATACCATGTCCAAGTGTGAGCCTGAGTGGGCCCTTAAAGATGCCAGGGGCCATGGCAATTGCCCAGGTTTGCCCTGTGCTGCCGCCGGCCCTGGCAGTAAGTATGAAAGAGCCACACAATTTGGCAAGATGACTTGGGCCCTTATTTAAGAAGGGATAGCGTCAGGTAGTGGCTGGTTAATGAGAGGTAGCGACTGGTGAACGCCGGACACGGCACGCAATTACACATTTATCAAGCAGAATCTGTTTAGCGACTGGGATTGCGCCATGTAGCGTCTGATTCATCATTTTCACAGCCTCAGTGAACAGCGCCGGCGTTCAGCCTTGCACAGCGCCAGGTATGACCTCTCCCATACATTTCAATGGATGAACCTTTTCTTCTCTTTAAACGGGGTATTTTTTTTTCCAAAAAATCACAAATAATTCTGTGACCTCTTCTGGCATTGAAAAAGCAGTTTTTTTCATATTTTTTTTCATTTTTTATATATTTCCAGGTCCATTTACAGGTCTGGCATTAAAGTGTTTATGTTACAATGTTGTTGCAATGTAATTCCATGTTTTCACTTTGTTACTAGTGGATGGATGCTGAAAAACACACTTTAAACACACAAACTGGGCTTCAAACAAGTATTTTTCAGCGCCAGAGATTTGTGAGGCTTTTTTATTTTGCTGAATACGCTGTGAGTCGGTCGCTATGAGCAGTCGCTAACATGCGCTCTCATACAGCGCTGTACTGGTCAAATAGCGACTCCTCACAATGTATTCAACATTACTGAACAGCGACTGAGTCGCTATAAAGTAGCGACCCACGGCTGAGCACAGTGACTACTAGCGGGCGCACTGAAAATGCCTGCTACAGACGCTCATCTGTCGCTACCTGCTGCTAATGATGAATCAGCTTGCCCGGCTTTCTCTAGGCATTGTCACCCCTACACTTCGCCTAAAGGACACTTGACATTGCATACAATGCCTAGGTGAAGAATACTGTGTAATAATGAACAAAAAATCGGATATTTCACCAAATCCTTTACGCATTTAATATACTGCCTAGGAATTCTATATAGTGCCTGGCAGGGACGTATCTAGAGGGGAGCAGGGGGGCACTTCCCCAGGTGCACCAGGCCAGGGGGGCCTGAGAACAGGTGGGGGCGCCATTTCTAATCTTTGCCCCAGGTGCCAGAAAGCCTAGCTACTCCTCCGGTGCCTGGCCTCCCTACATTGCCTGTAACATATGCACTACCAGCACTGTGGGAGTTCATAGAAGTTTTATTTTCTCTGCTCTGCTTTAAAGGAAAATTCTTCTTCCTTCTTCTTATATGCGGGACTGAGAAGCATAGATTTCTTTTTTCAAGCCGCAGCTGGGCTGTTTGGCGAGTGGATATCTGCCAGCGGAAGATATTGCTGTCCATGAAAAAAACACAAACATCTAATGTCTTTCCTATTAATCTTCTTGGTAGAAATAAATGAAATGTAATTAAAAAGCTGTAAGGAAATAGCTTGTGATAATATCTGTTGCTAATTAATCAGAAGTTGTTAGAAGATGGTGTGGATGCAGGGCAGTGATTAACAGGAAATGAAGAGGGGGGGATGGTTTCTCTTCACTGAAATTTCCTATCAGACTCTGAGCATGTTACTGTACTATATGCAGACTTATCACTTCTGTTTATAATGAGGTTATCTGCGGCTACAGGCACATTGCATATATATATATATATATATATATATATATACATATTTATATGTTTATTTAATGTTACTGGGCTCAGGGGTGTACCTGTAATGAGTGCAAGTAAGCAGAAGCCTCGGGCTGCACCATATAGAGGGGACATCAATCAATGGACCTGTGTGTTTTTTTATTTTTTACTAGTTCGTTGGTGGTTCAGCAGCGTTTAGGGCACTAATGCATGCTGTCATGTTGTTTCTTTAATACATTCAATCATTAGTGGCTTGGCGGATACTGAGCTATCAAGAAAAAAGGATGCAGCGCACCAATCATATTTGATATGCAGGTAGGTTACTATTTGATAAGCATGGGGTGCTGCTTGACTTTATTTAGCTATTTTTTAAAGTGGTCTCATTTACAAAAGGTGGGAGTGCCCCCGCCCCCTAAACCCTTGGTCCCATTGACCCCGCTGTAAACTCACTTTCAAAATTATTTATCTTTAGCAAATTTTAATGTTTTTTTCTGCCTTCAATGTCATACAAAAAAGTTGCAATACAAATATTTCAATACAATACACACTTATCTTCACCAGAATATAAAAACACCTGATTAAGAACATACTGTTAGACAGTGTTATTATTTGAAAATACTGGATCGCTCCATGCTGTGGTAGTAAGTTTAAAGTGGACCAAATCCCAGGATTTTGACTATCCTGGGTTTTGGTCCTTGTCCCCGGTCCCCGATCGGGGGTGCCCCGCCGCGTGAAACTCCCCGGGTTCGCCAAAACCAACTCATCTCTCTGTGGCTCTATGGCACATGTGCAGCTGCTTGTCCAATCAGCGCGCTCGGTGATGTCACATCGTCTTAAGGTGTGTGGCTCCGAGCATGCTGACGGCTGTATCCCCCGCTACCCTCTAACTGGGAACGTACCCGCGCTGGTCATTCACAAATGCCTAGCGTGGCCATGCGTTCTGCCAGAGGGATAGCGGGGATGCAGACATGGCTTGCACATGACATGGCTTGCCGTTGGACCGGGAAAGAGAGTAAGTGTAATGGGCGACCTGGGGGGGGGGGGAGTTCACACAGTGGGGGGAGGGAATTGATCGTCCCAGGAATCTTATAAATTCTTGGCTTGTGCTTGGCTGTACATTGGCACCATTCACTAGATGGCATCTACATTCAATTTCCCTGAATCTAAGCCTTCTCATCAGGAGGATAAGGCAAAGCCAGAAAGTTAAGGTCATGGTCAACACTTTCTATCAGGTAACAGAAAGCGGTAGAGCACAGGAAGGCTGAACCACTGAACACCCAGACTCACCCGGACCCAGAATCTACGGAGAGCCCCCCCCAAAAAAGGGACAGACCGGGCTATGGGACACCCCAGGTCATCCACCTAGAGGTACAGAGAGACAGGGATTAGGCATGGCAGCAAGGGAGACGCAGCCAGGAGACCAGAATCCAATGCTGAAATCAAAACCAAAATTTCAAAATCCAAATGAAAGTCAGAAAGCAGAAATTCATCAAAATTCAAAAGACAAGGTCAATAACGAGTAAATCCGGTGGTTCGAAGGTGCAAGGTTTACTGAGCTGGGAAAAGAAAGGCAGGAGACAAACCAGTACTTCCTGGAAGTCAGAGCCCTCCTTTGAAAAGGGCCTAAGGAAATTCTGGTCAGGAAGCCAGACCAGCATCTCCTTGATGGCAGTGCCCACCTCTTAACATTTCAAGGACAGGAAAAAACATCTGTGCTTGTACGAGCGCATGTGAACATGCTTGTGGGCGAAACCCTACACTCACGCATGCCAAGGATCCCTTATGGCGGAGGCACTAACTTCTTTTACGAAAATAATATGATTCCAAAATAAGTGGGGTGTACATGTTGGCACCCAACGTGGGGCTAGGAGGGCTAAATATTATGTGTAATTTTGTGGCTGTGTAAGAGGGTGAAGCCAATATTATGTGGAGACTGTTGTGCTGCTGCTTTGCCACAAGGGGACGCTGTTTCCTCCACGCTGTGTGACAATCAGGAAGGAAATGACTCTGTGGTGTGGAACAAAGGACAAGGAAGAGGAGCGACCTCCATCTTGAGAGACAGCGGAAGGCTATGTGAGGGAGTTCTGCGTGCCGTGCGGAGACCAGACGTGGTGTAGAGAGACACTGGATCACGATCCTTGCCAGGAGCAGAGCATTCCTCGAGTTCAGCTACCGAGAGCTGTGGAGCCAGCCTGTTATTCTTCATGGATGTGAGAGAGACTTGCTATGGCCTGGCCTGAAGATATCACTGGTCAGTAATCATACAGCATGCATGCTTAACTGTACAGACTGAGACTAGGCCTATTAGTTAGTTAGATAGGATTTACATAGGCCCAAAGAGTTTACCTTTTCCCTGTTTTGCTGCCTGGATTTCTGAACCGAACTGAACATTTTGCCTGTGAGAACTCACAACTGCGCCACATTTTCATCCTTGGTCAGTGGATTACTCACGCATTCGGGAGCAACATTGTTCTTTTGGGGTTTTGGGCTAGTGCGGGGGAGGGAAGTTGTTTTACTTGCATTTTAAAGTTATAAGATTGTAAGCTTCTGTTCTGTACCGCCGATGACCCCTCAGTGAGCACCCACACCAAACATTTGTTCCAGCATTAGGGTAGTAACAGGTAAGGTTGGACGTTTTAATGTACCCACTAGTAGGTGAATTACCAGGGCTTCCTGTAACATCCAATCAGGGTCATCTGGCTGTGTAGCACAGGGGTTCTCAGCCCAAGCTGAATGTGTGTACTTAAGTCTTATTGTTCCTCCCATTTGTCTTTTTGAAGTGGGTTTGGTGCTCTTTTGTAGTAAAAGTTTGATTTATAAATGCTGGTGTCAGTGTTGCTTTTGCCGCAAGTGGCTTTGCTGTATCCTGGGGAGCCCACACCCATACACAGCTCACATTTTGGCGTAGTCGGCAGGATACAGCGTCCGCTATGGCTGGGAACGCGGAGGGAGGTCTTTCCCCCGGCGCCAGTGGCACCGGATCAGGACCCAGCTCAGAGTACGCCTGTGCAAAGTCAGCCTAGCTGTAGCGCCATGTCCGCCCCAGTAGGATATATCCCGGTGGGGGCGCTATTACGCCATCTGCTGAAATTTGACTGCAAAGACATGACCTTGCAAGACGAGATGGAGAGGGTGCAGAGTGCGGTCAAAATGTGTAACCTAACCCCCGAACTGCCCTAGGAGCACTTGAGGGCGATTTTAGGCAGACTGTGATGGTGAGGCCCGAATCTGAGAGGGATACCCTACAGAAAATATTGTCTTTGCTGCAGATAGCAAAGGGGGGCAGTGCTAAAGTGGTACAGCTAAGGAGCCGCTTCTTCAACTGCCCGCAGCAAGAGGAAGAGACTGTGATGCAGTATTCTAATGCCCTACAGGAAATGCTTAATGAAATCCAGCGGCGAGACCCAGGTGCCATGGGGGCCTTCCGGGAAGTGGACCAACTGCTGAGGGATCAGTTCATAGTGGGACTCTCCAATAAGTTCCTGCAGGATAAGCTGCGAGAAATGACCCGGGTGACAGCTGACATGTCATTCTATAGTGTCTACCAGGCTGCCGTGGAGAGGAAGAGCATCTACCGGTGGCAGCAAAAGCGGTGAGCAGCACTCAGATCAGAAGAATCCGAGTCCCTAAAGAAAGTGGTCCAGGCCCTGCGAACTGAATTAAGGGAACTGCGGTTGGAGGTGTCCCAGATGAAGACAGAATCTTCCTAGCCCCCAGAAGTGACTCCAGCACGCTACACCACCCCACGCATGAGGAATCAGGTGCAGGGACCTGTCAGAAGAAGCCCCCTCTGTTGGGGTTATCGGCAGTACGGCCTTATAGCCTGAGAATGCCCCGAACGGATGGAATCCGAGCAGCCGTTAAACTTCCGACCGCTGCAGTAACTGGGCGCCCTGTGGCGGTACGTCAACAGCTAAGCCCCGTGCAAAAGGATCATGACCTGTATGCCAGCAGCCCCGTCATGGAAGCCGAGTTGGAAGGTCAGAAGGTACGCTGCCTAGTTGATACAGGATCAGAGTGCACCCTTATGCCCCTACAGTTCTTTGAAAGACACTTTGGACATATGATGGAGCCGGAAGATGGAAGTGTCATCAGGCTGACGGCTGCCGACAATAAGGAGATGGATGTCCGAGGGATAGTCTGGATACGGGTCCGAGTGTTTGGGCAAGATGTGGGCAAGAAGAGGGTTTTGCTGGTGGACCATTCTTCTCGGAGCGGGATGGACGTGACGCTGCGTACGAACGTTCTGAGAGACCTAGACCATCAGTTCTATGCCAGAGAAGGGCCAAAGTGTTGGCAAAGGGCCACCACCCACCGGCCGACTCAGAAGGTTCTTCAACAGATGGTGAGAAGCTGTAGTCTGCAAAAGAGTAACCTCTTTGGTCGACCTGTCGGAAGGGCGAAGGTGCCAGGGGGGACTCCGGTGAAGATCCCACCGCGACAAGAACGAATATTGATGCTACCGGTGGGGGCTGGACGATGACTGAATGGATTTGAGGTCCTGATTGAGCCAGCCCACCAAGAGGAACCCCAGGCTCACTCATTGATAGCTCGGGCCCTCACCATTGTGACGAACGGGTGTGTACCGGTACGCTGCTTGAGTGTTGAAGACTGCGAGTTAACCGTCCCTGGCAATGCTGTCTTGGCAGACGTTTATGTGTCCAAAGGGGGTATTTCTCGACGGAAAAGCTTCACTCTACAGCCTGATGGAAGAGCAGCCTGGACTTATGCTGTGGAGGTCCAGAAAAAGGAAGCCTTGACAGAGGAATGGAATGGTAGAGTGATCATGACCCGGTTGGGGGTGGACTGTAAGGCTCTGACTCCAGGACAACAGAAGTTACTGGAAGATACCCTCTAGGATTTTCAGGAGGCATTTTCAAGTCACGATGAGGACTTTGGGTGTGCTTCTGCTATTGAACACGAAATCCCCACGGGCGATGCTGCGCCGATTAGGGAACGTTACCGGCAGATCCCACCCAAAATGTATCAGGTAATCCAGGAAAGTCAAAGTCCATGGGCAGCTCCAGTAGTCTTGGTGCGAAAGAAGGATGGGAGTCTCTGGTTCTGCATGGACTATCAGAAATTGAATGCCTAGACCGTCCGGGATGCGTACCCTCTCCCGTGGATTGAAGAGTCGCTATCAGCCTTTGGCCAGGCAAAGTTTTTCTCAACCCTCGATTTGGCCAGCGGATATTCGCAGGTACCGGTAGCGAAGAAAGACACAGCGAAGACAGCTTTCATCTTACCTATGGGACTGTACGAGTTCAACCGAATGCCCTTCGGCCTCAACATTGCCCCAGGGACCTTCCAGCGGCTAATGGAGCACTGTCTAGGGGACCTCAATTTTGAGTCAGTATTGATATACCCGGATGACATTGTAGTGTTTAGGGCCTCCTTTGAAGACCACCTTCAGAATCTGCGACAGGTCCTGGGACGACTGCGAGACCACAGGCTCAAGATCAAGCCAAAGAAATGCCAACTGTTTCGCCAACAAATAGAGTACTTGGGACATGTGGTCACCTCCGAGGGAGTAAAACAGACCTCCAGCAAGGTGGATGCCATTCAGAAATGGCCCCAGCCGAGAACACTACGAGAGGTACGGGCATTCGTGGGACTGGCCGGCTACTACAGGAGATTTATACCCAAATTTGCGCAGTTGGTGAGCCCATTGAATGAGTTATTTAGGGGCACCGCAGGAGGTCCGAAGAATCGTCCCATCGGCTGGGGGCCCCAGCAACAAGAGGCCTTTGCGGCGGTGAAGGAGGCGCTAACCAGTGCCCCAACTCTGGCTTATGCATGGTTCGATACCCCATTCCTGCTGTACACTGATGGAAGTCTCCACGGGTTGGGAGCCGTCTTATCCCAAGTTCAGGATGGATGCGAGAGAGTCATTGCCTATGGGAGCCGGTCTCTGAGGGAATCCGAGCGCAACCCTGACAATTATAGCTCCTTCAAACTGTTGGCTCTGGTATGGGCCATGACTTAAAAGTTAGCAGAATACTTGACGGGTACAGAAGTGACAGTGATGATGGACAACAACCCGTTAGCCCACCTGGAGAATGCCAAGCTGGGTGCGCTAGAGCAGAGGTGGTTGGCTCGCCTTTCCAAGTTCCAGTATCGCATCAAGTTCCGGTCTGATAGAGAGAACAGTAATGCTGATGCACTCTCCCTGCGGGGACCCCGCCGCAGAGGGGTGATGAGGAGTTAGAGGACATTGAAACTCCTGACCTTGGTCGATTACCTATGCTCCAGGACATGGCACATTCAAGTGGGGTGGCATCCGGGATGCCCGTGGTGTTGGGGAAGACAATGGCCGATTGGGAGAAAGTTCAGAACAGCTGCCCGGACCTGTGTAATGTGAGAGAATGGGTCCGGACCAAGACCTGGCCTCGGCCGGAAGAGAGGGCCTATTTGACTCCAGAGGGACAAAAGTTACTGAGGCAGTGGGATAAGCTGACTGTCACCGAGGGCCTCCTGTGTCGGACCATATACCTACAGATGGAGCTGCAGTATCGGCAACAGATTGTAATCCCCATGTCAGTGGGACCGGAGGCTGCCCCGGAAGCTCATGAAAAGGGTTCCCATTTTGGGAGCGCGAAAACGTTTAAGTGGCTCCAACATCTGGTGTACTGCCCAGATCTGGCAGACATGGTGGCCGAGGCTTGTCTAAAGTGTCAACCTTGCAGGTTGAGCAAGAGTGCTGAACAACGGGCCCCCGTCCAGGCCATCCAGACTTCAGCACCTTTAGAACTTCTGATGATTGACTATGTGCAGATTGGATACTCTACCTCGGGACACTCGTACTGTCTAGTCATGACGGATCATTTCACTAAGTATGCGGTGGCTGTACCCACAAGAGATCAGACAGCGGAGTACCACTGCATGGATTCAAGAGCACCACTGCCGACTGAGAGCGGTCCACGAAGTTGTAGAACACCTGAGGCAAGTGGTGCACCCCTACCCAAGACCATTGCAGAGGGATGGGTATGCCCCTGGTGATCGAGTGATGGTCAAAGCCAAACGACCGTCTGGGAAGCTGGTTGGGTGGTGGGAGGCGGTTCCATATGTGGTGAAAAGGAGGATCGACCCTGCCATTCCAGTCTACGAGGTGGAGCCAGTAGGGACTGGGGGACCCTCACGTAACTTGCACCGTAACATGCTAAGATGTTGTAACTTTGAGGAGCCAGCGCATGTAGGGGAGGTGCCTCCGCATGCCCTAAGTACCGGGGAAAGCTCCTCAGAGGAGGAAGAAGAGTGGTGGGTCGCCCCTGCTCAGGTACCCACCTCAGGTAGGTCAAGTTTGCCACCCAAAGAGAGGGCTGAACAAATGGTGGCCTCTCCCCTGATAGAGATGCCTGACGTACCCCATAACCCTGAGGCCTCCACTTTGAGAAGGTCAACGAGGTCCAATGCTGGTGTGCCCTCACAGCGCTATGCCCAGGAGGAGTTTGTATGGAGGGGTTGCTGAGGACGACAACCTCTAGTGGGGTGGCATGTAAGAGGGTGAAGCCAATATTATGTGCAGACTGTTGTGCTGCTGCTTTGCCACAACGGGCTGCTGTTTCCTCCACGTTGTGTAACAATCAGGAAGGAAATTACTCTGTGGTGTGGAACAAAGGACAAGAAAGGGGAGCGACCTCCATCTTGAGAGACAGCAGAAGGCTATGTGAGGGAGTCCTGCATGCCGTGCGGAGACCAGACGTGGTATAGAGAGAGACACTGAATCACGATCCTTGCCAGGAGCAGGACATTCCTCGAGTTCAGCTACCGAGAGCTGTGGAGCCAGCCTGCTATTCTTTATGGATGTGAGAGAGACTTGCTATGGCCTGGCCTGAAGATATTACTGGTCAGTAATCATACAGCATGCATGCTTAACTGTACAGACTGAGACTAGGCCTATTAGTTAGTTTAGATTGGATTTACATAGGCCCAAAGAGTTTTCCTTTTCCCTGTTTCGCTGCCTAGATTTCTGAACTGAACGGAACATTTTGCCTGTGAGAACTGACAACTGCACCACATTTCCATCCTTGGTCAGTGGATCACTCACGCATTCGGGATCAACATTGTTCTTTTGGGGTTCTCGGTTAATGCGGGGGAGGGGAGTTATTTTACTTGCATTTTTAAAGTTTTAAGATTGTAAGCTTCTGTGCTGTACCGCCGATGACCCCTCAGTGAGCACCCTCACCAAACGTTTGTTCCAGCATTAGGGTATTAACAGGTAAGGTGGGACGTTTTAGTGTACCCACTAGTAGGTGAATCACCAGGGCTTCCTGTAACATCCAATCAGGGTCATCTGGCTGTGTAGCACAGGGGTTCTAAGCCCAAGCTGAGTGTGTATACTTAAGTCTTATTGTTCCTCCCATTTGTCTTTTTGAAGTGGGTTTGGTGCTCTTTTGTAGTTGATTTACAAATGCTGGTGTCAGTGTCGCTTTTCCCGCATGTGGCTTCGCTGTATCTTGGGGAGCCCACACCCATACACGGCTCACAGCTGGAAGACCCCATAAGATCGGTTCCCTCCCTGGCACAGGGGCTGGGCTCCAGAAAAGGGTCTGGGTCTCAAGAACAACAGCTTTATTTGGAAGCAAACCAGGATGAATTCTCTGTATAGAAGGTAAGCAAACAATTATTTGTTTTTAAAGTTACTCTCGAAAATTCCTTTAATGGAATCAATGCCCTTAAGGGCATCAATGGTATTCTAGTAGTCATTTAATGGTGGCAACATAAAAGTGGTGCGGGGGAGGAAATGAGCTGGGGGGGCTTGGATGCAAGGAATTGGAGACTTGGGGCAGGTGAGGTTAAGACCGGGAGACTGGACTGGCGGGGAGGTAGGGGGGCTCAAACTTGGAGACTCTACTGTAGGGACACTGTGATATTGTACTGGGGAAGACTGGATTGGTGGTAGAGAAGAATCACACTGAGATGAGGGGAGCATATGCGTGACTGATGAAGGGGGGGTAGGCTCCTAATGTTGCTCCTAAGGTAAGAAAAGTTGGGGACCCTGCCCAAGGGCAACTGCAATCAATTCCAATAAGGCAAAGATTAGTTTGTTGTTCAAGCGTGATTACTATATCGATGAATAAATCTAGTTTGTCTATGCAATGTCGATGAGACTGATGAGGATGAACATGACTGCTCAGAAGGGAGACCCGTCATTCATCCTCACCTCTGGGATGAATTGATATGGCAATATGGTTAGACCGTCTCCATGCCTTGCACTCCCTTGTGCACACATTTAAAGTAAACCAATTGATAGTTAAAATCTTGGTGATCGGTCCTTGCCCCGGGGGCATTCTGATTTGGAAAAATCCCCCTGATCACTCACTCCGCTCACTGTGCCGCCATTCCCACAGCACATGTGCAAGTGCTCGTCCAAAGTTTTATGCCGTGAATACTAATGCGTGGCATAAAGCAGTTGTTTTCGACTGTGTCCCAGGGGAACCTTAGTCGACTCCAGGGCAGGCAATAAAATAAAAAACAATAATACTCACCATAGCGTTTCCATCCTAGTGAGGGGGAATAAAAATTATTGGGCCCCAAGATGGAATCCTGTGTGCAGATGTGCAATTATGGCATCTACCCTGTCGAATGGATGCCCCTTACCTCAGTTACCTTTCCTAGTCCATAGCAGTGAATATTTAGTGGGCCCACTGGAGATCCGAAAACTTCTGCCCACTGTCGGGTTGGGGGTGAATTAGATCGTCGGGAGGGGTTTGGACCTTTTCTCTGGGGCATTCTGATTTTTGGTCCTTGCCTCTGGGGCATCCAAATTTCCACTATCCCAGACTTTGATCCTTGTTTCTGGGGCATCCTGATTTTCTCTATCCCAGGATTTGGTCCTTGTCTCTGGGGCATCCAAATATTCTCTATCCCAGGATTTGACCCTTGTTTTTGGTCCTTACCTATGGGACATCCAGATTTTTACTATCTCAGGTTTTGGTCTTTGTCTCTGGGGCATCCTGATTTTCACTATCCCAGGATTTAGTACTTGTCTATGGGACATGCTGATTTTTGCTCCTAGTCTCTGGGGGCATTCAAACTTTCACTATTCCAGGATTTGGATCTAGTCTCTGGGGCATCCAGATTTTCACTATCACAGGTTTTGGTCCTTGTCTCTGTGGCATTCTGATATTCACTATCCCAGGCTTTGGTTCTTGTCTTTGGAGCATCTTTATTTTTGCTCCTATTCTCTGGGGCATCCAAATTTTCTCTATCCCAGGATTTGGTCCTTGTCTCTGGGGCATCCAGATTTTCACTATCCCAGGTTTTAGTCCTTGTCTCTGGGGCATTCCGATTTTAACTATCCTAGGTTTTGGTCCTTTTTTCCCCACCTCTGAATACACACCCTTTGCACTCTTTAAAACTCCTTTAGACTTGTATATAGAGACAGTGTAGGAAGTGGTGCATTGGGTGTCATCCTTGGGGTTTGTGTTATTTTTTCCCCCTTTTCTCTTCTCTAATCCCTTTCTTCTTTTCTCTTCTTACTCTTCCCCCCGATGCCTCCTCCTCATCTCCCACTCCTCCCCTCCCTCTGCTTAACCAACCCCACTGCCCTTTCCCCACTATCCTACCGCACTAGGATACATAAGTTGCGGTGGAGAAAAGTTTTTTTATTGTTTTAATATATTTTTCCTGGCCTGTCCCTTTAACTCCACTTTAGGCTTTCATTTTATTTGTCCTTTTTGATTCGCCGCCTGTGACAAAATATTTACGCAGCTAATGTTGATTTTTTCCTTTACAGTCACCTTTAATTCTCTCGTCTCACCATAAGCAAATGTCAGCAGTTATTGGCCCTCCAGTAAATCCATCCAGTTTTAATCATACGCTCGCACACTCGCTTTGGATGGAAATGTTGCCAGTCAGACGAGCAAAATGAGGCGAACAAGGAGAGGAAAAAAAAATCAACAGATAAATTGAGACAAAAATCCTACATTTGTCTCCCCTGCAGCCACAGAGATTGCCTTGGAAGCCGCTTTACTTCTCAGAGAGCAAATCTGCCTAGGAATGCAAACTCCTGGGGGCGTCCCATAATCCCATAGTGATTGGAATGGCCGCTCTGGCGTGTTTCGTCCTTTCTTCCTCTGCCCCAGGGCCGGATCTGCCTGAATCACTGGATGTCGGAACAGAGGAATGGAGATTTAAAGACGAACTATAAGGCTTCGCAAATTGGTTGAAAATAGTCCAAGGAGATCATGGCACTCTGTTCTCATCAACGGAAACCTGAGGGAACCTTATAAGCCCTACTGGGGCTGTAGTAATGAAATTCTCTATACAGTGCAGGCTTTACTAATAACCCTGAACAACAGGCATCTGCATAAAATCACACATCCATTTGGAGCCTCGCAGGAAATAATTCCCTCATTGTCGTGGCGAAGCTGAAATGAGCTGTTTTTCTCTTCAAGGTAATATTAGGCTTTATGAGAAAGTGGCTGCCGCGTTGCAGAAAGGAAGTACATTACTCCAATCAGGGACGGACTGGGCCGATGGAGACCCGGGAGAATTCACAATGCTTTTAATGCTTACTTCCCAACTTTTAAAAATGGGAAAGAGGGACATATGTAACGGTGGAAAATGTTTGCAATTATGTCATGCCCCCATTACCACCCTTAGCCATGTCCTTAAACTGGACCAACAGCCTGGCACAGTTGGAAAAGAAAGATTGCGGCCATTTTGTAGTTTTCACTCCCAACTGATATAACTGACAATGCACAGTAACAGGAAGTCCAGCAGCACTTCCTTCCAAGGAAGGTTAATTAATTTTATGTGCTGCAATCTAAATTGCCCTGGGGAAGAGTGCATAGGAGCACTGTTTGTTTTGTTGGTCTGGTTTAAGTCATTTTTGACTGTTGGTCAACTTTAACCACACCAAATTCCACACCCATTGACACATTGAGGTCCTCTCACCTTGAATCTGCTCCACCTGCTTGAACATCGACCTTGAACCAATTTTGCCTGCCTATGACCTTGGCCTGAACTTTGACTCTGCCTTCCATTTTACTTACCTTCCATCTGTGCTCCAGTCTTGGGTAAGTTGATCATTTTTTCCAAATTTGGGACGCCTAAATTGAGACAGCTTAACAAATCGCTAGGTTGTTTTTTGATAGCCACAACATTGTATGATGCGTGACCAATATTATCACTATCATAAATTAACCTGTCACAATTTAAGCATCACAAATGGTCCCTCTTAAAAAATGGTCAGCTTATTCTTGGGTCTATCTGCTGCCCCATCAGGCCTGGCAGTGCTCTGGTTTCATCACCTGTTCCCCTTGCAGGGGGGCTTCAGTAAAGACAATGGCTGTTCTTGGATCCTGAGCTTTGGTGAGCTGAATTTTCTAGGATTCGTATCTGACCTCGGCCTATCTTCGGATCCTGCTGTTGCTGATTTCTGTTGCCCTTAGACTCCCATTTGCTTCTGTTGGATGACCTGAGTTTCTGTGTGGCTCAGTCTATCCCTTTGGGTGGTTTGGCCACAGGGAGCACAGTTAGGATTCCTGGTGGACTTTGACTTCCCCCAACCTGCCAAGCCTCCTCCAACCCCATCCGCTGTACTTGGTCCCACTGTATCCCCTCAGCCAAGACACACCAGCACACGTTCTGTCCTTGCAATGCTATAGCTACAGCATCATGACTGTAGGGGTCATACCCACTCCTATCACAATATCAGCTTTTACAATGCTAAAGTTTAAGTACCATCACTTTAAAGTGGAGCAAGAGCCCTGACACCCAAGCCTTGAGTCTAAATTTGGCGGCGCCCTGCTGTATGAAACTCAACTTGTCCACAAATTCCACGACATAGCAGATGACATTACCTGAATCTGCAATACGAGCCTGTGCTAGTCATATCTGAATGGCTGGGAGGCGCAGCTGGAGGGATTGGTCGCAGGAGGCACACGGCTTACACTTTAATAAACATTTAATAAACATAAACAAATGGGGGAGCTTTACACCAGCCAACCTGTTTTCTGCAGATGAATCAGGGCCTCTGTTAGTAGTGCCGGCAACAGACCAGGCCCCTCACCCCCCCCATATTAATCATGGGGAGGGGGCACTGCCTGCTGCTAAAGAAATGGCACGGCATGGCACATACCAGTATGGGACAGTAGCATCGGCAAAGGATGGATGAGGAGGGGGCATATTTTTTTTCCTCCTGCATTGAGAGTTTGTTGCCTAGAAACTGCCCTGTGCCCATGGCATGGAATACTATTGTTCATGGCCCGAGCAAGTGCAGTGGGATTACCTGATTGAGGTTTTTAAAGCCAACTATGGGGTTTCACACCATGAGGCATCCCAAATCAGAATGCCTGGGACACAAACACCCAAACTCAGAATATTAAAATACTGGGTTTTGGTCCTCCTAAGAGCTATGAGCACACTCATTGACTGGCTTTTTTTCCATGATGGAATTTTAGAATACTCGAAAACATTTAGATTTTATCATGAGTTGTAAGTTCCCAGACGGCATTAAATTTGGATTTCCTAATTTTCACCCAATTTGGATTTCCTTTTACAATGTGAACATATGGGGGGGGGGGGAGATAGAGTCACGCTGCTGTTTTTTGGCCCAATTTTTAACCCAGTGCCTATCCCCATTATCAGTTGCTCTGCGAAAAAGAAGAGTAACTCTCAAGTAAGAGTAATTCACAACCTGCCAGGGGCGTAGATAGGTTTCACTGATATTGAAGACTGCTATGGGGCCGGGTTGGTGGCAGTGGAGTCAGTATAGTCTTGGGTGTTGCCACAGTACAGAGGCATTAGCAATGAGAGTAATAAAACTCATGTTGGGAGCTTAAAATGAAAAAAAAAACAGAGCAGAGTTCCTTCTGCTACACTGTAAAAATCTGTGCAGCTCTCTGCTGTGTTACATTGTAACAGCCA
Organism: Gastrophryne carolinensis; assembly: GCA_027917425.1. Taxonomy (NCBI): domain Eukaryota; kingdom Metazoa; phylum Chordata; class Amphibia; order Anura; family Microhylidae; genus Gastrophryne; species Gastrophryne carolinensis. The sequence goes on from CM051240.1 coordinate 245,485,365, forward strand.
GACATGAGGCTGATGTTACAATTGTAACAAGAGCAGCACCCTGCTAAGTTACATTGTATAGCACATACAAACCTGCTATTACAATGTTAACAGCTTACAGCTTTCTGTGATGTGTAAATCATCTTTCCATCGCAGTGGTACGATGGAGAGATGACTCACACATTGCAGAAAGCTGATCACTCTGAAGAAAGCCGCATCTGTAGGCAGTGTTGGTTGGCTGTCTGCATGGAGTGCCAGTGTTAAGGGCCATAGGTTTAACGGAACGGAACAAAGATGCAGTCAACTTGTTCCCCCAGCTGCTAAAATACTGCACAGAAACCCCAGGCATAAAACGGACCACACCAGGCAGGTGCTGCAAAGTGGAGGAAGGCAGCTTGCATGGGGTCCCCTTCTGCCATGGGCTTGGTAACAGCTGCCTCTCCTGTTTTTATGGTTTGTACACCCATGGGACCTGCTAGGGAGCCTGACAAAATACCATTTGGTCTCTTATGAATATTGACCAAGCACCACTGCCATCTGCATACAATTGTAGAACCACTGGGCACCTAAAAAAGAGTAAATATCCTGATGTACAACTGAAGCTCAAATTAAAATATTTTTAGAGCAAAAAAAATCATGTCATTTAGTGACAGCGCAAAATCTTTTTTTCTCACATAGCTATTTTATTTTGTCCATTAAGTTCAAGCAACGCAGTAATTGGTAATGTAAGGGACCCCTTTTATCCCCAACATTCTTGACTGCAACTATGGAACAATGGCCGTGTAATGTCTGGCTTTAATTTAGGGGAAATATTCCTGACATTGTGCTAATTTCTAGAACCCCACCATCAGGCATTACCTATTCACTCATTTTGCCATTTCACTTATTTTTTTGCTACTATTATATTCCTCTGGGTTCAGATTATACATTTTAGGACATTAATGCTAGAAAGTACCTGCCATATTCATTGTCACTGTTCACTTTTAGAAAATCACTTTAATATTATCAGTGGGAAAGTAGGGAGGATAGGTTAAAACTTTAATGGACCAAAAACCAGGAACCAGTGGCTAAGGGTTGATGATAATTTTGAATGTGGATTTGCATTATTCTCCACATTGTCTTCCACACGCAGACTACTGGTGGCAGCCAGTGTAACAAGGTGGTGGGCTAGCCATCATCCTTGTTAATCATAAATAGGTTAAAAAGAAATGACCTGGAGAAGACCGGCTGGTGTATTAAATGTGTTTATTAAGAATATTTATTAGGAATATCTACTTGGTAAGTGCATTAGTACGGTACATGTTTATTTAATACGGCAAACAGTAATAGTGTACAATTAACACACACCAGTGTACAGAGATATGAAACATGCAAATATATTACATGCAATATACAATTAATAAACATACTGTGTTTAAATGCAAAGCACCTAGAATCTACGTGCTCACCTCTCCTATTCACAATAATTTGGAGTGGGCGTGCAAACAACACACCAATCTCCCAAAGGAAGCACCACTACAATCAACAGTATATATTAATGATTTTATTAGTACAAAAAAAACAAAAAAATAAAATACATACACCACAAGACAAATTTAACACTTTTTTGCACATATTTTTGCCATATATATTATTAATATTTTTGTAGTATTGGTTTTATGAAATTGCACATATATTTACATGTGGTTAGGATTTTTTGTGCCGACACAAAAAGGATGGGTTATTACTATTCTAGGATAATTCATATTATTCACCCATAGGGCAGTTATTTAAGAGGCCCTTAGGGGCCATACACATTGTTATAGATACATTTGGCCATACTGGTTGTTTTTAAATTTGTCTTGTGGTGTATGTACTTTAATTTTTTGGTTTTTTTGTACTAATAAAATCATTAATATATACTGTTGATTGTAGTGGTGCTTCCTTTGGGAGATTGGTGTGTTCTTTGCACGCCCACTCCAAATTATTGTGGATTACATTTTTGATGGGTGAGCACACAGTTGTATGCATTTTGTAGGAAGATTTGGGCGGTGCACCCTTTGTTAGTAAACTCACCTCTCCTATTGTTAAGAGCCAAACACGTAGATTCTGTGTGCCTGGCATTTTCTTCTGCTAGCAAGAACAAATGCTTACCTCCAACTTGGATTTACTGCCTGGGGGTCTTCTCTTTCCCTGGGAGGCCTCCGATCCCCTGCCCTGAACTCTTCAGTAGGGCAGAGAATGCTCATTCCCTGCCCCTTGCTTTAGCTTCTGACAGCTTGGCAGTTGCTCACCGGGAGTGAGATGACCTCAGCACAGTCAGTGTCAGGTCCCGTGGGACGCCCATCTTCCAAATAAGTCTTCAACCCCCAATCTCCGCTGCTAGCTTCGCCTATAGACAAGCCCCCATCTGCCGGGACACTTAACACGCCTCACCGGGCACGGTTGCCCCCAGGATTTTATAGCACAAAGGATGCAGACTTATGAAGGGGAAGGCAGATGAACCAGGAACGAGACTGGGCAAGGTCAAACAAGCAGAGGTCATACACGGAAGATCAGTCCAATGAAACGCGGCACCAGAGGATGAGACGGAAGAATAGTCAAGTCGAGCCAAGGGTCAAACCGGGAGATCACGGGTACGCAGTACAGTGGAGCAGGCAATTGTAGTCAGGGAAACAGGCAAAGGTCGGTCCAGGCAGCGATCAACGGTGGTCATACACAGCAGGATAATCGAAGACAGAGCAGACACCAAATCACACCCAGCAGCACGCTATCACGGGCAATGAGGGACTGAAGGAGAGAAACCTTTATGGGGCCAGGTTACACGGGATTGGGCCAGAAGTGCGTGTGTGATTGGTGCATAACAGAACCTGGTCCAGATTGGACCAGAAACATAGAGGGGCGTATGACCCCGCATACCTTTGGGCTCATAGGCCCAGCGCTGATTACCTCCGGCGGGCGCGCTGTGTGCAGCGCCGCCGGAGGGCATAAATCCTAAGTGCTCGCGCGTGCGAGCACAACCCTGGACGTCAGGAGCATACCACGATACCGGGAACGCGGCCGCTCCAGACGCCGCTCGCGGCGGAACTGCCCGAGCCGCCGCTCGCGGCGGAAACAACCGAGCCGCCGTCAGCGACGGAAGCCGCCGAACAGCCGCCCGTCGAGGACGCCGCCTCGCCAGACCTCCGGCTGACTGCCCGCAGATGGCGCGGGACCGAAGGCTGGGTGAGTAGCTCGTGACAGTCAGTCAGTATAACAGGCCACTCCTAGCGAGTTTTAAAAGCTGGGAGTGATAGGTGGAAGCCGAGCGTGGGGCAGGGGACTCCGATCCACTGCCCCGTGCTGTTCTTCTGCTGATCACTCCCGGCGATCAGACAGTGACGCGGGACACATCGATCGATGATGGAATAAAATAAAGGCATTTTTTCTGTGTGTGTGTTTTACATTCAACCCTTTGGGAACTGGTAAGTGGTCCTTGATATCCTTATACCAGTCCACACGGCAGGAGGGGCTGGCGAGTCACCTATCATAACTTCCCACCCCATTACCTGCATCCCCCAAAGCCAGGGGGGGTGCGGAAGAGCCCACAACCTGTGAGGGCTATGGGGGCTGGTAGCCTTCAGGGCTGGAGGATGTCCATTCCACCTCCGTGACCTGGTCTACCAGCCCCTATAGCTCAAAATTGTGAAAATGGTAACAAAATATATAGGTCGGCTGGCACTGTAAGGGTTAAAGGTCTAGTAGTTGTATTGCGGAACTTGGTGCATTTCGCCCTAAAAAGCGTGCTTCCTCAGAAATTTGGGAAGGTGCTGGGTACAATTGGAAAGACATGTAGGTAAATATATAAGTATATGTAATATAAGGTTATAAAGGCTAATGTAGGGTAGGGGGTTAAAGTATGGGTTTGAATTATGTTATATCCTGTGTCCCCAGCATCTCTGGGCTGGGGCGCGCTCCTGCACTTAGCCATTCAGATAGGATGTGGTTGGGGGCACACCCGCATCTAAAGGGAACTGGGGATGTGGCCGTTCGCACTTACTATTGCCGAGCTCTGCCTCTAAACAGAGACGTATGTTAATCATTAATATGCGCGGCATATGGTGCTGACTGGATGAGAGACTGCGAATGCATCATAGAACTGGGGAAAGGTAAGTTTTTTATGGGGCGATCTACCGGGTTTCACATAGTGGGGCATCCCAAATTGGACTTTTCCATGGGGCAAGGAACAAAACATGGGATAGTTAAAATCCTGGGTTTTGTTCTGCTTTGCTGGGTGAGATGACAAGCCCGCTGGTCACATCCCCAGCCTCCCTCTAGAGTGATGCGCGTTCCCTTTCGTGCGTATCTGAATGGATGAGTGCAGGATTGCGAATATGCGACTATGCCATTTTACCCACCCCACTGCCTACCCAAATCCCCCTAACTGTCTCTAGAAGTGATTACCTTGTTGTATATTTAAAGGGGAACACAAGCCTTGTGGCTCGGCCCTGGAGTCAAGCTATCTGCTAAGACTGTTGTGGAGTAAGCAACACAGTTCCAAATCAAGTATACAGGCATGCTGCTTTGGTGACTATACATGCTTCCTTACAACTAATAGTTGAGACAAAATAGTAAAAAAGCAGCTGGTCATCCCAGAAACGTTGTCAGCCTAATAGAAAGGACAATAAAAGACTTTAAGCCATCTGCTTGTGTTTGTCTGATTGTCCAGCATTCCTTATACGCAGTATAATTACAGTAACTATAGAGTGCATTCTCGCGTGCGCGTGTGTGTCTGTGTGTGTGTGTTACTGCAGCCCTGAGAGGCAATCCCAGTGTACATCCAGTCTATGGCCTTGATTCAATAAAGGTAGTAAAAGATTCAATTCATGAGAAAAAAGCCTGAGAATGTCACTGTTGTTGAATCACCAGATAGGAATACAATGAAAGTCAATGGCACTTTTTTACTCCTAAGAAAAGTAGAGAACTGTTTACTCCTTTCTACACTGTAGTAAAAGCTGCCATTGACTTTCATTGTCTTTTTTTCTAGTGATTCAGTAACAGTGAAATTCTCAGGCTTTTTTCTCATGAATTGATTTTTTTACTACCATGAGAATTTTTTTCTACCTTTATTGAATCGAGGCCTATGTGTGTTATTGCAGCCTTGAGAGGCCACAGCACAGCAAACTGTCTCACATAAGAGTTCATATAGAAGCTATTTACACCATCTCTATGCCTCTGTAAGAGCTTAACATAGCATATTATACAATCAAGTGAATCAGACCCAGATAAGCCTTATGTGTTTTATAAGAAACCAGCCAGTATTTTACAAACAAGTTTTTTTCAGTTCAGGCTTGCCATTCAGTTGTGTAAGTCATACAGAACATCTCTCTCTCAATTTAGGTCAGTGGTCTGTATGGCAGTCTGCCATCTCACAATTTGATACATTTCTCCTAAACTCCCCAGGTAGTAGTGAACAACAACATGCACTCAGAGCAGGAACAAAATACAGATCTGAAACTCAGTGATAGAACAAATCGCTGTGTCAAGCCATCATTGAAAGCGAAAGAAAATCTTCAGACCATGAGCCAGGAACTGTATATGAAAATCACACAGCAATGGAAGACTATATTAATTGATCGAGTTATTCTTACACAGACTGCAAATGATGTGTTACTACTAAAAGGAGCTCTAGGACAACTGTCCACACTTTATAGGAATTAAATGCCATTGAGCCAAAATACATTGCTGTTTTACAGAAGATTAATTCAGACCATTCATTAATAAAGTTGGAAACCTTCCAGCAATTTAACTGTGACAGAGACTGTGTAATATGTAAAATTAAAATCAATACACAGACAAGAACAACTCCAGGAAACTGCAAGGCCGCCGTCATTCTAAAAGTTCAAAACGATCATCTAAATATTCAACGAGTCAGGGACTCATATTGGCTTGTTCAGAGGTGGCAGTTACTAAAATCCAACTAATGTTTGCACAAAGGAAAGCAGATATGGAGGCAGAGGTGGCCCATAAGGAGTCAGGGGCAGCTCGCCAAATGGCAAATATGGAGTCAGAGGCAGCTCACCAGCGGACAGAGATGGTGGCAGAGGCCTGTGAGGAAGCAGAGGCAGTCTGAAAGAGGGCAGAAATAGAGGCTCTGGAGAAACAATGTGAGCACACCATGGCTATGGAAACACTGGAGGTTTTGGAACAAGTCATCAGTGATTGTCAAAAAGACAGTTTCAGTTTAAAGTGGACCAACACCCAGGGGTGATCAGCCCGGAAATCTATAAGATTCCCGGGCCGATCACCTCCCACCCCACAGGACATCCGAGATCGGGATGTCCTGCGGGGTGAAACCCCCCAGAAACCCCAAAAACATCTTACCTGATCCGCCGCCGCTTCCGCCGCCGCCGCCTCCCGCGCACCCCTCCAGACGTGCGCGCGCCCACGCCGGCCCTCTGTGAATGGCCGGCGGGGGCGCGCGCGGGCCGAGAGTGACGCGCGGGAGGCGGCGGCGGCGGAAGCGGCTTGGACGTTCCTGATCCCCGCCTGGACGTTGGCGGGGATTGGCTGCGGCGTTCACGTGGGAGCGTTGAGAGGTGAGTTTTTTGGGGTTTCTGGGGGGTTTCACACAGCGGGGCACCCCCGATCGGGGTGCCCCGCCGAAGTGGACCAAACCCCAGGATAGTCAAAATCCTGGGTGTTGGTCCACTTTAAGGAAATGTCGGCAGAGGATCCTCTTGAGCGCACATGGGACTATGTGCTAAGCCAAAATAGTGCGCCCCTAAATGCTTCAGATGTTCCTGATATTAATAACGCTGCTTTACAATGGCAGGTGACAGATCATTTGGCAGCATTCTGCATTCAAGGTTAGTACAATGCACTACACACTTATCAACCTGTTCCTTCCTCGAACTTTCCTGCACACCAAGCTGCACACCATGGCTAATTAATTCTTACAAACAATTCCAACATCTGGGTAGCACCTCAACCTGTCCATACTCCAGGAGAGACATTACCTAACAATAATTTTGACAAGGAGTTGCTGTGGAAATAAATAGTCTCAGAAGGAAAGTCCAAGAAGGTGAGAAGAAGTTTGATTCTGATACTCATTGGTACGTTCACATGTAAGGTGGTCTTAAATCCTTGCCCACAACTGAGAAGACCGCTGACCACCTCAGCATATCACAAGATACTATCTGTGGCAAACCTCAGACCTCACAAGATTATCTTCAACAGCCAGAAGGTAATGCAGACCCTTTTCTTTGGTGATCATGCAGTCAACTTGAAAGACTTTGTTCTGATATTGCTCCTATGGAACACAGCCTAAGCCTGCTATGGGACATTCAAAAGGGCACTTTCACATTTCAGGCATTGACCTGTGGAAAACTATTCACCATTCAAGCACAATATTGCTGAGACAGCTGACCACAGAATATGTGGGCTGTGACACTCTACTACCATCTGCGCAACAAGGGACTATGTCTTTGCTCCATGTTATGTTCTCAGCTTTATTGCAGCTGTTGGCAGACAGGAAATCTACATCTCAGAAGCACATATCAAGGTGTGACGGGTGGAAACCATGGGCAACACTAAAAGTAGAAACCATTAGAGCCCTGTCAGTGGAGTAAGCCCTGATAGTGAATAGGAACCATTAAATAGAGTAGTTAAACCTGTTGGATGCATTTCTTAGGACCAGTGCGTTATGAAATCACATGATGGCAGTGTTGCCTAAGGAATGGACCGAACAGTACGTTATTGGTCTGGTCCCTTAGGTTGGTAAATAGAGACTCAGCCAGGTGGCATATTAGGTTGGTAAATAGAGACTCAGCCAGGTGGCATATTAGGTTGGTAAATAGAGACTCAGCCAGGTGGCATTGGTAACATTAACTGCCCTGCCATTGGTTGGGACTCGCAACAGTAGTTGGGATAGCAACAATACCAAGGTTATAAAAGGGAGAGACCAACACTTCTAGAGTGTTCTACTAAGTTCTGTTCTAGACTCTGTCATGAGGGGATGCAAGACAATGTAGTGTGGAGGAGCTGAGAGACAGCCATGGAGAAGGCTATTGGAAGTGACTGTTGCTGTAACCTGTGGATCATACTGTACTGAACTGTTTGCTGTGTTTTGGCTTCGAAGGAAGCCAACCAATAAAGACCACGTTGAGTTCACCAAAGGGTGATCCCAGAGACGTCTGGATCCCAGCGACGTCTGAAGCCAGTAAGTGCACTTCCACCCACACATGCCACACCGACATGGGATGCCCTACCCTAGGTCCAAGAACCCCCCCACACTTCCCATAGCGCGTGCCCCCGGCCAGGCACGCGCCCGCTACAAAGGCTAAATCAGCAGTGGACTACCGGAACACATCAGAAGCCAACAAGGAACCACCCTGTCTTGTCCGCAGCTGTCACCCGCTTGTCCGTGGCTACGTGGGAGCGTGGTGAGGTGAGTTTTGGGGGGTTTCTGGGGGGTTTTACACAGCGGGGTGCCCCCCTGAAGTGGACCAAAACCCAGGATAGTCAAAATCCTGGGTGTTGGTCCACTTTAAGACTAGCTATTGATCAGGTCAGTGTTCTGTTTGCAGCCATCCATTGTGACAAACCATGGTTACCATTCTTACTATTCCCACTTGATAATCCATTTTCTACTCCAGCTGATACCACCTACCAACTGGTGAGGCTGACAACCAGCCAGGAAGCCTGGCACATGAACATCCTTGGATTGATACCAGAGAAGAAGTCATGTGAAGTGGATTTATCCATCCTACACAGCTCATGGTGGGGTGCATGTCATCATGGTTTACCAGCTGTGTCACACAAGGTACTTTGCCTTTGGAACATTCACTTGAGCATTGGAGCATTTTGGATTACAAATATTATTTCCCATTGGATTACAAGGGTTTGGAGCATTCGGCTTAGTGCAGCCTCTTTAACCTGAAGATTGGGTTTTTATCTGGATATATAGCAGCTTTATAACTGTTGTTCCAGACTGTTGGCTACAAGAACTTTGGCCACAAGACCTTGTGGATTATATACAATATTCAAGAACCTTTACATCTTTATTGACAAGTTTATTTTTACTTAGTTCTGTTTATGCTATTGCATGTTTTTTCTCTCTCGTGTTATCAGTATCTCGGCATACACACATTTATGGACATTATATTATGTTGTTTTTTATAAGTGGAATCTAAAGATTTCAGGCAGTCATGTCCCACGGCCTGTGTTCCATTGTGTTCAGTCATAAGTTGCTATTCAGTTTTCCATTATATTATTATACAGTCTTTATGTCTTCAAGATTTGATCCACTCTGGCCTGTGTAGCCATCCTGTGTGTTTCAGCTCCTTCCTCCTTGCTCAAGGGAGCCATTTCCTGATTGAACACATAGCTGTACAGACATACCTCTGTGTATGGGCAAGTCATTGCTTTTTCCCAGAATTCTGCTTCATTCAAGATCAAAATGTTATTATTAAACAGATCTTTCGTCTAGCATATGTTGGTTAATCTGTTAAAACTGTTATGGAGTAAGCAACACAGTTCGCGATCAGACATACAGGCATGCTGCTTTGGTGACTATGCATGCTTCCTTCCAGCTAATAGTTAACAAAACACTTCAGTATAGTTCTGGCCATTATGCTCTATGGGATCTAATCCTACAGCACTACTATAAACTGATGCAGCTCAAACAAGAGAACCGACCACTGGCTGACACTTGATAAATCAAGCTCTGAGTTTATGTTTTTTAAAGGTTTAAAGTTTCTGCCCAGGCATTAAACCGGACCTTCAGCGTGATTTAATGAAAAGCCCAAACTCTTAAAAAACGCTTCCCCAGCATCTAAAATTAATATATTTTACGTTTATAGTCACTAACTTATTATTCTTTCCCCCACTGGGCTGCAACTCTGTTCAGGAATTTAGTATACGGGCGCCGCCATCTTGACTCAGAAGCATCACACTTACTGAGGAGAGGAGAGTGGGATAAGGTACAGGGGGGCGGGTTATAGCTGTGCTCTGCTCAGACAGAGCAGAGCTGGGGTCAGGTAAAGGTCAGCAGTCCCAGAATGCAGAGCAGCGCAGTCAGGAAGCACTTCCTGTTTGCAGGCTGCCTGATAAGATGGTGGCTTCCATAAGCTGCCATCTTGGATGTTTAAAGGCTCATAACATGCAGTAGATGCAGGTAGGATGATTTTTAATGTGGACAATCTGTATGTACAGGGTGTGGGAAACATATAAGATAGACTCTTATTCAGAGTGAAGGTCCGCTTTAAGAAAAATGTCCATACGGACCTCCCCCCCCCCCCCTGCATCTCCTCTCTGCATCACCGCTATCTTCATACTTACTGATGAGGGACTGATTCCCGTCCTCCAGTGCAGGGCACAGATGGCAGCATCCATCAGGCTGACTTCAAACCCACTCCATTGCAATTAATGGAGTAGTTGTGTGGCAGCAAAAAACAAGACCCCACTAACCTGCCCTTGCACGCCCCTCTATTGCAATGAATAGAGTTTTTGTCTGAAGACATAAACAAGGCCCCACTATCCCACCCTTGCACGCCCCTCTATTGCAAAGAATAGAGTTGGTGTGTGGAGGCATAAACAAGGCCCCACTAACCTGCTCTTGCACGCCCCTCTATTGCAATGAATGGAGTAGGTGTGTGGAGGCATAAACAAGGCCCCACTATCCCACCCTTGCATACCCTTCTATTGCAAAGAATAGAGTTGGTGTGTGGAGGCATAAACAAGTCCCACTAACCTGCTCTTGCACGCCCCTCTATTGCAATGAATGGAGTAGGTGTGTGGAGGCATAAACAAGGCCCCACTATCCCACCCTTGCACGCCCTTCTATTGCAAAGAATGGAGTTGGCGTGAGGAGGCATAAACAAGGCTTCACGTATGACGGCATGCAAATCCGGTGCTGGGAGATGATATCGCTGGTCCCTTGCCCTCGCTAGGTATGAAGATGCTGCTGCTGAATGGAGGAACTTCAGGGGCACATAAGATCAACATGAAGGATGTGCAGGGGACAAAAGGTAAGCACTGAGCTCAAATCGACAAGGAAATCTGAATGGAGCTAGCTTCTCTGGCCACATCCCAGCTCACCTCTAGCTGTGCCCTTTCTGAATAGTCAAAGGCAGGGTGGAGATGCCATCTGTGGTGTTTAAGCCATTCAGATTTCCTTGCCACACTGACGTCAGAAGAGATCAGAATAGAATGAGTGTTGCTGATTGGCTGAACGTATGTGCCGTGGAAATAGTGAAGAGGTTTACAGGGGATCCCAGGTGATACACACAGCGGGGCAACCCAAATTAGAATGTCTGTCTAGAGAAACAAAACAAAAGCAAATCAAATTCTTTGGTGTTATTCCTATTTAAGTAATTCACATTTTGTGATGCATTGAACTGTATTTTTAAATGTACTATTGCAAGAGCCTGTGAATTCCCTGCAACATATGTCGCATGACAGCTCTATATATTCCAATCTTCACAATTGCATTATTGAGTCTTACTCCCCCCCCCCCCCCCTTGATGTTGGCTTGCCGGTGTCTTGAAACTAAACAACTAAACACAAATGATCTCGAAACCTATGAATGCAAACAAAAAGTTAAGACGTTTATGACAATGGATTTGGTTATAATTCTGCACCTCCATTCCTCTCCGAGCCTCCCAATGGACTCCAAGAAGGAGGATGTAGACTGAGATCTCCAGGTTTGAGTTAGGCAGGAGCTCGGGGAATACAACTAAACAGGTTCTCGTGTGTTTCTAGATGTTTGATGTGTCGGCGGAAGTTATGAGCAGATGCTCTCCTGTCTTCTGATGGTCGGAAGGAAAGGCGGGGCGCACTCCCACCATCTGGAATGAGAAATCCAGTGAGGGGCGTCTGACAGGCAGCTTAGGAGTGCCTGAAGAGGCAACCTGGAAGCCAACTGTCAGAGGGACAGGAATGTGATGGGAGCCTGCTGGCAAGGGAGGGGAATGGCCTTCCTAAACCTCCTCTTGTGATTGACCAGAGAGAGCTGCCGGTCCACACATGGCCAGCGCGGAAGCTAACGTTTCTTCTTAAGCCTGTTGTGAATTCTGAGCGGCACAAACATTTCTCCAGACTGGAGCACATTTTTTTTACGTATTCATAAAAAGTCATTGGTGCATTAAAGAATGTAATTACTTTGATGGGAAAGGCATTTCATTTTTAAGGAAAAGTCTTCTTTTAGAATGAAAGGATGAGTTAGGCGTGCAGCAAATTGGATCCCTCTGTAGATTTCCTAATTTCTTATCTTATAGGAATTGGCATTTTATGCATGGGCAGCTACAAAAAAAGCTTCTAGCCAAAGGGTCTAATGCAAATCCTGTAGCACGAGTTTGTAAATTCTTGTTTACGAGGAAATATAACTCCTCAAGACAGCAGAGGCTGAATTTTTGTACTTAGGTCAACTTGTGCTGTTCTGACCTGTATCACCCCCTGGTGGAAGCAGGGCCGCTATTAGGGCAATACAGCCAGGACTTCTGTATTCACCCAGCTCCACTTAATTATTCATCTAACTCCATTCATCCACCCAGGGCTGTGTCTAGGGCAAGAAGAGCAGGGCACTTGCCCTGGGCTCCAAGGCCATTGGGGGCACCTTTATCCCAGCCATCCTGTTTTCTACAGATGAGTTATGGCTACTGTTAGTGGTGCAAGACATAAGACAGGCCCTAATCACTCAATATTGTGCTCAGACATGGGAAGGGGCACTGCCTTCTGCTAAGGAGGCATAACATGGCACATACCTGTATAGGACAGCAGCAGGGCCATAAGATATTTTTTTCTTCTGCACGGAGCACTGCTTTGCTTAGAAATTGCCCTGCAGCCACTTTCTACATTATCTGTCCCCCATACCCAATGCCACCACCCCACTGGCAGTCACCCCTTTCTGGCTCTATTCACCCACTCAGCTTCACTCCTAAAGCTCCACTCACCCATTGCACTATTCCAGCTTTGCTCATCCACCCCATCCCAGCTTCACTTACCCAGCCCCCCATCTCAGTTCTAATTAAAGTGGACCAAAACCCACGGCGATCGGCCCAGAATCTATGAGGTTCCCGGGCCGATCAATTCCCCCCCCCCGGGGCAACCAAAATCCTGAAACCCCCCAGGTCGGCCCATACACTTACCATTTTTTTCAGTCCAGCGGTGCATGCGCGGCATGACGGTCGCATCCCTGCTATCCCTCTAGCAGGGCATAAATGGCCGGCACGGGCACGTTCCCTGTTAGAGAGCAGCGGGGGATGCGGCCGTCGCTTAGACGACGTGATGTCAGCGAATCCGAGCGCGCTGATTGGAGGATTGTCCTTGCATGCCCCGTAAGATCTTGAAGAGGTGAGTTTGTTTTAGCGACCTGTTTCAAACAGCTGGGCATCCCCGATCGGGGTGCCTTGGTGGAAAGGACCAAAACCCAGGATAGTCAAAATCCTGGGTTTTGGTCCACTTTAAGCTCCACTTTGAGGCTCCAATCAAGCACCCCACCCTCGCAGCTCCTTTCATCAATACCCCTCTGAGCTCCATAAACCCAGCACCACTAATCAACTCCTTACCCAGCTCCACTTATTCATTCTAGGCTCAGGAAATTACAACCCTCTCCCTGCTCTACCAACCCAACTCCACCCACTACCAGTTCTATTAACCAACCCCCTCCCAGTGTTACTCAGCATCCTCCAGCCTCCCTCTTCCTCCACCCCCACCTGTGCAGCTCAACTCATCCACCCAACCTGTGCAGCTCAACTCATCCACCCCACTCTCCCAGCTTTGCTTTTCCACCCCTCTTAGCTCCACTCACCCAATCCACTATCCCAGCTCTACTCAAGCACCTCGCCCTAATAACGCCACTAATCTACCCCCCCCAAGCTTCTTTCACCCACTCCTCACCCAGCTCCATTCATCCACCCCCCAGTTCCACTCACCAATGCACTCTCAGTGGCATTTTCCTACCTCTCAGCAACCCAGCTTCTTTCCTTCAGCCCAAACCCAGCTCTACTTACCCTCACTACTCTCACAGCTCTGCTCAAGCCCCCCCCCCCCTTTCAGCTCTGTTCATTCACCCCCTCCCAGCTCCATTACTCCACTCTGCCAGCTTAGAGCTCGTAGGCCGTGTTGCCTGGATTCCCTAACGTTTCCCGTACATGCCTATACCCTTCATAGTGACAAGAGTTACTAGAGGCCCTGCCTCTGGCATATAAAAGGCCCCCTCTGCAGCGACAGCCATTCCCCCTGGCAAGATACCCAGGGAGTAAAAAGAAAGGGACAATTCTTTCCCCTGTCTGCGTCAGTGGCAGAGGTGGATGGCGAAGAGAGAGAAGCCCCAGGAGATGGATGAGGACCGCCTCTGGTGTTGGATGAAAATGCTGGAGTTAAAGCAACTGTAAAGCCTGAGTCTAAAAGACTGCAGGGCCTGTCTCTAGCCTTGCCTCTGGGGAAAAATGTGATGTCCTGCTGTGTGAAATCCCCACTTACCTTTACTGGGGCTCCCACAGCACTGGCTTTGCCGACATCACAGCCCCAGCTTCAAGCCATTCTGATGGACACAGGAGCACTTCCCAGACTACAGGGAATTTGGGGATGCGACCAATAGTCTGTTCACTTCAGCCGGCATTCTTGATATCACCCAATCAGAGATCTAAAAAATGCCCAGAGGGTGTGGCTAAGGTGGTGGAACCCCCCTTTTGTAAATCGTGCCACTGCAGCCAAAACATTGCTCAAGGTGCATGGAGGGGCACAGGGAACATTCTTAAAAGTGGACCAAAACCCGCCACAATTGGCCCAGGAATCTATAAGATTCCTTGACAGATTGATTCCCTCCCCCAGGGCATCCAATATCAGGATGCCCGGCTGTGTGAAACCCCCCAGGTCACCCAATACACTTACCTTGTTTCCTGGTCCAACGGCACCACAGCCGCATCTCCGCTATCAAAGAAACATAGAAGGTTGACGGCAGAAGGAGACCATACGGTCCATCTAGTCTGCCCTTATGTGTATACTGTATGTTCTCTTTATCTTAGGATAGATGTGTGCTTATCCCAGGCATGTTTAAATTCAGTGACTCTAGCAGGGTGCGTGCCCGTGCCAGGCATTTGTGAATGGTTGTCACAGGCAGGCTCCCTGTTAGAGGGAAGCAGGGGATGCGGGCGTCAGCGCGCTCGGAGCCGCTGCTCTTAGACGAAGCCTTAAACAACGTGACATCAGCGGCTCGGAGCGTGCTGATTGGACAAGCAGCAGGACACATGCGCCGTAGGACCGGGAAGAGGTGAGTTGCCTTAGGGGATTTGGGGGGTTTCACGCAGCGGGGCACCTCCCCGGGGGAAAGGTCCAAAACCCAGGATAGTCAAAATCCTGGGTTTTGGTCCACTTTAATGGGAGTGCAAGCGAGCGCATCCCCAGCAGCGCACGTGCTCCCACCCCAACCTATTTGAATAGTTCAGAAAAGCGCGCGTGCACAGCCATAAGATGCAAGTAATGCAGCTGAATGCACGCCCCATTATAAACAATCAGAGCCATTTGCTAAATGACATACCCCTCGATTCAAAGAGCAAAAGTTAATTGATTTCGTATCGAGAATCGTAAGTTTGGGTGGGTGTTAGTCATTTTTTCCTGTTTTTTTGGCCATTTCCGACTCGCACGAGCCTACGTACGAATGCGTATATGCTCTTACGATCAGCGGAAGTCCGTTCCTAAATTTTAGGATCCAAACGTAAAACTTAGGATCAAAACGTAAAACTTAGGATCAAAACGTAAAACTTAGGATCAAAACGTAAAACTTAGGATCAAAACGTAAAACTTAGGTTAATTGGATGTGTTTAGGTGTGATTCAGAGAAACCTCTAAACGCGTTTTAAAAGAAAGCCACAGCCGACACCTTTTAGCAGCCGGATTGCTGTTCGTGAACAGGTTTTTTGGCTATGTGGAGGAGTCTGTGCGTCTTGAGCTCCAATGAACTGCATGTATCAGCATGGCCGAGGCCATAAATTGTATGGCAATGCATACCTGATTCATGTATGCCTTATAAAAGCATTTTAATGTGGACCTTAATTAGTCCTTTGCATGTAAACCTTTATTTTGCAATATATTTGCGTTAATTAAAGAAACTTATGTCCTTTGTTATTTATGTTAAAATTGAGGTACTAGAATAATATTTTTAGATTGCATTTATTGGTGTAGTTGTTTACCTTTGCTTTGTTTAATTATTTAAGCACATCTTTGGTCAGATGCATCACACTTACTGAGGAGAGGAGAGCGGGATAAAGTGCAGGATGTGGGTTACTGCTGTATTTTGCACAGACACAGCAGAGCTGGGGGCATGGAAAGGTCAGAAATCAAAGAATCCAGAGCAACACAGTCACAAGGCCCTTTCTGTTTGCAGGCTGCCCGATAATACCTGAGCCGCCATCTTGGCTGTTTCTAGGCTCATAACATGCAGAAGTTGCTGGTTGATTTTTAATATTTGTGAGCAATCTGTATGTAGAGGGTGTGGGTAACCACACAAAAAATTTAAAGTTGTACCATTTGAAGCATAAATATTAAAATTAAATGCACAAGTAAAAAATGCAAGTTAACTAAAAATTAAACAAAGTAAGATTTACTTATGCAAATGCATTCATTAATGGTTGGTTACTACAAAATGAATGAAATAAAGAAAAATAAAAGACCAAATATTTAGAATGCACTTTAATGAGGTAAGTTTGTAGTGCGGAGCCGCAAGATCAGAAGGATTTACGTCCAGACAAAAAAGGAAAAAGGGCAAAACCAATGTTGCAACCTGAGAAATGAAACGGAAAATTCAGGATGGAAACTGACATAGGTCTGATTCCCGAACTGCCATACGAACGGACGTATATTTTAGGATAGAAACGTATTTGCTTATAGAATCACTCGCAAGTTCATACGAACGCACGAGCGGACGTGAAAAATAGGATGATCGTGAGCCAAATCCAAGCTGTTACATGTTTCTTTGAATCAACCCAATAGTCACGGCAATTGGCTCTGATTGTACAAGAGCCCTACATGTGCAGTTGGGCCATGTACAGGTAAGCTTTTACTGGCTATCTTGGGGGATTCACACAGCGGGGCATCCCAATTTTGGATGCCTGGGGGGGGGCTAAGGGCTGGATTGGGTTTTGTTTCACTTTAAGTATAATTTTAATTAGTTTGTTAAAATAGTTTGTTTAGGAAATAGATTTTAAAAAAACATTATTACTACTTATGAACAGTCCAATGGCTAAGGGGGCCGGCAAGTGGCAGGTGACATGTTGGCAGGTGGCTTGCTGATACCCCGCACCCCTCCAAGCCGGGGGGGAGGGGTTGTAGAAGAGCCCAGTGCCCATTGGCAGGGCCCAATGTTCTTCCCAGGGAATAAATAGGAACATCCTCCAAGCCTCACCCATCTGCTCCTCCCCTTACAGTTTTACCTTTCAACATTCTTTTCTCCCCTCTCCAAGGGACCCATCTTTTAGGTCCCTCGGATTCCGGGCTACCTTCTGACGGGAGGCGTCATCTTGCATCCCATAAGGCACTGCGCCCGGCCCTCGATCCTGCACCTGCGCAGTGCCCAGGAATGGGTTGCAGTGGGGCACGGAATCCTGTGAGATTTCACTGATTGGGGCGGGACCTTGAAGTGTGCGGTTAAACCCGTGCTGTCACTAATAGACACCTAAGCCGGCGAGGAGGGCAGCGATCAGGCCCTGAAGCAGCCAAATGTCGCCACAGAAGGCAGCGGCAACATCCAAAAGGTAAGTAGGGGTCGATGGGGGGGGAATTGGCTTCTTTTTATTTTCGGTCCAATGTTTCTCTTTAAAGTGGACAAAAACCCACGCCGATTGGACCGGAAATCTCTAAGATTCCTGGGCTGATCGATTCCCTCCCCCTGGGGCATCCAAAATCGGGAGTGTGTGAAACCCTCCAGGTCACCCCATTCAACGACCTTCTTTCCTGGTCCAACGGCGCATGCACGAGCCCTGGCCACATCCCCGCTATCCCTCTAGCAGGGCGCATGCCCACGTCAGGCATTTGTGAATGGCTGGCGTAGGCACGCTCCCTGTTAGATAGAAGCGGGGGATGCAGCCGCGGCTTGTGCATGCGCCGTTGGACCGGGAAGCAAGGTCAATGAATGGGGCGACCTGGGCGGAGGATGCAGCCTGCTCTTAGACGAAGTCTTAGACGATGTGACGTCAGCGGCTCTGAGCGTGCTGATTGGACGAGCAGCCGTGCATGTGCCATGGGACTGGGAAAAGGTGAGTTGCCTTAGGTGATCTGGGGGGTTTCACGCAGCGGGGCACTCCCGATCGAAGTGCCCCAGGGGAAAGGACCAAAACCCAGGGTTTCCAGCAAAGACTTTAGATTGTTTGGCTTTAGGTTTATAAAAAAAACCCAAACCCCATTCAGCCAAACATCCTCCAAACAAATCAGGGTTCTGATGGGCTCACCACTGCTCATAGATTTCTGATAGGAAGCCTTCTATAGGCACATAAAACAATAAATCGCTTGATGCTGGGTCAGTATGGCAAGGTCCAGGGTTGTTGTCCCTAATGTGCGGAGTCTGGTTATTAGCAGGGAAGCTTTGGCGGCTAATAATGTCTATTAATATCCCAGATAAGTGCTGCTGTGAAATCAAGAGGATGGAGAGCGCACCGCCAGGCTCATGCTCTATTCGCGGAAAAGCACTTGTGTAAAAGTGGCCTGTACACAAAGTCCTTGTACAAGTACGTGGCATTTAAAGCAGACCCACACTCCCGAGGGGAAGTCTGTCACTACTTGAAAAACAATCTATTTTTTTCATGATGCATATTTTTGATGCTCCGTAGAGAGCGTGACCGCCATCGATAACAGAGCAGGCACAGCTGCATTATAGGGCTCATCCAGCTCTTATACATGGGGCCCTATTTGGCTCTGCTGTAACCTTCCACTGCCACCCGCCATTTCATCTGTATTATATCCAGTCTGATTTTATAGGTTACTGTCCATGAGCCTCATCCAACACCCAAGCCAAATCTTCCTGTTCCCTGTCCTTCAGACAGAGGCCTAGGGCATACCTTTCAACTTTTCAGGGTGGGAAAGAGGGACAATTTTTAAATGAAGACACGCCGCTCATTAAAGCGGTCCTTTACTCTGAATAAGAGTCTATCTTATATGTTTCCCACACCCTGTACATACAGATTGCTCACATTAATAATCATTCTACCTGCATCTACTGCATGTTATGAGCCTTTAAACAGCCAAGATGGCAGCTCATGGAACATCAGGCAGCCTGCAAACAAGAAGTGCCTTCTGCCTGTGCTGCTCTGCATTCTGGGATTGTTGACCATTTCCTGACCCTAGCTCTGCTCTGTCTGAGCAAAGCACAGCTATAACCCGCCCTTCTGTACTTTATCTCGTTCTCCTCTCCTCAGTAAGTGTGATGCTTCTGAGTCAAGATGGAGGCGCCCGTATCTTAAAGTCCTGAACAGAGTTGCAGCCCAGTGGGGGAAAGAATAATAAGTGACTAAAAACATAAAATATATTAACTTTAGATGTTGGGGAATCATTTTTTAAGGGTTTGGGCTTTTCAATAAATCATGGTGAAGGTCCGGTTTAAGGGGTGAATGGGAGATAACAATTACAACAATACAAACACTTTGAATAGGCAAATGAATCATTTATTGATGCAGATCTGCATGTTACAAATGAGAACAACAAGGGACAGGGAGACATGGACTCCAAAGAGGGATGGTCCCTCCGAATTAAGGGCGCTTGGGAGGTGTGGCATAGGGTATAAGTGCACACTTAAAGCGCAACAAAACCCAGGGTGTCCGGCCCTGTAATCTAAAAGATTGGCTCTGCAGTGAATCAGGGACAGCGCTTCTACAACTCCCACAACGCATCAAATTCATCAATGCTGGCCAGGATACTACACCATCCGCTACGCTAGGTTACAGCACCCGACACTAACTTAAAGCATCTACTAGTGGTCGCTCTAAGCGCCACTATACAGACGCTCACCTGGCAATACGTGGCCCTAGTAGTGAATCAGCCTCCACATCTGTATCCTATCAGGCTGAAAAGATTCAACTTTGGCTTTGCCGGCCAATACTGTCGGTGGGCTTGTTCCCACCAACAGTATTGTTAAACTTCCACTCCCCTTCCCGCTGCACCTGTCCTATAGGTTGGTGAGATAAGGGAGGGTCACTATATTGAGGCAACAAGCATTGAGGGGGCCTTAGAGAAGGATTATAAATATGGGATCCATCAATTTGGAGAGGTGAGGCAATCAGCATTTGTATTGGTAGCACGTGGGGTTTATTAGATATGAATGTGGTAATGGGGTGATGTGGTGGAAGGACATATGAGTGTAAAAAATCGAATGGAGTTTGTGGAGACATATCCTGATTTTAGTAGAAAGTCTTTAGTTTGCAATAACAAATATGAAAAATTCAAAATTCTGAACCAATTTATTGTGGTCCAAATCGAACACAAACAAGGGGTGCACCACATACAATAATTACATTTGTGCTACACTGTATCTAAACCAATAAAGACCTACAATAACTATGGGCTCAGGGGCTAAAAATCCCACTTCACCCCGTTAACAGGAGCACCATTAATTCAAGCACATAATTGTGACAAATTAGTACATATTTTATTTAGAGGCCGATTCATTAATAGCGGCAGGTAGCGACAGATGAGCGACTGTAGCGGCATTTTCACAGCGCCCGCTAGTAGTCGCTGTGCTTGGCCGTTGTTCGGTTGTTGACAGCGACTCAGTCGGTGTGCGGTAATGTTGAATATTGGGTGTGGAGTCGCTATTTGTCAGGTTCCGCGCTGTATGGGAGCGCATGATAGCGAATGGCCATAGCGAACGGCTCCCACCATATTCATTAACAAATCACGCTCAAAAATTTCTCGCGCTGTGAAATGCATGTTTAAACCCCAGAGCGCTGGCGCCGATGGGTTAAAAGTAGTTTTTTAACCCCCAAACAACCATATTTTTAGAAACCAAAAAAAACAAGTTTAGAAAAACATTTTGTAATATGAATACATTAATATCAGACCTGTAATATCAATTCTGCACAATTTTTATTTTTATTTTTTTTTTACCTTCAAAAAAATATCTAACGTGGCAGAAGTGGTAACAGAAATTTTCACATTAAAAAAAAAAAAAAATTATTAACAATTAATTAGGAATATTTAAAGATTGTTCCATTGAAATGCATTGAGAGCGTCAGGTAGCAAGAGGTCATACCTGTCGCTGTTCAAGGTCGCTCGCTGGTGCTGTGGGGTGAGGCTGGAATAATGATGAATGATTCGCTATCTGGCGCTCTCTCAGTCGCTAAGCAGGATCGGCTTGATAAATGTGTGATTGTGGTGGGGAGCCGGCGTTCTCGTGGCGGTGATCGGCATTACCGTTCGCTCACCAGTCGCTACCTGGCGCTATCCCTTGTTAAATAAGGGCCTAAGAAACAAACAACAACATACAATCACAAAACCAACATATTAAAAAACACTGCAAATCCCCTAATACTTCCAGTGCTGCCAATATAAATACAGCAATCAGTGACTGGGTAACTCCTTAATTTTCAGCATGCAAGGACTAAAATAAATATGCAATTTTGTGCCGGCACAAAAAAACACGTTTTTTTTCTATAACCTGTCTGACCTCAATCTAAAATAGTACAAAGTGACAGTGCTTAAAGTGGACCAACACCCAGGATTTTGACTATCCTGGGTTTTGGTCCACTTCGGGGGGCACCCCGATTGGGGGTGCCCCGCTATGTGAAACCCCCCCGAAAGCCCCAAAAACTCACCTCACCACGCTCCCACGTGACCGCGCCGTCCAATCCCCTCCGATGGACAAGCGGGTGACAGTGACAGACAAGACAGCGCGTCCGCCGCCGCCGCCTCCCGCACGTCACTCTTACAGGGCACGCGCCCACGCCGGCCGTTTGTGAATGTGAATGTGGGATAAGGTAAGGTTTTTTGGGGGTTTTGGGGGGGTTTCACCCCGCGGGACATCCGAGGGAGGAGATTCCCGGGCCGATCACCCCTGGGTGTTGGTCCACTTTAAGGTGCAAGAAATACTGTGTATAAAAATATGATTAGATACAAAAAAATTTTAATGAGACTAGTCATAGCGATACGGCGAGGCCGATTCATTAATAGCGCCAGGTAGCGCCAGATGAGCGACTGTAGCGTGATTTTTTCAGCGCCAGCCAGTATTCGCTGTGCTTGGCCGGCGTTTGCTTGATGACAGCGACTCAGTCGGTGTGCAGTAATGTTGAATACGGGCTTAGGGGTCGCTGTTTCACAGGTTCAGCGTTGTATGTGAGCGCCTGACAACGAATGGCCAGAGCGAACGGCTAGCTTCATATTCATTAACAAATCACGCTCCGAATTTGCTGTCGCTGTCCATTCCTTGTTTAAACCCCAGAGCGCTGGCGGCGATGGGTGTTAACTAGTTTTTAACCCCTAAACAACCATATTTTTTGATTGTAACATTATACATGTTTTTAGAATCATTTTGTAATATGAATACATTAATATCAGACCTGTTAGATCAATTCTGCACAAATTTTTTTAAAAATTTTTTTTTACTTAAAAATAAATCCTAACATTGCAGAAGTGGTCTCCGAATTTTTGACATTAAAATAAAAAAAAAAAAAATTAATACCAATTAATTATGATTAATTATAGATTGCTCCATTGAAATGCATTGGACAACGCCAGGGAGCGACAGCTCATACCTGGCGCTGTGAAGGAATTTGCAGCGGCGCTGTTCGTTGCAGTCGGCTACATGATGAATCCCGCGCTAGCTGACGCTCTCGCCGGCGCTAGCCTCATTTTGCTTGATAAATGCGTCATTGTGACCGCCGCCGGGCGTACTTGAGTCGGTAGCCGCCGATAGCTGGCGGTACCTGGCGCTCGTCAGACACTACCTGGCGCTAGCCCGTGATAAATAAGGCCCTTAATACTATTGAATAATACTAAATGAGTGAAACCACTAAAAAATATATTTATATAGATATAAGAGCCTAAAACCCTAAAACAAGTGCATAAATACACAGAAATATCATTGATAAAACCAGTGTGTAAGAATGTAGTAGCAAACAAGAAATTGTGGTCCGCGTCAAGTTTCCAAATACTGTATATACTCGAGTATAGGCCGACCCGAATATAAGCCGAGGCACCTAATTTTACCACAAAAAAATGGAACAAGTTATTGAGTATAAGCCGAGGCGGCTTTTTTCAATTGGAATTGGAGTTGACACACAGAAAGAGAGACACACACACACACACACACACACACAGAAAGGGACACACACACAGAAAGAGACACACACACAGAAAAAGACACACACACACACACACAGAAAGGGACACACACACAGAAAGAGACACACACACAGAAAAAGACACACACACACACTGTGGGTACCTGCTGCTGCTGCCGCCGCCGCCGCTCTCAGACGCGCAGGTGTCGGGGGTCAGGGTTGGGCCGAGGTTACCCTGCAGAGGGGCAGCGGGGTCCCCCACCCCTCCTCCTCCTGCCGGTCGCTCGGCACACAACACCCTCCATTCAGCTCCGCCTGGCAGCCGCCAGCCGCCGCCGTTCTCATACACACACCAGCACTTCCTGGCTGTTGCGCGCTGGTCGTCGGTGGCCGTGCCCCATATGGCCGGCGTCCAATGAAAACATTGGACACCGCCCATTGACGACCAGCGCGCAGCAGCCTGGAAGTGCCGGTCAGTGTGTGAATGTGTGTGCGTGTTTGTGTGTATGAGAGCGGCGGCGGCGGCGGGAGCAGCGGGTACTGCAGGGTCCCTGGCAGTCCGCCCCTGGACTCGAGTATAAGCCGAGGCGGCTTTTTTCAGCCCAAAAAGTGGGCTGAAAAACTCGGCTTATACTCGAGTATATACGGTAGTTGGCCCCCGCTCTTCAATGGGATGAGCACCCCTGCTGTAAGAGGAGCCCTGAGAATTAGGCCACACATTCCTGATTTTGGCCCTGATAGATTCTTGCGCTTGGTCTATGACTGTAATGTTTTCTGATATGTTTTAGTTCAATCATCCTTACCAAATGACTCCATGTCTTACCAGCTAAAACAAATACACATCCCCTAGGAAATAAAGCCTGACACAAAAAGAGCACTCAGCAGTTCATAATCATTATAGAATTTTTTTTTTTGCATTTTATACAAAATTGTGGTCAAGGGGGTGAGGATGGTCAGTGAAAGCAGCTCAGCGTCCCTCTTATTGTCTACAATAAAATGACAAGTCGGGAAATTCATTATCGGCACACAGAGATCCAATTTACCCATTCGGTGACACAACCTTTATCCTCTGTGGCAGCTTCGTTTTAATACTATTTAAAAGAGATGTCATGTTTTTTTTTCCCTAAAGTCATACACCACCAGCTTCTTTGATGCCATCATCCCCCCCCCCCCCCTCCACCATGTCCTCAACTCCATCTCTGCCCACCCCTCTTTATGTGCCCCCCCCCCCCAGTCCTCCTCCTCTCACTCCCATCATTTGCTGTTGCAATCAGCAGAGAAATGCCAGCTCCTGACCTTTACAAAATCTGGATTAGCCTTTTCTAAACAGTTTAAAAGTGTATGACCAGGGTACAATTACAGCAGCTATTGAGTGATCTGAGATGAATTAATGGAGTCACGGCGGGGAAGGGCAGCTGGGGTGCGGATGTGGGAGGGCGAGAGCGAGGAATTGCATTTCTGATCATGCAGAATGAGGGAAGGCTGCCTGCGTGTACTCACGCCAAATATATCAATAGCGCCGGCTAACATTTCAGTAGGGAGGGATTCATAAATAGCATTAAATTGAGAACTGGATTCTATTAACAAAGTGGTTTATGGAGCTGTCATCACCTAAAGGAGTTCTTGTGCCATGTTTGTGTTTCCAGTCTGTGCCAGGGGTATCAAACTACTGATGAGGGTTGCATCTAGGCCAGGGGCAGGGGCGGACTGGCCATAGGGAGACCCGGGCGGGACAATGCCCCATGGGCCACACTGCTTTGGGACCAGTTGGGCTGCTGCTTTTAAGACCCACATTAAATGTGTCCTACTTAGTCTCCCTCTCACTCCCCTATACCCAGCCCCATTGTAACCACAAGCCAAGGAACCCCAGTCCCCAAGTAGTGGTTGAGTACCCCTGGCCAGTGGAGAACTGGGGCCAAAATTCAGCCCTGGATTTTACCAGCCCCTGACCTCAGCAGGAATGTCTTGGGCCAGGGGCTGGTAAAATCCAGGGCTGAATTTTGGCCCCAGTCCTCCACTGGCCAGGGTTACTCAACCACTGCTTGTAAAGGTCCATATACAGGCATCCGGTGAGAGGTGAAGGTCTGTCGCAGGCAGTGTATAGTTAGAAGTCCGTGCACTGGGGGGCTATAGATTCCGCATGCAAAACTAAAAAAGGCTGGGGCAGAGCTGGGGGGGGGGGGCAGGAATGGATGGGGCAGAGTAAGGGGGAACAGGAATGGATGGGGCAAAGCCAGAGGGCCAGACATGGATGGGGCTGAGCTGGGGGGACTGAGATGGATGGGGAAGAGATGGCAGGATGAGATGGTGGGACAGGGATAGATGGGGTTGAGCTAGGGCAGTGGGACATGATTGCATGGGGGCTAAGAGACCAAGAAACAAAGTTTGTGTGTACCTTGCAATGCCACTTCCCACCCGTGCAGTACTTCATATTGCAATACCTGGTGCCAGGCAGCGGAGTCATGACACTGTCAGGGAGGCTAAGCACTACATCGCCGATCAAGTAAAGGGGGCAGCGCTGAGCACGGCAACACAGAAGCAACTGAGTGCAGGGCTGTCAGGGCAGGGGTCCGGAAATCTGCTGCTGAGGTCCACATTAGGACCCCGGTCCGCCAGTTGAGTTCCGCTGATCTAGGCCGAAGCTAGATTTGATCTTAATCTTGCCAATTTGGATAGCGGCAAGTGGCAAGATCAGGGTCAAATAATCCATCCTGTCTTTTTTTAATTGTGTCCCCTCTCCCCATAGGCTACTAGCCCGGCGCACCAGGTATAGGGGCTAGTAGCTGAGGACCCAGATCCTGAGCATCTGGCCCTGTAAGTCTACTAGCACCAATGGCCTTCAAGCATGGGTTCCGCTGCTCAGGGCCGGCCTTTGGGGTGTGCAAGGTGTCGTACAGGGTGCCATGGTTAGAGGGGTGCGGCATAGCTGCACCCGCATGCTTGATGCTCCACTGGTTCGATGCTCACTCACCTCCACACCTGCTCACCCCCCCACTCAACTTACAGGTTAGCTGCTTGCTGCCCCCCACCCCACCTGTTCTCTCACTTTGTGGGGGGGGCATCAATTGGAGCTGCTGGGGTGCACAGTTGGTTGGGTCACCTCTGTTCTGCCCTTTAAAGCGGACCAACCCAGCTAATTCCCTATCCCCAGGGCATCCCAATTTGGATACCCTACTGTGTACTGGGATCACTGGCATACCCACCATGCAAGCAAAACCATGACACATGCACAGATTTTTATTTAATAAGCTCTCTATGCTGTATATACTGTATTTATACAGGACATAGAACTCTTTTTGGTCACACAGCCTGGCACAGAGTGTGGGGAGCAGCTTGCACCCCCAGTTTCATTGCAGTGCATCAGCAGAGGATGTGGCCTGTGCATGTGCCATGGGAGTGCTTGCAAGTATACAGAGATTCTGGGTGGTTTCACATGGCGGAGCATTCCACATATATAGGGAATCAGCCAGCCCTGGAGTCTTTCAGACTTCAGGGCCAGCAAACACAGGTTTGTCCCCTTTAAGCAATCCACTTGCCCCTAGCATCAAGCCTGATACCAAAGGTACCACCTGCTACTTCTGCATTGCCTCCCCAATGGCTGCAAGTTCACCAGCCCACAGTAGGCCGATAGTAAGGATGAGCCGAATTGTGTTTGTCTCACACGGGGCACCTTCCATCCTGCCGATGCTCTTCAACACCAAGCTCATGCCGAAGGGGACTGTGCATTTCCGCTATAATATGTACCTACCATATTAACCCCATTAAATAAGTAACACCACTATATATACACCAGCCGGTGAGGGCCTGCTTTTATACAACCAACTTGAAATGTGATTCCCATATTTTGGTGCACCATCTGGCATATGCATAGCTGAACTCAACAGAAGCAACCCTATCCCTACTGCCCAGAACAGGAAGCACTGCAGACAAGCTAATGCTTAAGCTCCATGGCCTTGGCCCTTTACAATCAAAAGGATTAGGGGTGAAGGCAAAAATGTAGGTTACAAGTAATGTACTAGGTATGATGGCAAGGGCTATGATGTGGTCTGGGAAGTCGGTTGCTTAGGCCAGATGATAGGCTCATCTGAATAGGTGAGCTTTGAGGGCACACTTAAAGGCTGGAGGTGCAAATTCCATTGTAGCTTGCACTTCATCGTTGAGCCTCCACCCTCCCAGGGAAGTTTGTAGGTGTTAAGGGTGGTAATTGCAAAATGGAAAGTGATACCTATTGAACAAGGGTTGGGAAACCCTGACTCGGTGCTATCAGGGCCGACTTCAGCATGATGTGGGCCCTTGAGCGAGATCCCTATTGGCCCCTGTGGTTTGAGACACCACATGCCATGTCACATCATGTCACCCTTCATGGGTCCTCCTCTGCCACTGATTGACTTTTAATCCTTACTGCCTTTTCCACTGCCACCAAATATCCCCTGGCCCTTGCCACCTTCTCTTCTGCTGTTGGTCATCCTCTTGTCTAGTCCTTACTGCTTTCTCTGCTGCGTTTCACTCCTTGCTGCCTTTTCTACTGCTGCTGAAGTGTCCGCCATTGTTCCTGATCATCCTCTGGTCCTCACCACCTTCTGAGATGCTGCCAATCACCCTATATTCCTCACAGCCTTCTCTATTGCTGCTGATCACTCTCGGGTCCTGAGGCCAGCCAAGAGCCATGATGGTGCATGGGCAGAGGCAGAATGGCCATAGGGAGGCCTGGGACAATGTCTGGTGGGCTGCACTGCTTTGGGGCCAGTTGGGCTGCTTCTTTTAACACCCACATTCATTCCCTGCCCCCTTAACCTCCCTCTCAGCCCCCTGTGCCCAGCCCCACTGTACCCACAAGCCAAGGAACCCTAGCTTCAATGCAATAGCCCCGGCATCATGGTTGGGGGGCCTCAGCAGAGATGTCTCAGGCCCGCCAGGGGCTAGTAAAATCCAGGGCTGATTTTTGGCCCCAGTCCGCCACTGTGCATGGGGGCCACTGAAGAATTATCCTGCTGCCCAACCCGAGCCTGAACAGGCCCCTGAAGATTCTAAAGGCCTCAGCATTTGCCCTCTATACCCAATGCTGGTGCTGGCCCTATTTTTTATCCAGTGACACAAGTACCACCAGGGGTGACTGGGGCAGAAACACGTATATACGTGGTTGGTGTGTCCGCATACATTCGTCCATTTGCCGTAATAGTGTTTTATTCATGAGTCATAGATTAGTGGCCCGTAACAATCCCTCTGTTACGGTGGGAGCTGCCGTTCCTTTCATCCGCGCTCCCGCGTCATGGTACGTGCCGGTGTTTATGGATTGCTGGCTCCTCAGCTTTTCATCTTTTTGAAGCCGAATGAGAACAAACAAACTTCTTCTTTCAGTTTACATTAGTAACTAACACCGCATCCCTTCCCATCCCAATATTAATAATACATGTCGATCAATAAGCTTACCAGCATCCAACCTGTCCTAGTAAATATTGCATAAACTCCGAGCTCACATTAATGTTTGTCACGGTGGTTAGTGCTGCTATTTACACAATTTAGGGAAAAGGAGATACTTGAAGTTTAACTGAATGTAAAGCTTTTCCTGACTAGTGATGAGCGGAATCTGCATCTGTTCTGTTCTGGTGCAGTTCTGATGACAACCGTATTTCACTCTATAAGACTCCCCTAGGATTTGGAGGAGAAAAATAAGAAAAAAATGTTTCTAAACTAAATGTTGTGCTAAAACACCCCATTAAAGACAGTGTGGCATTCCCCCCATCTTATTCCTATAGACAGTGTGGCATTCCCCCCATCTTATTCCTATAGACAGTGTGGCATTCCCCCCTCCCATTCCTATAGACAGTGTGGCATTCTTCCATCCCATTCCCTATAGGCAGTGTGGCATTCTCCCATCCCATTCCCTATAGACAGTGTGGCATTCCCCCCATCTTATTCCTATAGACAGTGTGGCATTCCCCCCTCCCATTCCTATAGACAGTGTGGCATTCTCCCATCCCATTCCCTATAGGCAGTGTGGCATTCCCCCTCCCATTCCCATAAGAAATGTGTCAGAATCACCCCAACCCCCCAGAAAAAAAGGATATACTTAAATGAACATTGCTCCGCTCTGGATTCTGGTGCCGCCACTGCCTCTTGGGAGTCCACCTCGGCGCATACCAGCCTGAAAGTTGGAAGCCAGAGCCAGCAAACAGCATTCATTTACCCTGCCTGTCCGCCCACTCGGTTGGCCATTCCCCCCCACACACACACTTTTGGGGAAAATAGTGCGTCTTATAGATCGAAACATATGGTAATTTGCAGTATTCTGCTTCAGCTTCACCCCAATTCAATTAATGGAGGAAAAATTCAGGATGTGCTTTTGGCTTTCCTCCTGGGCATCCCAGATCTGGATGCCGCATTTTGTGAAACCTCACAGGTCACCGGTAATAACTAAACTTTCCCAGGTCCAACATTGCATGCACAAACTATTGTCCAATCAGAGCTCTCATTGTTTTTAATTGGGAGCATACGTTGCTGTGTCCCCTACACCCCGGCGGCATGCGCGTGTTCCCACCATAGCCATTCATATAGGCTGGGGCGGGAGCATGCACGGCGCAGGGAATGTGGGGGATGCGACAGCGCGTACTGCCCAATGAAGGCAATCAGAGTCCTTTGTTGCAGGATGTAAACACGGCAAAGGGCTATGATTGGACGAGAGCCCATGCATGCTCCGCTGAACCGAGGAGAGGTGAGGTTTACTGGACGAACTGGGAGGTTTCACAGAGTGGAGCATTTTAATTCGGGATGCCTCGAGGGCAAGGAACAAAACCCGGGAAAGTCATATTTCTGGATTTTGTTCTGCTTTGTTTCCTTGTAAGGCTAGATGTTTCCTTTAACAGAATAACGTAATTTTAGGGTGGAGGAATTTCCCTTCTACTTCAGTACAACATCTGTATATAAATCTAGAGCTCTCCATAAAAAATGGACGACCCAAAATAACCTATTTTTAGCTTGAAAAGTAACTGTCACCTTATTTACCCATCAAAGGCTTGATGGGTAATAAGGTGATGGATAAATAAGGTTTGTTGATACAATTCTAACACTTAGGCCCTTATTTAACAAGGGATAGCGACAGGTAGCGACTGGTGAGCGGCCGGTAATGACGGGCCCCGCCACGAGAACGCCGGCTCCCCACCACAATCACACATTTATCAAGCCAATCCTGCTTAGCGACTGAGATAGCGCCAGATAGCCACTCATCACTATTCCAGCCTCAGCCCACAGCGCCAGCGTCCGACCTTGAACAGCGACAGGTATGACCTCTCGCTACCTGGCGCTCTCCAATGCATTTCAATGGAACAATCTTTAAATATTCATAATTAATTGTTATTAATTTTTTTTTTTTTAAATGTGAAAAATTCTGTGACCACTTCTGCCATTTTAAATAATTTTTTTAAGGTAAAAAAAATGTACAGAATTGATATTACAGGTCTGATATTAATGTATTCATATTACTAAATTATTTTAAAAACTTGTTTTTTTTGGTTTCCAAAAATATGGTTGTTTGGGGGTTAAAAAACTACTTTTAACCCATCGCCGCCAGCGCTCTGGGGTTTAAACATGCATTTCACAGCGCGAGAATATTTTGAGCGTGACTTTTTAATGAATATGGTGGAAGCCGGTCGCTCTGACCAGTCGCTATCATGCGCTCCTCCCCCAATATTCAACATTACGGCAAACCGGCTAAGGGGCTATCAACTACCGACCAAGGCCAAGCACAGCGACTACTAGCGGGCGCTCTGAAAATGCCGCTACAGTCGCTCAACTGTCGCTACCTGCCGCTGTTAATGAATCGGCCCCCCCATGTAACAATGTAACAGTTACTGCTACAACTGTATCCTTGGCTATATATGCAGATGTTAGACCATAAAGAAAAGGGGAATTCTTCCACTCTAAAATTACATTCTGTTAAAGGCCCCTCTAGCTTTATATAATGATGATTTGAAGGCGTTAAACAGATTTTTAAGAGGAAGGGTCACTTGTATATATTTTTTGACAATAAAAATGTATTGAATGAGACGGAGGAATTATGCTTTCACTGAAAATGCATTATTCTGTTACAGGGGGCCTCTAACAATATTTGTAAAGTTTACCATGGTTAAAACGGGTCTCTTTGGTGTTGGAATGAGATGCTTGCAGTAGGTGGTAGTTGAGGATGAAAACCCCTTAAAGAGGCCCTGGGGCCAGGAGCCCAACAGGGGATTTCCTGGTAAACTTGTGGGCCAGTTCGAGCCCGGGTCTCTTCTATATTTTTTCTACAAATACATTAGTTGGCTAATAATGACCTCTGCCATTATCTACAGACACATTAAACCTTTAAGTGCCAGCCTACCTAGAGATTTTGTCGCCCTCTGTTGCTAGGCCATTTTCACTATTTTGCACTATACATGTTTAACTGTGGTTCTTGAAGGAATGTCCAGGGATTTCCCAGGAAAATTATATATGTTAGATATATAATTATATATGTTTCTTTTTCAGTGTCTGAGCGTCTAAACTTTACTATCAAATGTTTTGTTTGTCATTTTTTTGTGTATTTCTAATGCTTCGGGGGAGAATTTGTGCAATAACATTTTGTAATGTTTTTTGTAATAAAAAATGTAATTTTGTCAATAGAAATATATTGCGTGTAAAAGCCCCATTTTTCTCAGTTACAATGGTATCACATATGTATCAGTAGGAGATTTTCAAGGAAAATTCAACTATTACTGTATAGGCACCTTGCAGTTTTTTAAGAAAAACAACCTTTTACATTTGAGATCCTCTCCCCTCCATAAACCATATATTCTCTGGAAGAACACACCTCAAGATTTCTAGGCTTTACCAGGCTTGTTGTGATGGATGCAGTCTTCTGGCTGTAAACCATCGAGGCATTCACTGGTTACACAGCGTTTTCCTAAAAAAAGCAGAATAAAAAACAGATTTTTCTGAAATATCAATATGCAAACAGGACAAATCAAGCTAAGGCCCTTATTTAACAAGGGATAGCGCCAGGTAGCGACTGGTGAGCGAACGCTAATGACGGTCACCGCCACGAGAACGCCGGCTCCCCACCACAATCAAACATTTATCAAGCTGATCCTGCTTAGCGACTGAGATAGCGCCAGATAGCGAATCATTCATCATTATTCCAGCCTCAGCCCACAGCGCCAGCGTCCGACCTTGAACAGCGACAGGTATGACCTCTCGCTACCTGGCGCTCTCCAATGCATTTCAATGGAACAATCTTTAAATATTCATAATTAATTGTTATTATTTTTTTTTTTTTAATGTGAAAAATTCTGTGACCACTTCTGCCATTTTAGATAATTTTTGCTGGGTCCTCACCCGAAGAGTGGTAAGTCTAGGGGGGGGATCGGAGCTCCCCCCTGGTGAAGAGAAGACCCGGAGAGAGCGATCGGATCAAGTTGATGCTTATTGTAGGGAATCGCTGGCACTTTCAAACGAAGGGTCAGGTAAGTCTGTATCTTTTTTACTTTTTTTTTATGGGGCTCTAAAGTCAGCTACGTGAGACTCACGTAGCTGGCACTAGAAGGGTTAATGCATTTCTCTGATGTGTTGTGAGTTCCTGTATATTCAGCTCTGCTCTATGACTTTAAAAGGACATATCAGAACTGGAGCGCGTTCAAAGGATGGCAACAAAGTTAATAAAAGGAGTGCGGGGGCTAGAGGACCCTGAAAGATTAGTAAAATGTTAGGTTTATTTAGTTTATATAAAAGAAGCCTGAGGGGTGATCTAATAAATATATATAAATATATTCGGGGTCAATACTAAGATATGTCCCACAATCTTTTTATACCCCGGAGTCTCACCATAACCCGAGGGCATCCACTAAGGTTAGAGGAAAGGTGCTTTTTCCACCGACATAGGAGGGGATTCTTCTCTGCAAAAGCAGTTAAACTATAGAACTCGCTGCCAGAGGAGGTAGTAATGAAGGATACAGTGAAAAAAACATTCAAAAGTGGCCTGGATGCCTTCTTGGCATGTAATAACATTTCCAGCTATGGCTACTAGACCACTGGAAGGAGTTAAACAGGCTAAACTGGATGGACTAAAGTCTTTATTCAGCCTTACATAATATGTTACTATGTTGCTTCTTTTTCCTGTCTGTGTTAGCCGCCATGTAAGGTGACATTCTCTTACTACACGCATGTTCCAGTAAAGCCAGTTCCTATTACACCACCAATATCTGGATTTGACTCCATTGCAATTAGCACCAACATTCAACAACAGTGACCACCTCTGTAATAAAGGTTTAGCTTCACAACCAACATCCTGGGTATTAATTGTACTCCTTGAGTTCCTTTAGTATCATCCATTTAAGATGCAGAATCACCCAGCCATGTAATAGTTTCCTAGACATTATAATTGTTGTTCCTGTGTTTTGTCATTAAATATATGTTTGTAGAATTAAACTTGCACAAAACATAAAACGGATGACACAATAAAATGGGCCATAAGCCACATTAGAGAGCAAGGAGCGCTTTGGAAAACATTTATTTAACAGAAGTAGAAGCAGTGCAGTGGCAGCTCGGCGTGACATGCTGATGTGTAGATTAGTGTATGTTCTCATTAAAGGCCGCTATATAATTCTGATGGCCTTGTAAAACACAACATCCTGCTTTATAGGTCATAAAATGTACATTATAACATGCAAACAACATTATGGGCAATGCTTTATAAAGTCCTCGTAGCTCGAGTTGGTTTGTCTCCGGTCAGGTGCCGGAGTAATGTTGGTAATTAAATATTAGCGTTCCCTGGACAGCACAGCTGTAAATAGCCTGGCCCATCAAATGAAAACCCTGCATTTTATAGCGCCATAATAGTGTTGGGTGAACCCCTGTAAGTTTGGTTCGGGTACCAGAACTTGACCGGAACTTGAACCGGGTCTCCATTGAAATCAATGGGGACTGGTGCTGAAGTGAGTTCCAGCAGCTTCGGCTTCTGCATCCTTTAGGTGCAAAGGGGCTCAGCAGCCAATCAACCTTTTTTGCTGTGTTCGGGCCGGACGCCGAATTCGAACACGAAGTCCTTGTTCGGCAGTGGCGTAACTTAGGGGGTTATTCATCAAGGGATAGCGTCAGGTAGTGTCTCGTAGCATCAGGCAGCGTCTGGTGAACTCCGGGCGCTGTACGCTAAACCACATTTATGACAGCGAATCGGGGAGGCCGATTCATTAAAGTGGACCGAAACCCAGGATTTTGACTATCCTGGGTTTTGGTCCACTTCGGTCGGGCACCCCAATCGGGAGTGCCCCGCTGTCTGAAACCCCCCCGAAAGCCCAGAAACACTCACCTCACCACGCTCCCACGTGACCGCTCCAGCCAATCACAGCGCTCAGAGCCGCTGTGGTATGCGCGTCCAAGGCCGCTTGGACGCGCATAGCAGCTCAGCGGCTCTGAGCGCTGGAGGCCGCATCTCGCGCTTCCCTCTAACAGGGAGCGTGCCTGCACCGGCCATTCACAAACGGCCGGCGCGGGTGCACGCCCTGCTAGAGGGAAAGGGCATGTGCCGATGGAACGGGTAAGGTTTGTGGGCCTCCTGGAGGGTTCCTCCCCGCGGGACATCCCGATTTCGGATGGGATCTGATCGGTCCGGTAATCTTATAGTAATCTTATTCCCGGGCCGATCCCCCCTGGGTTTCAAGCCACCTTAACAGCGGCAGGTAGCGACTGTAGCGGCATTTTCAGAGCGCCCGCTAGTAGTCGCTGTGCTTGGCCGTTGTTCCGTAGTTGACAGCGACTCAGTCGGTTTGCCGTAATGTTGAATATTGGGTGAGGAGTCGCTATTTGACAGGTTCCGCGCTGTATGGGAGCGCATGATAGCGACTGGCCCTAGCGACCGGCTCCCACCATATTCATTAAAAAATCACGTTTAAAAATTCTCGCGCTGTGAAATGCATGTTTAAACCCCAGAGCGCTGGCGGCGATGGGTTAAAAGTAGTTTTTTAACCACCATATTTTTGGAAACCAAAAAAAAAAAGATTTTTAAAATAATTTAGTAATATGAATATCAATTCTGTACAATTTTTAAAAAATTTTTTTTCCCCTTAAAAAATTATCTAAAATGGCAGAAGTGGTCACAGAATTTTTCACATAAAAAAAAAAAAAACATTAATAACAATTAATTATTAATATTTAAAGATTGTTCCATTGAAATGCACTGGAGCGCGCCAGGTAGCGAGAGGTCATACCTATCGCTGTTCAAGGTCGGACACTGGCGCTGTGGGCTGAGGCTGGAATAATGATGAATGAGTGGCTATCTGGCGCTATCTCAGTCGCTAAGCAGGATTGGCTTGATAAATGTGTGATTGTGGTGGGGAGCCGGCGTTCTCGTGGCGGGGCATGTCATTACCGGCCGCTCACCAGTCGCTACCTGTCACTATTCCTTCATAAATAAGACCCTAAATCTTGTGAGCAGTGCATACCTATTAGTGTTGAGGTATGACAGCGAATCTGGTGAGCGTCTCTAACAGCGCCATATAGCGTCTGATGTATTATTACAGGCGGCTCAGCGTATAGCGCCGTCGCTCTAGCTTTCAGAGCGCCAGGAACTACCTGTCGCTCTCCCATACATTTCAATGGACGTTCTTTTTCTTCTGTTTAAACAGGGTTTTATTATTAATTTATTATTAATTTTTTTTTTTATTCTCTCAAATCATTGTGTCACCTCTCCTGGCCTAGAATAAGTCATTTTTGAAAATGTTTTAGATTTTTTTTGTTTATGCAGAATTGTCATTACAGGTCTGGCACTAAAGTGTTAATGTCACAATGTAATAACAATGTCATTCCATGTGTTTTCGCTTTGTTACTGGTGGATATGTGTTCAAAAACAGACTTAAATCACACAGCGTCTGGCGCTCTATGCTGCAGCGCCCAGCTTTAGAGGGCCGACGCTGTGTGTGCAGTTTTATGATAAGCATGGTGTGGAGCGCTGAGAGTCGGTCGCACTGAGCTGGCCCTACCTCTTGCTCGCTGCAGCTCTGTACTGGTGTTAGAGCGCCCAACATACATCACATTCATCAATGCGGGCCAGGTTACTAGAGCGCTTGAGGCGCTCTGGTACAGCACCCGATACCCACTTACAGCTTCTACTACTGGTCGCTATAAGCGCCACTATACAGACGCTCATCTGCCGATACCTGGCGTTAGCAATGATTCAGCCTCCACATGTGACAAGGCCCTGCTGCGAACATTAAATGGGGCCCTTTCACGGCTCACGCAATAAACTTTTTTCTGTATTTTACCTTGAAGCGGGCCTTCACCCTGAATAAGAGCCTATCTTGTATGTCCCCCCCCCCCCTGTACATACAGATTGCCCACATTAATCCGGACCTTCACTCTGAATTAGAGCCTATCTTATATGTTTCCCACACCCTGTACATACAGATTGCCCACATTAATCCGGACCGTCACCCTGAATAAGAGCCTATCTTATATGTTTCCCCCACCCTGTATATACAGATTGCCCACATTAATCTGGACCTTCACCCTGAATAAGAGCCTATCTTATATGTTTCCCCCCCCTGTACATACAGATTGCCCACATTAAAAATCATCCTACCTGCACCTATTACATTTTTTTTTTTAACTTTTAACATCCAAGATGGCGGCCCGTGGAGTCTCAGGCTGCCTACAGACAGGAATTGTCTTCTGACTATGCTGCTCTGCATTCTGGGATTGCTGTCCTTTTCCTGACCCCAGCTCTGCTCTGCCTGTGCAAAGCACAGCTATAACCCGTCCCCTGTACTTTATCCCGCTCTCCTCTCCTCAGTATGTGATACTTCTGAGGCAAAATGGCGGCGCCCATATCCTAGAGTCCTGAACAGTTGCAGCCCAGTGGGGGAAAGAATAATAAGTAAGCGGCTAAAAACATAAAATATATTAATTTTAGATGCTGGGGAATAGTTTTTTTAAGGGTTTGGGCTTTTCATTACATGATGCTGAAGGTCCGGTTCAACTGGATGCAGCTAAAGACTGAAACAGAAGAGGTGAATGGTGCTTCCCTTATCTAAATGATGGCAAGCACAAATATGCTAAATACGGTGGAGGAGCAACAATGATGGGGCCCCCTGACCTTCTGGGCCCTGGTGCGGTTGCACCACCTGCACCCCCTCAGATTACGCCCCTGGTGTTCAGGTTTGGAAACCCGAACTGGCATTGGAGAGAACTGATTGCAGAATACCGGGAACTATATGGCCAGAGAGCTTCTGAACCAGATAGACCCTGCCCCGGCTCATCACTGCCTAACAGGGGAAAGTCAGCAAGTGCGAAGGAGACATTTCCCTTCTGATTAATTAATTCTGTGCACTAATAGCCCCCAGATGCAGCTGCACATAGGACGCACCTAGGATTTGGAGGAGAAAAAAATATTCTAAACTAAATGCTGTGCTAAAACCCAATTACAGGCAGTGTGGCATTCCCCCATCCCTCATTCCCCATAGACAGTGTGGCATTCCTCCCTCCCATTCCCCATAGGCAGTGTGGCATTCCCCCCTCCCATTCCCCATAGGCAGTGTGGCATTCCCCCATCCCTCATTCCCCATAGGCAGTGTGGCATTCCCCCCTCCCATTCCCCATAGGCAGTGTGGCATTCCCCCCTCCCATTCCCCATAGGCAGGTTGGCATTCCCCCCTCCCATTCCCCATAGGCAGGTTGGCATTCCCCCCTCCCATTCCCCATAGGCAGTGTGGCATTCCCCCACCCCATTCCCATAGGCAGTGTGGCACCCCCCCTCCCATTCCCATAGGCAGTGTGGCATTCTCCCATTCACAGAGGAAGTGTGGTATTCCCCCATCCCATAGGCAGGGTGGCATTCCCCCTCCCATTCACAGTATAGGCAGTGTGACATTCCCCCCATCCCATTCTCCATATATGCGGTGTGGCACCCCCCCTCCCATTCCCCATGGGCAGTGTGGCACCCCTCCCATTCCCCATGGGCAGTGTGGCACCCCTCCCATTGCCCATGGGCAGTGTGGCATCCCCCTCCCATTCTCCATGGGCAGTGTGGCACCCCCCTCCCATTCCCCATATAGGCAGTGTGGCATTCCCCCCTCCCATTCCCATAGGCAGTGTGGCATTCTTCCATTTACAGAGGAAGTATGGCATTCTCCCATTCACATAAGTATGGTACTCCCCCCATCCCATAGGTAGTGTGACATCCCTCCATCCCATTCTCCATATAGGCGGTGTGGCACCCCCCCTCCCATTCTCCATATAGGCGGTGTGGCACCCCCCTCTCATTCCCCATGGGCAGTGTGGCACCCTCCTCTCATTCCCCATGGGCAGTGTGGCACCCTCCTCTCATTCCCCATGGGCAGTGTGGCACCCCCCTCCCATTCTCGATGGGCAGTGTGGCACCCCCCTCCAATTCCCCTATATAGGCAGTGTGGCATTCCCCCCTCCCATTCCCATAGGCAGTGTGGCATCCCCCCACCCATTCCCATAGGCAGTGTGGCATTCTCCCATTTACAGAGGAAGTATGGTACTCCCCCCATCCCATAGGCAGGGTGGCCTTCCCCCTCCCACCCCCATAGACAGTGTGACATCCCCCCATCCCATTCCCCATATAAGCGGTGGGGCATTCACCGCTTCCTCTTCTGCAGTGTGGGATTCCCAACCCCCGAGATAAAAAAAAAAGTATATTTACATGAACCCCGCCACCACCTCGGCACACACTGGTTTGTGTCAACGCTCACTGACACCCGAGAGGCAGTGGTTCTGCCTCCTCCACCATCTCTCGGGCCAGAGACACATGAGTGTTAGTGTCAGCATGTGGTGACACATGAAAGGCAGCGGCACGCCGGGAGCCAGAGTGGGCACGCTGTGTTTACTTTTTTTCACTTTTTTTTTTTTACATTCGTCCAATAAGACGCACTGACATTTTCACCGCACTTTATAGGGTTGAAAAATACGGTAGATATTTTCTAAGAAATCCAAAACCTCACTTTAACCTTCTTAAATATTCAGGTTTGAGGTTTATTAACTTTTTGGTTTGACTGACAGCACTGTAATTGTTAAAAAAAATAAATCTGAAACCTACAGCTTGCCTAATAATTGTGCATACGGCTTGACCTACCTAAATTCTTTTTGGGCTTTCGTGAGACTATAGCCAGCACCTAAAACACTCAAAACCTTTTTTTTTAAATAAAACTCACTGCTTAAAATATTCAAACTCCGATTTTGATTTACAGAAGAAATCGGCCCGTTATCTCGGCAGGCATATTACATTTCTCCGGTACAGGGCAGGTGTCCCCTGTTAGTGCCGACTCGACTTTCTTTCTTCTCGCCCCGCTCCTCTTTTTTTTCTGTTAATGAGCCGCTGCCCTCTCATAGTGTGATGTAAGCATTCTGTGCTTGCTACGCAGGGAAATTTCTGGGTCCCTCTGGGGCTGATCCGAAGCCTTTACGTAGAACAATTTGCTAACAAAAATAAAAAATCTGGTCTTAATTGGGGAACCTGACCTTACCCGTGGTCCTAATTTAAACAAAAAAGAAAAAAATAAAGAGAGACACAAGAGACAGCGAATTCTGGATAAAAATTGTACTGATTTACATATCAATTACTAGTGCCCACTATTGCTGATAGGAGCCCGGCTGTGCCGCTATATATTCCCATGGCTGGAAAATAAAGAGATGGGAAGCCATGTTTTGGAGCTTGGAGTTGGAGAACTGGACACAAAGTTAAAATAAATGAAAAAAAGCTAAAGCAAAATTCCCAATAGCTTGAGAGTCAGGGAATGCGGGAACTTGCAAAACCATGTTTCCTTGTAATAGTTTAGGTAGAATTGTGATTAAAGCAGTTATTCAGCAGCTCCCCCCATCATGTCAGCAGGGGCGGACTGGGGCCAAAAATCAGCCTGGGATTTTACCAGCACCTGGCCAACCCATGACCAGCCAGTGGCATCTCTGTTGCTTAAAACGGACCTTCACCCTGAATAAGAGCCTATCTTATATGTTTCCCCCACCCTGTACATACAGATTGCTCACATTAATCCGGACCTTCACTCTGAATAAGAGCCTATCTTATATGTTTCCCCCACCCTGTACATACAGATTGCTCACATTATTCCGAACCTTCAGCCTGAATAAGAGCCTATCTTATATGTTTCCCCCACCCTGTACATACAGATTGCTCACATTAATCCGGACCTTCAGCCTGAATAAGAGCCTATCTTATATGTTTCCCACACCCTGCACATACAGGTTGCTCACATTAATCCAGATCTTCACTCTGAATAAGAGCCTATTTTATATGTTTCCCACACCCTGTACATACAGATTGCTCACATTAATCCGGACCTTCACTCTGAATAAGAGCCTATTTTATATGTTTCCCACACCCTGTACATACAGATTGCTCACATTAATCCGGACCTTCAGCCTGAATAAGAGCCTATCTTATATGTTTCCCACACCCTGTACATACAGATTGCTCACATTAAAGATCATCCTACCTCCATCTACTGCATGTCTTTAAACATCCAAGATGGCAGCTCATGGAGCATCAGGCAGCCTGCAAAACAGGAAGTGTCCTCTGCATTCTGGGATTGCTGTCCTTTCCCTGACCCCAGCTCTGCTCTGTCTGTGCATGGCACAGCTATAACCTGCCCCCTGCACTTTATCCAGCTCTCCTCTCCTCAGTATGTGATGCTTCTGAGTAAAGATGGCTGCGCCCGTATCCTAGAGTCCTGAACAGAGTTGCAGCCCAGTGGGGGTAAGAATAACAAGTTAGGACTAAAAACGTAAAATATATCCATTTTAGATGCCGGGGAATTGTTTAGTTTAAGGGTTTAGGCTTTTCATTGAATCACACTGAAGGTCCAGTTTAATGGACAGTCAACCAGTAACTCCAAGGCTAAGGCTAAATCATTAGGGGGAGGACATTGGGCTGGGGTTGCTTGGGTGAGGGGATAGAGTGGGGAAGGGGATGGGAGAGGCAGGAATTGGATGGGAGTGTTAGAGGCCGATTCATCAATAGCGCCAGGTAGCGACAGATGAGCGACTGTAGCGTGATTTTTTCAGCGCCAGCCAGTATTCGCTGTGCTTGGCCGGCATTAGCTTGATGACAGCGACTCAGTCGGTGTGCGGTAATGTTGAATACGGGCTGGGGGGTCGCTGTTTCACAGGTCCAGCGTTGTATGTGAGCGCCTGACAACGAATGGCCAGAGCGAACGGCTAGCTTCATATTCATCAAAAAATCACGCTCCGAATGTGCTGTCGCTGTCCATTCCTTGTTTAAACCCCAGAGCGCTGGCGCCGATCTGTATTAACTAGTTTTTAACCCCTAAACAACAATATTTTTTGAATGTAACATTATACATGTTTTTAGAATCATTTTGTTATATGAATACATTAATCTCAGACCTGTTAGATCAATTCTGCACATATTTTTTTTTTTTTTTTTTTTTGACTTAAAAATAAATCCTAACATTGCAGAAGTGTTCTCCGATTTTTTGACATTAAAAAAATAAAAAAAAAAATTATTACCAATTAATCATGAATTATTATAGATTGCTCCATTGAAATGCATTGGACATCGCCAGGGAGCGACAGCTCATACCTGGCGCTGTGAGGGAATTTGCAGCGGCGCTGTTCGGTCCAGCCGGCTTCATGATGAATGCCGCGCTAGCCGTCGCTCTCGCCGGCGCTAGCCTCATTTTGCTTGATAAATGCGTCATTGTGACCGCCGCGGGCGTACTTGAGTCGGTAGTCGCCGTTAGCTGCCGCTACCTGGCGCTCGTCAGACACTACCTGGCGCTATCGCTTGATGAATAAGGGCATTAGTAAAGGAAGCAGCCCAGACTGCCCCAAAGCAGTGTGGCCCACCAGGCATTTGCCAAGGTCTCCCTATGGCCAGTTCACCCCTGCCTGTCAGAATGAAATCTCATACAGGGTGACATCTTACTCTATGCATGGCCCTGCTAGAGGTCCACCTTATGGTTATGTGGGCGATGTGTGCTCCCTTCGGGTTTGGGATGCCATGCTGCTGCTGCCCCTCCCCCATCTGGGAATCCTGAAAACAGACAATGAGGTGGCCCATACCTGCCATTTCTGCATTCTCTTCCTAGTTCACATCCTGGCCTGACTACCAGCAGACTATTGGGCTTGTACATTAAGGGTAAATGCCCTGGGGCAAGAGCCCCTTGTGCCCTGTGTTTAATCCAGCCCTGTTTAGAACTAAGGTAAAAAAGCGCACTACTATGCTATTGGACCAAAATGTGCCCTTCCCTTTTATTTTCTAATCCGATATAGGCACAGAGCAAAGATTTTTCTGAATCACACACATGAACAGTATGCCATGGTGCATGCACATCCAAATTTTACACGCATGCTCTCCACCTCTCAGATGTCTGCTTATTAGATCTTGGCAGTGAGTGCATGAGAAAGGCTTGAAAAAGTTGTGTATCACAACGAAACGCGTTAGGCTGGGCAGCGGTGATTTGACATCTATGTGTATTGAGCACTTCAGAGGATCCTGGAATTGGTGACATTGTGCG
Source organism: Gastrophryne carolinensis (assembly GCA_027917425.1). Taxonomy (NCBI): domain Eukaryota; kingdom Metazoa; phylum Chordata; class Amphibia; order Anura; family Microhylidae; genus Gastrophryne; species Gastrophryne carolinensis. Next base: position 245,528,085 of record CM051240.1, read on the forward strand.
GCATTGCCTTATACCTTTGTATTTCTATGAATGGCCACAGTGGAAGAGGATAAGGAGGATTGCTTGCTTATGTTTAACCCTTGTGCTCCTGAACATTACAACTCTGTAAGTGCATTTTAGAAAATTAAAGTGATATGTTTTTAATGACGAATTAATTTACGAGTTACACTAGATTTCTTTGTGCAAATTGTGCTAAATAACAGTATGTAATGCCAAGCAGCTGCTTCCAAGGCCACCAAGATAATATCATGCATTAAAAGAGGCCTGGAATCACGGGATAGGGATGTGATTTTGCCTCTTTACAAGGCACTGGTGCGCCCTCACCTGCAATATGCCGTCCAGTTCTCGGCACCCATTCATGGAAAGGGTGCAAGATCTTAGTTACAAGGAAAGATTATAAGAATTAAAGGGTGCAGAGGAGAACCACCAAACTAATAAGAGGAATGAAGGATCTTAGTTATGAGGAAAGATTACGAGAATTAAATCTGATGACTGAGGGGGGACATAATTAACGTGTATAAATGGACAATACAATTAATAGGGGGAAACACTATTTTAGGTAAAATCCTCTCTAAAGACAAGGTGGCACGCTCCCTTTGACTGGAGAGAAAGAAACTTAATGTCCGGAGGCGATCATTTTTTTACCATAAGAACTTTAAATCTGTGGAATAGCCTCCTATAGAAGCTTACTAAGCTGACAGTTTCAGAAAAGGATTAGACGCTAATTTAGAAGAAAAGAACATTAACAGTTACTGTAAGCTGTTATCTGTAAAAAAAAACAAAAATAAAATAATCCTTGGTTGGACTTGATGGACATATATCTTTTTTCAACCATATTAACTATGTAACTATGTAATGATAGATAGATATAAAGAGGAAACATTGGGATTGATTCAGAGCCTGGCTGGAATTGGTGACATTGTGCGGCACTGCCGGGGAGGCCGATTCATTAATAGCGCCAGGTAGCGACAGATGAGCGCCAGTAGCGTGATTTTCTCAGCGCCAGCTAGTATTCGCTGTGCTTGGCCGGGGTTTGCTTGTTGACAGCGACTCAGTCGCTGTGCGGCAATGTTGAATACGGGCTGGGGGGTCGCTGTTTCACAGGTTCAGCGTTGTATGGGTGCGCCTGACAACGAATGGCCAGAGCGAACGGCTTGCTGCAGATTCATTAACAAAACACGCTCCAAATTTATTCGCGCTGTGAATTCCTTGTTTAAACCCTAGAGCGCTGGCGGCGATGAGTGTAAAATAGTTTTTAACCCCCAAACAACCATATTTTTTGATTGTAAAATTATACAAGTTTTTATAAACATTTTGTAATATGAATACATTAATATCAGACCTGTAATATCAATTCTGCACAAATTTTTTTTTTTTTTTTTTTTACCTTAAAACAAAATCCTAACATTGCAGAAGTTGTCACAGAATTTTTGACATTTAAAAAAAAAAAAAAAAAAAAAAAAAAAAAACATTAATAGGAATTAATTATGATTAATTAAAGATTGCTCCATTGAAATGCATTGGACATCGCCAGGGAGCAACAGGTCATACCTGGTGCTGTGATGGGATTAGCAGCGGCGCTGTTCGTTGCAGTCGGCTACATGATGAATCCCGCGCTAGCTGTCGCTCTCGCCGGCGCTAGCCTCATTTAGCGTGATAAATGCGTCATTGTGACCGCCGCCGGGCGTACTTGAGTCGGTAGCCGCCGTTAGCTGGCGGTACCTGGCGCTCGTCAGACACTACCTGGCGCTATCGCTTGATAAATAAGGGCCTTAAACCTTTGTATTTCCATGAACGATCGGTCGTAGTGGAAGAGGATAAGGAGGACTGTTTGCTAATGTTTAACCCTTGTGCTCCTGAACATTGAAACTCGGTAAGTGCATTTTAAAATATTAAAGTGATACGTTTTTAATGACAGAGCTGCACTAGGTTTCTTTGTGCTCTCTCGTTTTTTATTGTGGCCACTTAATGTAATGAGTTGGAGATGCCAATTAACATCCTGAACTAACGTGGTTTGGATGCCCGGGTATTCGTCTCCTTTGAGTTGTAGCGACAAATTGAAGTGTTCCATATCTAATGCGCTCTCTGCCAAGAATTGTGGTAAGCAGACATCCCAGAGGTGGAGGGCAGGTGTAGAAAATTTGGATGTTCATGCACCATGGGATACTGTTCACGTGTATCATTCAGAAAAAATCTTTGCTCTGTGCCTATATTGGATTATAATTGTTTGAGGGGCCGTATTTGATGTTCATGTGCCCTAGGCACTTTAGAGGGTCACTCCAGCCCCCTTTCCCAAAAAATGACATACCCCCTCCCTTCCTCCTCCTATTAGTGATACTGAACATCTAATAAAAGGGAAAAAAAAGACACTCACCTTCACCCGAATCCAGCCAGCAGTGCTGCAGCTGAGGCACCGAAAGCTTGCCAACATTTTCCTGCAGTCCCTGCAGGTTGCTGGGAGCTGCCGCTCTCCATCCGCCCACGATGCAGAAAACTTTAGCTCCAATCGGCCGGCCAGGAAGATGGCGGCGGGCTTTCGGTGCCTCAGCTGCGGCACTGCCGGCTGGATTCGGGGTGAATGGGGCAGGGCGGGTGCTATGTCATTTTTTGGGAAGGGGGCTGGAGTGGTACTTTACGTACTTGAGCCCCCTTTTTTAAAGTTAGGTCATGGTCCATATAAAAGAAAATTGTGGAGGGGGAGAGGGTGCAATGGGCTAGATGCAGAGTATTTGTGTGGAGGAGGGAGAGGGCGCAAGGGGGGAAATACAAAGGCGCAGGCAAGTATGTTCCATCTTTCCAGAATTCAGATATACAGGAGTCACATGACCACAGGAGTGGAGGGGAGATGCCCTGGCCTGTGTTCAACCCCTTGCACACTGCTGGGGACTGTTTGTTAGGAGGCATTAATGTTCCAGCTATGAGCTCCTTCCAGGTTGCCACCCTAGGCACGTGCCTAGGGTTGCCTAATGGAAAATACAGCCCTGATTGTTTGTGACTTATTTGGGATAAGGGGTCTGACTCGTTGAAGCAGATCTTTGAGGAAAATCTTTGATTCATGGTTAAATTGTGGACTTAATATTTCATGCAAGGTGTTCTCACCTTTATATATTTTGCATATTGCCTTTCATTTTCTGCCTAGATGCCAATTCAGCACCAGGTATAAAAAGTGCGTTTCTATTTCATTTCTCAACTAAAGCGCACATTTTACTCCAAAGTGTATTTTTTGCACTTGATGTTGAATGCTGAAAAGGTAAAACCTTGGGGCTCCCCATTACAGCAGGAAATACACTAGGCCCCATACTCATGCTATGCCGCCATTGCTCTGACCTGAGAGCTATATATACGGCCATATATACTGCCATGACTTTCTGCAGACGCCTTAATGCCTGGAGCCAGATTCCCAGCGGAGCCGTGGCAGAGTCATCCGATGACTTAACTGTTTATATCTGCTTGTTTCTGCCATGAATAAGACATGTGATAGAGCCATGTGGTCACACCGCAGCCCTCCTCTGCCTGTCATTACCGGCTGTCTCACTCTGAGCATCCCACCGCAAACAGCCTGCTCGTAAATAATGCCACATTACATCAATATATAGCCTATCGCAAATCATTGCTGGCATAACAAGTTAGCGACTCATACGGGTCATGATATATATGTAGCAAAAAAGCAGGGCCAGATGTAGGGTGTCTATGGTACGGAGTAGACAAGTCTTAAAGGGGCCACAGCATTCAACCGTGTTAGCTTGCAGCCAAACCTATAATCTGGTTAAAAACAGAGGTCTTGGTCCACATACATCTGCAGAAGTATGCTAAAGCTGCACCAACAAACGCCACAGTGCCTCTGTGAGGTGTAGTCCTAACTCTAATCTCTGAGAGCCCCCTTTGGGACATACAATACAATGGATACATTGGGAGCATCTTACCTAAGGTTGCCCTATAACCTCCAGTGCAGCACATGGGGTTCCTCCTTTGTTTCCTCTGGTACGGAGTAGTTCTTTAATAGCCTCCCCCCACACCAACCAAAGGCTTCCCCTGAGGATCAATGAGTCAGCTTCTGAATGAAGTCACACCCAGAAGCAGTTCTCATCACAATCATCCGGGGTGGCCAAACACTGCATATGCTTTGATTTAATGACGAGCAAAACACAGGATTTTCACTGATACATGTTTAGTTCCTTTTCAAGGGGGCATCCCAAATCTTGCAACGGAGGAGAGCAGGTAAGGACAGTAACTTCTGAAACCAGAGGGGTTCACACAGCAGGGCATTCCAAATCAGGCAAACCCTGGGGCCAGGGGCAAGCTGTAACACGGTCTGGAGAGTTTTTTAGATTCTGGGTTACTAGGGTTTAGGCCGAGTAGTAGCTAGGCTTTCTGGCACCCGGGACAAAGATTCAAAATGGGACCTCTTACCTGTTCTCAGGCCCCTCTTTGGCGCCCCCCCCCCTGACCTACTGCACCCCCTGCTCCCCCTAGGACAAAGAATTGAAATGGGACCCCTTACCTGTTCTCAGGTCCCCCCTTTGGTGCCCTCCCCCGACCTGCTGCATCTGGGGCACGTGCCCCCCCTGCTTCTCCCCTAGCTACGCCTCTGGTTTAGGATTGCTTTAACTCTCATCAGGTTTCATTATAGTTGCCCATCATTTTGACAGCTCTGACCTGATAACATTTCCTGTACCAGAATGCTGCTAGTTCAACATCAAAAGCTCACCAGCACCGCTTGATAAATAGGCTCACAGTGTGCTTCTATTGATTTTAGTGTGGAAGCACATCACCGCCATAAACTCAGAGAAAGTCTTTTGCTAGAAATGGTTGGGGCTGATGATAAAAGTAAATAATCTCTACAATGGTCAAACTGGTGATGATAAATCGGCTGAGAAAAGTAAATTCACTCCATATTGACCTTGATTTACTGAAGAGAAAGATAGAGAAAGCAAAATAGATAGATATAGATATGGGATGGATAGATGGAATTAAATGCACTGTCACTATTTTTGCAGATGACACAAAGATATGTAGCACAGTGCCGTCTATTGATGATATTCACAAGCTTCAGGCTGACTTGGACACATTGAGTGTCTGGGCATCCACTTGGCAAATGAAGTTCAATGTGGAGAAATGTAAAGTCATGCACTTGGGGTCTAATAACCTGAAGGTCACATGTGTCTCCAGGGGAGTGAAGCTGGGAGAAAAATTTGTTGAGAAGGATCTGGGGGTACTGGTAGATCACAGGCTAAATAACAGCATGCAATGCCAAGCAGCTGCTTCCAAGGCCACCAAGATATTATCATGCATTAATAGAGGCCTGGAATCACGGGATAGGGATGTAATTTTGCCTCTTTACAAGGCACTGGTGCACCCTCACCTGGAATATGCCGTCTAGTACTGGGCACCCATTCATAGAAAGGACGCTCTGACTATGGAAATGGAGCAGAGGAGAGCCACCAAACTAATAACAGGAAAGATCTTAGTTGTGAGGAAAGATTATGAGAATTGAATCTGTTTAGTCGTCAGAGGAGACAACTGAGGGGGGACATGATTAAAATTGTATAAATATATAAATGGACCATACAAAAAATATGGGGAAACACTATTTCAGGTAAAATCTTCTCTAAAGACAAGGGGGTGCTCCCTTCGGCTGGAAAAAAAGAAGTTTAGCCTCCGGAGGCGACAATTATTTTTTACTATAAGAACTATAAATCTGTGGAATAGCCTCCCAGGAAGCTTGCTACATAATCAACCACTGACAGCTTCGAAAAGGTTTAGATGCTTATTTAGAAGAAAATAACATTAACAGTTACTATTAGCTGTTATCTGTAAAAAAAAAAAATAAATAAAATAAAAAATAACTTCCTCTACCCTTGGTTGAACTTGATGGACAAGTTTCAACCGTATTAACTATGTAACTATGTAACTATGTAATGATAGATAGATAGATAGATAGATAGATAGATAGATAGATCTAAAAAGGAAACATTGGGGTTGATTCAGAACCTGGTGAGAAAACTCACTTCTTGTTGACTCGTGTTGACCAACACCCATTTTTACTTTAACGGGTGTTGGTCCTGCTGCCTGTGCTTCACAATAACCTCGGGCGGCCAATCGCGGGGCTCCTTTCCCGGCGCTGGCTCGTAATAAAGGTGGTTTTAGGAGTGTTCTGCTATGTTATCTGCAAGGTGGCTCCAGCATTCTGGATGCTCCCCTGAGGTTATTGTGAAGCACAGCGGGACCAAAACCCGTTAAAGAGAAAATGGGTTTTGGTCCGGTTTAAAGCAGAGGGATAACCCGAGGCAAGGTCAGTGGGCAGGACAGGTCTAAACTGTAGCAGGAGCAAGCGAGGTCCGAAAGGGAGCAGGCTGAGACTAGATCAAGAAATCCGAGGTCAGCAGCAGGGGTTCAGAGGAGGCGAGGGTGAGCACAGCACTAACACCCAAAGCACAAGCTGTCATGGGCACTAATGACAGGGGCTGGGGCACCTTTATAGGATATGGTGTGCAGGGTTAGGCTGGCACAACTTAGGACTCATTGGCCCAGCAACAATACTAAGGCTGATTTACCCACACTGATTAAGAGCTATGTCACGATGGTACACTCACCTGCTCCCTGGTCCTGCGGCATCCTTGGCCGGTCACTTGGGCGACATCTAGCCGGGCGGCATGCTGTCGCACAGCTGCCACGTTGGCTTCAGGCGCCTGCTCGTGTGGCGCCGGCTTGTGTGGTTCTCCGGCCTGCCTCCCCACTTCCAATCTTTGGCTCAGCCTAGTTCCTGGGCCTATGAGGCCGAAGTTCCCCAGCCAATGCCCAGCAGCACCTAAGCCGTATATAGGGAATCCCAGCTCACCCATTCATTGCTAGTGATAGCGTGCTGCTCACTAGCCGACCTTGCTTTGCCTGACTACTTCTGTTGACCGCCATCTGGATCGACTTCTGCCTGCCTGACTTTGAACCCATCTCATCCTCTGTACCGAGCACTCTCTGACCACCCGGCATGAACCTTGGCTTGACCTTCTCTTGCTACTCTCCTTGGTGCTACGTTTCAGGAGGACTGTCCTTCTGTGTATAACCCCAGCTTGCCCGACTTCACCCAGTCTGGTCCCTGGTTCATCCGCCTTCACCCGTAAGTCCACATCTTTTGTGCTATATAAGACCTGGGGGCAACCATGTTGGGTGAGGCATGTATAGGGTCCTGCCGAAGGGGACTTGTCTAAAAGCTGAAGAAGCAGCAGAAATTGAGGGTTGTGGACTCACCAGAAGGTGAGTGTCCCATGGGGCTTGACAAGCGAAATGTCCATATACAACCTTGGGGCTCATTGGCCCATTCAGCACGGTCACAGGAGAGCATAAAGCGCACGCACAAACTAGTCGAGAGGAGGGAGGAGGGAGCAGCGTGCACCAACACTTGAGCCGACGCAACAGGTGAGTGGTTTCCCATGACACTGTGTTTAGGGGCATACATATGGTTTCACAGGGCCCCATAAAAAAAAATCATAGAGGGTCCCCCGGAGGGCTGGGGACAGCACCAGGTCTCTAGGCCCCAGACAACCCACTTGCCAGGCCACTGCTGCCTCAAGAGACCCAGAGGATACCACCACTCATCTAGAAATTGTCCCCTAAGTAAACTGCTAGAAAAAAAGGAACATCGAGCTACAGCAACCTCTGTTGTCCTAGATTGGGTGTGAAACTCCTTGGTGCTGACAATCTGCTGTCCCTGGGCCCCCTTCTGCCACAGGCCAAGTAGCAGCTGCCTCCCCTGCCTCTATGGTATTTACACCCCTGGTTGTGTTCTTGTATCCATATACAAGTAGTTTATAAAACCTTTTTTTCTGAAATGAACTCAGAAAAAAAATGCTATCCTTCCTTTAAGAAATCCAAGAATGCAGCCTTTTCTTCATCTCACTTTATTAGATAATCTTTTATACCAGGCATATTAATTAAATTCTATTTTGGATTAAAGCTTGAATTAACATATCACTCGAGTCTGTTTCTGGAAATATCATTTTGTGACTTTTCTTTTTGGTATCATCACCGAAGGACCTTATAGTGTCCCCACAAGCAGACATCTGTACCCCATTACGCCACTCGCCCTTGTCTTGGCCGCACGGCGGTTGACCAAATATTTTTCGCCACACCAACCAGATCCTGAAACCTCCCCAGCAAGGAGAAGGAGGGGGGATTAGAAGAGCTCTTTGAATGTTCTTGCAAATGAGCTGTTAATTTCCATAATCTGGTAATTGAGCGCAATTAAATTATGCAGAACGAAAGGATTTACACTGATAGGTCGGGATTGTGTATGGGGAAGAGGGAATGGTCTAAATAACGTTGGGATAGCGAGAGGTAACACTCGGACACGCATCAGCAAAGCATTGTTTTGTAGAAAGTGCTTGCTGTTCCCTCTTCTCGTACGCTGACAGCAGAACAGTACATTGCTGCGCGAGATCTTTGACATCGCAAATAGCTTGTACGCACTCATGGGTTTTTTATGCTGTATAAGCACAACAGTCCCTCCAGGCTAACCTATTGAGCAAAAAAAAAAAAATTCTTTCCTATCAGTAGAAGCTCCCAGCCTTCTGATATTTGTCACAATTCCAGCACTGTGACCAAATAAATTGTCTGTTCTTAGCTGCATGTTCCGGACACATGACAGCATTTTAAACATATCCATTGAATAAGAGTCGTAATACAAATGGGCGAAAATAGGCAGTATCGGCCAGTGGAGCTCACAGCAAAAGGCAAAATGTAATTGAGGAACAATATGCCATTTCACTTACACTTCCTCCATTTCCGAAAAATTATTCCCAAAAGATTGGGAAAAACAATCTTTTCGCAATGCTAGAGGACCGTAATCCCCATTACTAAAACCTACATTGCCCTTAGGGACCAAATAGAATAGAAAGGAGGGTCATACATAGTGGATTACACCCTTTCCCGTTAACGGATGTTGATATAATAAAACATTTATTTTATTCATGGAATACTATGAAACCATCCTCCTACCGAGAGATGTTTTTGAAATTATTTTATTATGCCTATATATCATCTTATACTATAATATTTATTTATATAGCCCCAACATATTCCACTGTACTTTTCAATAAGAGGGTTCGAGTACAAACAGATAAATTACATAGCTAAAAAAAAAGGTTATCCATTGAAACGAAAAGAATAAGGTCCCTGCTTTAAGGCTTACGATCCAACAATCCATTACACTTATACTTCCTCCACTTCTGAGAAAAAATATTCACAAAAATTGGGAAAAACAATCTTTACGCAATGCTAAAGGACCGTAATCCCCATTACCAAATAAATTGTCTGTTCTTAGCTGCACGTTCCGGACACATGACAGCATTTTAAACATATCCATTGAATAAGAGTGGTCGGAATACAAATGGGCGAAAATAGGCAGTATCGGCCAGTGGAGCTCACAGCAAAAGGCAAAATGTAATTGAGGAACAATATGCCATTTCACTTACACTTCCTCCATTTCCGAAAAATTATTCCCAAAAGATTGGGAAAAACAATCTTTTTGCAATGCTAGAGGACCGTAATCCCCATTACTAAAACCTACATTGCCCTTAGAGACCAAATAGAATAGAAAGAAGGGTCATACATAGTGGATTACACCCTTTCCCGTTAACGGATGTTGATATTCTAAAACATTTATTTTATTCATGGAATACTATGAAACCATCCTCCTACCGAGAGATGTTTTTGAAATTATTTTATTATGCCTATATATCATCTTATACTATAATATTTATTTATATAGCCCCAACATATTCCACTGTACTTTTCAATAAGAGGGTTCGAGTACAAACAGATAAATTACATAGCTAAAAAAAAAGGTTATCCATTGAAACGAAAAGAATAAGGTCCCTGCTTTAAGGCTTACGATCCAACAATCCATTACACTTATACTTCCTCCACTTCTGAGAAAAAATATTCACAAAAATTGGGAAAAACAATCTTTACACAATGCTAAAGGACCGTAATCCCCATTACCAAATAAATTGTCTGTTCTTAGCTGCACGTTCCGGACACATGACAGCATTTTAAACATATCCATTGAATAAGAGTGGTCGGAATACAAATGGGCGAAAATAGGCAGTATCGGCCAGTGGAGCTCACAGCAAAAGGTAAAATGTAATTGAGGAACAATATGCCATTTCACTTACACTTCCTCCATTTCCGAAAAATTATTTACAAAAGTTTGGGAAAAACAATCTTTTCGCAATGCTAGAGGACCGTAATCCCCATTACTAAAACCTACATTGCCCTTAGGGACCAAATAGTATAGAAAGGAGGGGACATACTTAGTGGACTACATCCTTTCCCCAGTTAACGGATGTTGATATTCTAAAACATTTCTTTTATTCATGGAATACTAAGAAAGCATCCTCCTACCGAGAGATGTTTTTTGAAAGTATTTCATTATGCCTATTTATTACCTTATAATATAATATTTATTTATATGGCACCAACCTATTCCACAGTGCTTTACAATAAGAGGGTTCGAGTACAAACAGATAAATTACATAGCTCGAAAGAAGGTTATCCATTGAAACAAAAGGAATAAGGTCCCTGCTTTAAAGCTTACAATCTAAGCTTTAGGGGTGACACAAAAAGTAATAGTAAGATTGCGTTGTGCCATGGTCCAGCCATCTTAGCAAAAACAAGTCTATACAATCTGTATGGGCCAGCCATAAGCTGATTTAGTGCTTTTTGGGTGCAAAGGGTATGGTGCAGATCGATTTCTGAGAAATGTAGAAGATGGATTAGAGAAGAGCTAGATTAGTGCATGTTGTAGGCTACCTACCTACCTACCTACCGACCTATTTAGGGAGCGTCCAAAACTATTATTGTTTTGAATCTAATTGCTGAAAGAAGGGCATTCCAGAGAGTTGGTGCAACTTGGCAAAAGTCTTGTAGACAGGAGTGGGAGGTTCGGACTAAAGTGAATGTAAGTTGTAGAGCATTTGGCGAGCACAGGACATGGGTAGGGTGGTAGACAGAGGTTAGAGTCGACATGTAGGGGAGTGAAGCACCATGGAAAGCTTTGTGGGGGAGAATGAGCAATTTAAAGTGTTTCCTATACATTATGGGTAAGCAATGCAATGACTGGCAGAGGGCGGGTTGGGCACCACCCCCATCTTTATGTCTGTCCCTTTCTCTCTATGTCCCCACTCCACTTCATATGCTGTTGCTGCTCAACAGAGCTCCTGGGTCCCTCCTCCCACCTCCCCCGGTCCAGGTGGCGGGCCATGATACCCCCTGCGCACCCACAGGTTGAGCCTTGGGGGGTCGTTAAGATTTGTTTGTATATTTGCTCAAGTGAGAGGTGGATGTTGGTGATTGTAAAGTGGACCAAAACCCAGGGCGATCGACCTGGGAATCTATAAGAGATATTGCACCCTAGTGTTACAAGCACCCAAGATAGCTGGGCCTCATTGTGATGAAAATTCTGATGAAAGCCTCTCCCAAGACATCAATAAAAAATATACCCCTTGTGGGAATCACCATTTAGCATATACCTGCTGTCTCCTCCGAGGTGTCCAAAGTCGAAAGGGGGCAGGGTGGTGGCCTGTGAATGTGGATAAATGGATATAAGGAAAGAGTTAGGCACTTGAAGACAGAATTTCACCTTACATGTATCACCTCTCTTCTTACCTCAATGTTCGCCCTTTCTCCCCTCATTGCCCCTTAGATAGTGTAGTTTTATATTGATACTTCCCCTGTAAATAAACAGCATATTCTTATTATCTGTCATGGACCGGGTATGGTGGCACAGGTGTGGATCCGCTGTGACCGTGTTACTGATAGCGAGTGCAGCGTCAGGGGAGCGGAGTCTAAGAGGCCACCGGTATTCACCAGAGTCCCCCGCAAAGCAGGTTGTTCTTGCAGCGGCGAGTGACCCCCAGGTCACGTTGCACCACCCATGCACCACCCATGCGTGGTACAAAGGAGGCAGGCAAAAGGCAATGTAAAAGTTCAAGCAGAGGTCATGGGCTGGCAGCACAGGTTCAGAGTTGGGGACAGGCAAAGGTCGGTACACGAGTGAGCAATACTGAAAACAACACACTTTCTGCATACAAAGGAAGACCAAGATCCGGCACTGATGGAAAAGGAAGTGCCCATTAAATAGGGGAGGTGGATGCAGGATTGGATGACCAGGCACCAATCAGTGGTGTACAGGCCCTTTAAATTTCAGGAACCCGGCGCGCGCGCCCTCTAGTGGACGGGGGCGTGCACGCACCGATCCATGCGAGGAAGCAGCACGAGGAGGAGGAAGACGGCTGGGAGCAGCCAGCGCACGGCCAGCCACCGCGCCGGAAGCCGCGGGCCCGCCGGCAGGAGCGGGTAAGGAGAGGGACTGGGGAGCGCTGTGAGATGGGTGCGCAGTGCTCGCCAGGGCAGCGGGAGCAGCAACGGAGGTGAGGGGAGTCCTGCGAGATGGGCACGCAGCGCTCGCCCTAACATTATCCATGGTTTACCTTTATTCATCAAGCACCCCAAAACCGAGAAGTTAATACAGACCTCATTGATTATTTTTTAGCAGCATTACAAAACAGTTCGCCCTGCAAGGCGGGAATAAACAATCACAAAAATACACATGGAGGGAAGCCAATATGTGACAAGGATGCATCAGCATAAGATATTATATATCAAATTATATATATACATCTTCGCCCTCCCAAATTTCCCTCGGGGGTGACTCGGCAGCCTCCAGCCAAGACCTGCCAGAGGCCTGGCTATACCTCGTAGACACCCCAAGGCGGCAACTTGAGCCCTCCACCATGTCTCATTTGACCTTATTTCCCCTTACGCTGCACTCCCCATACTGGTATATCTTATTGATTATTTTTGATCCAAACAGCCCGAATGTTGATTGCTCAAAGTCTCAATGCTCAGATGTTGATCTATTTCATTGCCTTTGGCCAGTGGCATAGCTAGGGGGGAGCATGTAGGGGCACTTGCCCCAGGTGCAGCAGGTCAGGGGGGCCTGAGAACAAGTGGAGGGCGCCAATGAATCTTTGCTCTGGGTGCCAGGAAGCCTAACTACTCCTCGGCCTTTGGTAATGCCCCCAAACTGTCATCTTTTAGAGTCCATCAGTATACAGTCAGGGCCAGAAATATTTGGGCAGTGACACAAGTTTTGTTATTTTAGCTGTTTACAAAAACATGTTCAGAAATACAATTATATATATAATATGGGCTGAAAGTGAACACTCCCAGCTGCAATATGAGAGTTTCCACATCCAAATCGGAGAAAGGGTTTAGGAATCATAGCTCTGTAATGCATAGCCTCCTCTTTTTCAAGGGACCAAAAGTAATTGGACAATGGACTCTAAGGGCTGCAATTAACTCCGAAGGCGTCTCCCTCGTTAACCTGTAATCAATGAAGTAGTTAAAAGGTCTGGGGTTGATTCCAGGTGTGTGGTTTTGCATTTGGAAGCTGTTGTTGTGACCAGACAACATGCGGTCAAAGGAACTCTCAATTGAGGTGAAGCAGAACATCCTGAGGCTAAAAAAAAGAAAAAATCCATCAGAGAGATAGCAGACATGCTTGGATTAGCAAAATCAACAGTCGGGTACATTCTGAGAAAAAAGGAATTGACTGGTGAGCTTGGGAACTCAAAAAGGCCTGGGCGTCCACGGAAGACAACAGTGGTGGATGATCGCTGCATACTTTCTTTGGTGAAGAAGAACCCGTTCACAACATTAACTGAAGTCCAGAACACTCTCAGGGAAGTAGGTGTATCTGTCTCTAAGTCAACAGTAAAGAGAAGACTCCATGAAAGTAAATACAAAGGGTTCACATCTAGATGCAAACCATTCATCAATTCCAAAAATAGACAGGCCAGAGTTAAATTTGCCCAAAAACACCTCAACAAGCCAGCTCAGTTCTGGAAAAGTATTCTATGGACAGATGAGACAAAGATCAACCTGTACCAGAATGATGGGAAGAAAAAAGTTTGGAGAAGAAAGGGAACGGCACATGATCCAAGGCACACCACATCCTCTGTAAAACATGGTGGAGGCAACGTGATGGCATGGGCATGCATGGCTTTCAATGGCACTGGGTCACTTGTGTTTATTGATGACATAACAGCAGACAAGAGTAGCCGGATGAATTCTGAAGTGTATCGGGATATACTTTCAGCCCAGATTCAGCCAAATGCTGCAAAGTTGATCGGACGGCGCTTCATAGTACAGATGGACAATGACCCCAAGCATACAGCCAAAGCTACCCAGGAGTTCATGAGTGCAAAAAAGTGGAACATTCTGCAATGGCCAAGTCAATCACCAGATCTTAACCCAATTGAGCATGCATTTCACTTGCTCAAATCCAGACTTAAGACGGAAAGACCCACAAACAAGCAAGACCTGAAGGCTGCGGCTGGAAAGGCCTGGCAAAGCATTAAGAAGGAGGAAACCCAGCGTTTGGTGATGTCCATGGATTCCAGACTTAAGGCAGTGATTGCCTCCAAAGGATTTGCAACAAAATATTGAGAAAATAAATATTTTGTTTGGGTTATGTTTATTTGTCCAATTACTTTTGAGCTCCTAAAATGTGGAGTGTTTGTAAAGAAATGTGTACAATTCCTACATTTTCTATCAGGTATTTTTGTTCAACCCTTCAAATTAAACGTTACAATCTGCACTTGAATTCTGTTGTAGAGGTTTCATTTCAAATCCAATGCGGTGGCATGTAGAGCCCAACTTGCGAAAATTGTGTCACTGTCCAAATATTTCTGGCCATGACTGTACATGATCAAAATTTTATTCCATTGACTGGACTGGACAATCATTGGCAGGTTGGACTTGGACGTGAGAACAAGTGGAGGGCGCCATTGAATGCTCCAGGTGCCAGGAAGCCTAGCTACTCCTCTGCCTTTGGTAATGCTCCCAAACTGTCATCTTTTGGAGTCCATCAGTATACATTGGACTTGGACAGGGTGCCAAGCTCCCCCAACACTGGTATTTATTATCCCTTCTGTTTTAAATAAATATACTCTTGAGTTCTGGATTCAGGGCCGGGTTATGAAGAGGGCGCAAGGGGCGCATGCTTCGGGGCCTCCACCACTTGCCCTGAAAAGGGGGCCTCCACCAACCTTTGGGTTATGGTCTGGTCCAGGAGGCTTTTCAGACTTTGGTCTGATGTGCCGTGCAGCCAGCAACAAAGCTATCGGCGGCAGTGACGGGAGCCTCATGCACCTAGATGAATCTTTTTTTTGTATTTGCAAACTGCAGCCAAAGCCACCACAGGACAGGACGGAGAGTCTAGAGCAGCAAAGCTGCCGTCAGCAACGCTACAGTGATGGGTGCAGAGCTGTCACTGCACATAAGCCACCAAGCACAGCCGCTGGCAGCTCAATGCAGGGAACCAGCCGGGCGACTACACTACCCCCCACCCAGAATGGCAAAGCAGGAGTTCCCGAGCAGCACGCACCCGCACAAGGGGGGCACAAGGGACTCCATCTGACGTTCCAGTAAGTAGGTGGGTGCCAGACAACCACCAATCAGTTACTTGGCTGGACTATTATTGTACAGGAAATAAATGTTGTATCTGGGGCCTCCACCACACTTAATCCGGCCCTGTCTGGATTTCCCCAGATCCTCCCCTTTTTAGTTTCCACACTCCCCAGCTGGTGTTAACATTAGACTGGAACAAAGCCATCTATATAAGGAAAATATACAGAAAGATTCTTCTCTGTTTGAGTCCTTTATTGATACATTGATGCTGCAAGCAAAGCAATCCTTGAGAAAATCTTTTGAGAACATTTGTTTCTCAATATTTTTTTGGGGGGGTAGGTTATAAAAAGTATCAGTGACTTCCTGACTCATCTGATCTATCCATCTGATTGGCTGAGGCAGAGATGACCCTTCACACCCCTGAGCTCACAGGTTTATGAAATGTTTATTTTACATCGGACCAAAAACCGGGCGGTAGTGTACCAAAACCCAGGATCTTGACTATCCTGGATTTTGGCCCTTGCGCTTGGGGCACCCCGATTGGGGGTTCCGCTGTGTGAAAGCGGGGATCAGGGTGCACCGGGGGGAGTCAGGGCCAGCTTCAGGTTTGTAGGGGCCCTTGGGCCACAGAGACTTAGTGGGCCCCAAATTAGTGAGTCACATGATGTCACCTTTGGGCTGATCGCCCTTGTCAGTTGACACCTGGTTCTCGCCACCTTCTGAGCTTCCATCAATAGCCCTCCTCCATTCCAGGCCACCTTCTCCATTGTTGCTTATCATCCCCTGGTGCTGTGGCCAGCCATGAGCAGGTCTGTACACAACACCCGGCATTCGGTGGTTAGGGTCCACTATAAAATCATACCATAGCCAAGTGTGAGACTGAGTTGGCCCCTGGAAATTGCCCAGGTTTGCCCTGTGCTGGCACTGGCCCTGATTCTCATGCACCCAAATTTGTTATTACTATTTATTGGTCATTTATGAAAGAGTCGCATTTGAAACTGGAGTCAGAGACTGATAAAATTAATGGCGTTAGGGTCACAAGTTTGGCAATTGCCCAGGCTTGTCATGTGCTGGCGCCGGTCTTGTCTGGAGTCTCATATACTGCAGGGTGGGTTTTGGACCTCTTTAAGGTAATGAATACTTCTCAGTCTCAGCAGAAACTTTGCAAAAAAAAATTTTCTTTTAGTTTACACGGCAGTTTGTGTTTTTATTATAGCGTAGCTACTCTATAGCAATAGAATGCAACCAGTTCTATTTTTATTCTGTCTGGGAATAGTGCTCTGCCTTTACCTGATTGGCGATGCTATAAATACCTTTCGGATAAATATATGTGTGTATGTGAAATTAGCATCACTGTGCCGCTGTCACATCCAGTTCCGCTGCTAAGATGAATGTAAGGTATTTTCCTGAGAACGCGGCACGCTGCTCGAAATTAGCAAGCTCAGGCTTTCCTGGCCAGAACGAAGAAGCCAAGCACGGATGAGAGTTCAAAAATAGAATTGCAAAACGCTAATAAATTCCCACAAAGCAGGCCGATAATGTGGAACAAGCAGCATGAGCTAAACAGCATTGTTTATGTATGAGCCTGGCATCGCATTTCGACCACAACCATTTCCTGGGCATAGGAGGGTACATAGGCTTCTCAGGGCCCGATAGCAAAATACATTTTGGGCCCTCCAAAATAAAGCAGATATACTGTACTTACTGATACTACGGACTGTTATGGGGCCAGGATGGTGGCGGTGAGACCATTATAGGCCGGGGTGTTGCCACAGAACAGAGGCAGCAACATGAGAGTAATGAAACTCATGTTGGGAACTTTAAAACTCTGCTGCTGCATTAAGCAGTGTAACAAGCAAGGCATAGTTGCTACTGTTGCACTGTTAAAGTGGACCAAAACCCAGCTCGATCAGCCCGGGTGATCGATTCCCTGCCCCCGGGGCATCCAAAATCTGTGTTAGAAGGTGGTCGAACAATGAGTTGTTTAAGAGGGATGGCTTGCATCCTTCACAGAAAGGCACAGAAGAACTTGGAGTGGAACTCAGAGCATTTTTTGATTTAAACTAGAGGAAGGGGACAGAGATGTAACTTGCGAGGGTGATTTCTGTCCCCTACCATTTAGGATGAAGCAGGACATTGAAGCAGGAAGCCCGGTCAGTGGTAGGCTAGAGGTGGAAAAGATCAAGGACACACTAAAATACAATACCAACAACATCCACATGATGTGTACCAATGCTCGCAGCTTGGGCAACAAGCTCTGTGAATTAATGGCTATCATATCCAGAGATGAATTGGATCTTGTTGCAATAACAGAGACTTGGTTCAAGGATCACAATGACTGGGAGATAGCCATACCCGGTTACACATTGTACAGAAAAGACAGATTGGATAGAAAGGGCGGTGGAGTAGCCATTTATGTCAAGACTACCCTTCAATCAACAATAATTCAGCATACACATAATGAACTAGAAACTCTCTGGGTTACCATGCAGACTAAGGAGGGAGCTGTGGTCAGAATTGGTGTGATATATAGGCCCCCTGGACAATCTGAGGATCTAGATAACCTGTTAATAGATGAAATCAGTGGAATGGCAGAGAAGGGGGACATTGTAATTACAGGTGACTTCAACATGCCTGATGTGGACTGGAATATCCCAAGTGCATCGACATGCAAGAGCAGGACTATATTAGAGGCACTTAATGGAGTGTCTCTAAAACAACTTGTGACATTGCCAACTAGAGGAGATAACATTCTGGACTTAGTTCTGACTAATGGGGATCTGGTGTCCGAGGTCAGGGTTGAAGAAAATCTGGGTTCCAGTGACCATCAATGCTTATGGTTCAGAATAAAAACAGACATTGTGCAATCACACACCAGAACCAAAGTGCTAGACTTTAGGAAGACAAACTTCAAGGAAATGGCGGAGTATGTAGAAAGAAAATTAGGTGAGTGGAACAGAGTAGCAGAAGTGAGTGCCCAGTGGTCACTATTAAAAATGGCCATCTTAAAGGCAACTAAGCAATATGTGAAACAAACTAGCAAGAATAAAAGGAAGAAGAAACCATTATGGTTTACTAGGGAAGTCAGCACTATCATAAAAGATAAGAAGTCTGCCTATAAGAAGTATAAAGTAAGTGGAAGTGTAGCTGACAGAGAGGCGTATAAAATTAAACAGAGGGAAGCAAAACTAATTATAAGGACTGCTAAAGGGCAAAAAGAGGAAGAAATGGCCAAATCTATGAAGAGGGGAGATAAAACCTTTTTCCGATATATTGGTGACAGAAAGAAGAAAAACAATGCAGTCTCAAAAATTAGAAGTAGGGAAAATAAATATATTGACGGAGATAAGGCTGTGGCTGACCATCTGAAAAGCTACTTTTGTTCGGTATTTTCAGATAGTAGCAGGCATGGTCATAGCACAACATCCAGCTGGGAAAGTACAGCTCCGGAGTTTCTGGAGGCTGATGTCTTAGCCGAGCTGGCACATCTAAAGGTAAGTAAGGCGATGAGTCCAGATGGAATCCACCCCAGAGTTCTAAGGGAACTTAGGTTTGTGATTGCAGCCCCTCTGACTGATTTACTTAACCATTCCCTTTCAACTGGTGAGGTTCCAGATGATTGGAGAATGGCCAATGTCGTACCAATCCATAAAAAGGGGAGTAGAGAAGAAGCCAGTAATTACAGGCCAGTTAGTTTAACATCTATAGTGGTCAAATTAATGGAAACACTCTTAAAAAAACAGATAATTTCCCATCTAAAAATTAATGACCTATTGGACCCAAAACAGCGCGGCTTTACTGAGGGCAGATCATGTCAGACCAATCTTATTGATTTCTTTGACAATGTCACTAAAGTGTTAGATGAAGGTGGTGCTGTGGATATCGCCTATCTGGATTTTAGCAAAGCCTTTGACACTGTACCACATAAGGAGCTCATAGATAAGTTATTGAAGGTAGGACTCAATCCCTGGATAGTTCAGTGGATTTCCAGTTGGCTGAGGGATCGGTATCAGAGCGTTGCTGTAAATGGCGTGCAATCTGAACAAAGGCGAGTTACAAGTGGTGTGCCGCAAGGCTCTGTCCTGGGCCCCATTCTTTTTAATATATTTGTAAGTGACATAGGAGAAGGCTTGGTAGGAAAAGTTTGTCTGTTTGCTGATGATACAAAGGTTAGTAATAGGGTGGATATTCCTGGAGGTGTCTGCAACATGGAAAATGATTTAGCTTTACTGGATAGATGGTCAAAACTGTGGAAACTAGAGTTTAATGTCTCTAAATGTAAAATCATGCACTTGGGTAGAAGGAATCCCTGCTCTGAGTACCGTATGGGCAGTACTGTGTTAGCCAGGACCTCGGAGGAGAGAGATTTAGGGGCACTGATTACTGATAGCTGCAAGATGAGTGGACAGTGTAGCCAGGCAGTGGGAAAAGCAAGCAGGATGATCGGCTGCATAGCTCGAGGCATCACCAGTAGGAAGAGGGAGGTTGTGATGCCGCTGTATAGAGCCCTGGTGAGGCCACAGCTAGAATACTGTGTGCAGTTCTGGAGACCTTACCTGCAAAAAGACATTATTCAAATAGAACGGGTCCAAAGGCGGGCAACTAAAATGGTGGAAGGACTTAAACTTAAAACTTATCAGGAGAGACTTAAAGAACTTAATTTGTACAGTCTGGAGGAAAGAAGGGAGAGAGGGGACATGATGGAGACCTTTAAATATGTGAAAGGATTGAATAAGGTTCAGGAGGGAAGTGTTTTTAAGAAGAAACTTAACGATAGAACAAGGGGCCCAACCTGAAGCTAGTCGGGGGGAAGATCAGGAGCAATGTTAGAAAATATTATTTTACAGAAAGAGTAGTAGGTGCTTGGAACAAACTTCCAACAGAGGTAGTTGAAACATCAACAGTCACTGAATTTAAACATGCCTGGGATAAGCACACATCTATCCTAAGATAAAGATTACATACAGTATACACATAAGGGCAGACTAGATGGACCATATGGTCTCCTTCTGCCGTCAACCTTCTATGTTTCTATGTTAAGCCCCCAGGTCGCCTGTTAACTTATCTCGATTCCTGGTCCAACGGCGCATGCACGGGCCTTGGCCTCATCCCAGCTGTCCCTCTATCAGGGCGCTAGCCCGCACCGGCCATTCAGAAATGCACGATCCCTATTAGAGGGAAGTGAGGGTTGCGGCCACCAGCACGATCGGAGCTGCTGGCCTTAGACGCGGTCTTAGATGGCGTGACGTCAGCGGCTCCGAGCCCACTGATTGGAGGAGGCCCTACATGTGCTGTAGGACCGAGGAGAAGAGGTGAGTATCTTTGGGCGATCTGGGGAGTTTCACATAGCATAGCACCGTCCGATCGGTGTGCCCTGGGGGAAAGGACCAACAGGTATTTTCCTGAGAACCCGGCATGCTGCTCGAAATTATCAAGCTCAGGCTTGATATACTGTATTTACTGATACTACAGGCTGTTATGGGGCCAGGATGGCGGCAGTGAGGACATTATCGTCCGGGGTGTTGCCACAGAACAGAGGCAGCAAAATGAGAGTAATGAAACTCATGTTGGAAGCTTTAAAACTATGCTGCTGCACCATACAATGTAACAAGCAGGGCAGAGTGTCCAGCGACTGTTAATAGTTGGGCAGGTCTCTGGGTTGTTATATTGTAAACGAGAGGTGGCTGGGTTGTTATATTGTTGTAGATGAGAGGTGACTCACACATCGCAAAAAGCTGATCACTCGGAAGAATGCTGTATCTGCACACAGTGAATGTGTGCTGTTTTTATGATGGGTGCCCATAGTACGAGCCATAGGTTTCACAGGATGGAACAAAGATGCCATCAATTTGGCTGCTAACATACTGCGATGGCTCCCCAGACAGAAAGTGGACTACACCGGGCAGCCCACAGAAGGAAGCTTTTCCCAGGCCCTGCCATGGGCCGGTAGCAGCTGCCTCCCCTGCCTCTATGGTATGTACTCCTAAGAATAGGCATACAGCTTGGACTTTCCTCCACATTTGTAAATTTTCAATGACACATTCGGCATCTTCTTCTGAAGACCTAAAAACTTATTGGAAGCCATCTTTGTTGGATTTTTTTTAACAAATCCCATGATCCTAGGATGTTTCCTGCCTTTGAATTCAAGGGCTGACTGAAGCGACTGAAGTATATCGTCTGAGTAGTTCCAAGGATATCCTGCTGGTGGTACCGTGCTGCTATTTATCATAGTTGCTATTCCAGTGGCCACCACCATAGCAGGTATCTCATGGGGCTGTCCTGGTCATCAGCCATCATTATATGCTGCACCTGGATGAGGACAACCCATTGGGGCAGTACAGTAGTTCACAGCACTGATATTTAAAGATTTGTGAGTATGCCCCCCCCCCCCCTCGCCTGCTCAGGTTGCTCAGCCCTGACACTGATGACTTTTTGTTGACTTTTTTCAAAATTTAAGTGGAAAAAAGTACAGATATGGATTTTTATTTTAATAAAGTATATTAGTCCAACATTTCTTTATGTAGCCTATCATATAATAACATTTAATAATAAATAAACAGCTGCGGTCCCAGTTCACCGCCAATTGGACCAATCCAGATCGGCACCACTCACCCGTCAATAATCACTCATTGGTTACATATATATCCACAAAGAGTTTTTAATTCATCAAAATTCTTAAAACAATGGCAAACATCACATCATTGGTTTAAGAATTTTGATTAATTAAAAACTATCTTTGCGGATATATATATGTAATCAATGAGTGATTATTGACGGGTGAGTGGTGCCGATCTGGATTGGTCCAATTTGTGGTGAACTGGGACAGCAGCTGTTTATTTACTGTGGCCCTTATTTAACAAGGGCTAGCGCCAGGTAGCGAATGGTGAGCGAACGGTAATGACGCTCACCGCCACGAGAACGCCGGCTCCCCTCCGCAATCACACATTTATGAAGCCGATCCTGCTTAGCGACTGACAGAGCGCCAGATAGCGAATCATTCATCATTATTCCAGCCTCACCCCACAGCGCCAGCGAGCGACCTTGAACAGCGACAGGTATGACCTCTCGCTACCTGGCGCTCTCCAATGCATTTCAATGGAGCAATCTTTAAATATTCCTAATTAATTGCTATTATTTTTTTTTTTTTTTAATGTCAAAAATTCTGTGACCACTTCTGCAATGTTAGATATTTTTTTTAAGCTAAAAAAAAAAAAAAAATTTGTGCAGAATTGATATTACAGGTCTGATATTAATGTATTCATATTACAAAATGTTTTAAAAAACATGTTTTTTTTTTGTTTTTTTTTTAAATATGGTTGTTTGGGGGTTAAAAAACTACTTTTAACCCATCGCCGCCAGCACTCTGGGGTTTAAAGAAGCATTTCACAGCGCGAGAATTTTTGGAGCGTGATTTGTTAATGAATATGCTGGGAGCCGTTCGCTATGACCGTTCGCTGTCATGCGCTCCCATACAGCGCGGAACCTGTCAAACAGCGACTCTTAACCCCGTATTCAACATTACCACACACCGACTGAGTCGCTGTCAACAGCCGAACAACGGCCAAGCACAGCGAATACTAGCGGGCGCTGTGAAAATAACGCCACTGTTGCTCATCTGTCGCTACCTGGCGCTATTAATGAATCAGCCTGCCAGGTTTAGGGACAACAGATTGGTACACTTTTCCCGATTTATTGTTGTGGTGGTGCGGGACCATTGCACATTGTGCAGGGAGTTTTTGATATAATAACATTTCATTTTCACATTTGTTTTAATGATAGTGGTCCTTCAAGGCCAAGTGCCCTTATATTAGCCCCTGCCACCTCCCTCCCTATTGGTAAAGCAGAGACAGCCACACACGGCTCATTTCACAAATACAACTGTGAATAAACTTGAAAAGAAAACTTGAATGAGAGATCATTGCCAGAAAGTAATTTCACCTGTTTATGCGGCATCACAAACAACACATCGGCTTAAACAGCGGGTAACAATAGGTCTTGTTTTTTTGTCAAACTGTGAAAATGTAGCAATCTTTTTTTAATGGTGACTACATTTCTCCCATTATTTGTGACAAGCTTTAGGCTACGTTGACACCTGTCTGTCCGCGATTGTGGCATTCGTTTTGCGCTAAGGGCTTGCCTTAGGAATTTACATTTTTACATCTGTGTTTGATTTTTTTTTTTATGTGTTTTTCTTGCGTCTGCATTTTTCATAAAATGGCTTGCAGTCCCTCCACTCCAAGAGGCCGATTCATTAATAGCGGCAGGTAGCGACAGTTGAGCGACTGTAGCAGTATTTTAAAAACGCCCGCTAGTAGTCGCTGTGCTTGGCCGTCGGTTGTTGACAGCTACTCAGTCGGTGTGCAGTAATGTTGAATATTGGGTGAGGAGTCGCTATTTGACAGGTTCCGCGCTGTATGGGAGCGCATGATAACGACTGCCCATAGCGACCGGCTCCCACCATATTCATTAACAAATCACGCTCAAAAAATTCTCGCGCTGTGAAATGCATGTTTAAACCCCAGAGCGCTGGCGGCGATGGGTTAAAAGTCGTTTTTTAA
The DNA here is from genome assembly GCA_027917425.1 of Gastrophryne carolinensis. NCBI lineage: Eukaryota > Metazoa > Chordata > Amphibia > Anura > Microhylidae > Gastrophryne > Gastrophryne carolinensis. Next base: position 245,552,111 of record CM051240.1, read on the forward strand.
CCCCCAAACAACCATATTTTTGGAAACCAAAAAAAACAAGTTTGTAATAACAATATGTAATATGAAAACATTAATATCAGACCTGTAATATCAATTCTGCACAAAGTTTTTTTTTTATTTTTTTTTACCTTAAAAAAAAATCTAACATGGCAGAAGTGGTCACAGAATTTTTCACATTTAAAAAAAAAAAAAAAAAACAACATTAATATGAATTATTTATGAATATTTAAAGATTGTTCCATTGAAATGCATTGGAGAGCGCCAGGTAGGGAGAGGTCATACCTGTCGCTGTTCAAGGTCGGACGCTGGCGCTGTGGGCTGAGGCTGGTCTCAGTCGCTAAGCAGGATCGGCTTGATAAATGTGCGATTGTGGTGGGGAGCCGGCGTTCTCGTGGCGGTGCTCGTCATTACCGGTCGCTCACCAGGCGCTACCTGTCGCTATCCCTTGTTAAATAAGGGCCCAAGTCTAACAGTTGGCATACCAGGCACAGTGACTTGGGGATCCCCATGGCTCGGAGGCCACAAAGGTGGGTCTCCGGCTGTGCCAGTAAACCAGCCCCTATGCCCGGTGCAGTGCTCCCGCAGGGATTGGTACTAGGCCTGCACCAATGGGCACCAGGCTCTTCCGTACCCCCCAGGCCTTTTGGGAAATTGGTAATGGGGGAGGGGGCTAATGACAAGTCATCCGCCATGCCGACAGGTAACTTGCTCTCTCCCTACCCTTTGAACTAGTATAGTGGTGCACTGGACTCCTTAGCAGTTCAAGGTAGTACAAGCAAAGAAAAAAAACACACCATGCAATGATTTTATTCCAAATTTACACTATACTTACCTCCCTCATCTACATCCAGCACGGGCGGTGCTCCAGCACGTCTTGGGGATCCTTGTTGCATTCTTTTTCTGATAGCAGAAGTGGTCAAAATGACCACTGTGCTGGCATTTGAAGGGAAGGACAACGAGGGCACCCTTCCTTCTATGCTGGCACTCTGCCTGGCTCTACCCGCTCCCTACTCCTGGGATAGGTATTTATAGTCCAGGACGTGGATTGCGGGATGAGATTCCCAGGTAAGCCACACCCGGGACTATAAATACCCCTCCCAGAGGCGGGGAGCAATTAGAGCCTAGCGGAGCACCAGCATGTAAGGAAAGGGAGCATTCATTCTCCTTCCTTCCTGAAATTGGGAAAATATGGGTTAACATAATATTTGCTGCACATTAATCTCCACTATTTCTATTAGAGATTAATATATTGCAAATACTAATAATCTTATCAGCCCAGCGCCCACTAATTTGATACAAACCGATGGTCGCTTAGGCTATTCTCATACATCCAGTGAAATATCCTAAGGAGAAATATATTTAATACCTTAAATACTTTGCCCATACAATCTATTGTGTGAGAAATTATCCACCACACACAGTAAGATGTATAAATTAAAACGGGTTTAAAGTGGACCAACACCCAGGGTTTTGACTATCCCAATCGGGGGTGCCCCGCTGTGTGAAACCCCCCAGAAAGCCCCAAAAACTCACCTCTCCCCGCTCCCACGTGACCGCTGCAGCCAATGCCCGCCGGCGGAAAAACGGGAGGCAGCGACGGACAAGAGAGCGCACCTGCCGCCGCCTCCCACACGTCACTCTTACAGTGCGCGTGCCCGCACCGGCCATTCGCAAACGCTGCTAGAGGGACGTGCAGGAGGCGGCGGCGGGCGCCGCTGGATCGAGGAGCGGGTAGGGATTTAGGGGTTTCTGGGGGGTTTCACACAGCGGAGCACCCCCGATCGGGATGCCCCGCAGTCAGGGAGCTGATCGGTCCGGGAATCTTATAGATTCCCGGGCCGATCATGGGAGGGTGTTGGTCCACTTTAATTACCAGCACAGTAAATAACCTTCACTAACCCAATATGTTCATGAAGTTTCCCCAGATAACCTTAGATATTACAGGCAGTTGTTACATAAATTACATGTTAAAGTGGACCAAGTGGATTTTGACTATCCTGGGTATTGGTCCACTTCCCCGGGGCACCCCGATCGGGGGTGCCCCGCTGTGTGAAACCCCCCAGAAAGCCCCCAAAACTCACCTCTCCCCGCTCCCACGTGGCCGCGCCGTCCAATCGGCGCCGACGGACAAGCTGATTGACAGCGACGTACAAGCAGCTTGCCTGTCGGCGCCTCCCACGCGTCACTCTTGACGTGTGCGCGCCCGCGCCGGCCATTCAGAGACGCCCGGCGCGGGCGCGCGCACGTCTAGAGGAGCGCGAGTGAGGCGGCGGCGGCGGAAGCAGCGGCTGGAGAGGTAAGGTTTTTCGGGGGTTTTGGGGGGTTTACACCCCGCGGGACATCCCGATCTCGGATGTCCCGCGGTGTGTGAGGTGATCGGCCCGGGAATCTTATAGATTCCCGGGCCGATCACCTCAGGGTGTTGGTCCACTTTAAGATAAAGTAAGTTTACAATACAAAAAATGTTATAATTAGAGATGAGCGAACTTTTGAAAAATTCGATTCGACTGATTCGCCGAATTTTCCGACAAAAATCGTTTCGACCCGAATAAATTCGCGACGAATCGCTATTAAAAACGGCTATTTCTGAGCCTCCTACAGCCTCAATAGGGTTGTAAACCATTCAGCCTTGCTGTAACACGCACAGGATGCGTGCTGGGTTAGTTAAATAATACTTTGAAGAAATATCACATGCAGATCAGAGGCATCGCTAATAGAATCGCAGAGCGGCACAATTGCAGAGAGTTGAAGTGGCATCACTATGAGGGGCAGAAGGAGCCCAAATATACACTGGAGTTGGCCTCAGGAGCCCAAAAATTGGATGAATCACACCCTGGAGTTGGCAGGAGTTGGCAGCAGCAGCAGCAGGAGCCCAAATATACACTGGAGTTGGCTTCAGGAGCCCAAAAATTGGATGAATCACACCCTGGAGTTGGCAGGAGTTGGCAGCAGCAGCAGCAGGAGCCCAAATATACACTGGAGTTGGCTTCAGGAGCCCAAAAATTGGATGAATCACACCCTGGAGTTGGCAGGAGTTGACAGCAGCAGCAGCAGGAGCCCAAATATACACTGGAGTTGGCTTCAGGAGCCCAAAAATTGGATGAATCACACCCTGGAGTTGGCAGGAGTTGACAGTAGCAGCAGCAGGAGCCCAAATATACACTGGAGTTGGCCTCAGGAGCCCAAAAATTGGATGAATCACACCCTGGAGTTGGCAGGAGTTGACAGTAGCAGCAGCAGGAGCCCAAATATACACTGGAGTTGGCCTCAGGAGCCCAAAAATTGGATGAATCACACCCTGGAGTTGGCAGGAGTTGACAGTAGCAGCAGCAGGAGCCCAAATATACACTGGAGTTGGCCTCAGGAGCCCAAAAATTGGATGAATCACACCCTGGAGTTGGCAGGAGTTGACAGCAGCAGCAGCAGGAGCCCAAATATACACTGGAGTTGGCCTCAGGAGCCCAAAAATTGGATGAATCACACCCTGGAGTTGGCAGGAGTTGGCAGTAGCAGCAGCAGGAGCCCAAATATACACTGGAGTTGGCCTCAGGAGCCCAAAAATTGGATGAATCACACCCTGGAGTTGGCAGGAGTTGGCAGCAGCAGCAGCAGGAGCCCAAATATACACTGGAGTTGGCTTCAGGAGCCCAAAAATTGGATGAATCACACCCTGGAGTTGGCAGAAGTTGACAGTAGCAGCAGCAGGAGCCCAAATATACACTGGAGTTGGCCTCAGGAGCCCAAAAATTGGATGAATCACACCCTGGAGTTGGCAGGAGTTGACAGTAGCAGCAGCAGGAGCCCAAATATACACTGGAGTTGGCCTCAGGAGCCCAAAAATTGGATGAATCACACCCTGGAGTTGGCAGGAGTTGACAGTAGCAGCAGCAGGAGCCCAAATATACACTGGAGTTGGCTTCAGGAGCCCAAAAATTGGATGAATCACACCCTGGAGTTGGCAGGAGTTGACAGTAGCAGCAGCAGGAGCCCAAATATACACTGGAGTTGGCTTCAGGAGCCCAAAAATTGGATGAATCACACCCTGGAGTTGGCAGGAGTTGACAGTAGCAGCAGCAGGAGCCCAAATATACACTGGAGTTGGCCTCAGGAGCCCAAAAATTGGATGAATCACACCCTGGAGTTGGCAGGAGTTGACAGTAGCAGCAGCAGGAGCCCAAATATACACTGGAGTTGGCTTCAGGAGCCCAAAAATTGGATGAATCACACCCTGGAGTTGGCAGAAGTTGGCAGCAGCAGCAGCAGGAGCCCAAACATTACTTTAAACAGACCCTGGGGTTGGCCTCAGGAGCCCAAAAATTGGATGAATCACACCCTGTGGAGAGTCATGTGGAGAAAAAGTAGCTTAGTTAGTAATATCTACATAAAATTATGAATAAACAAATGCAAAATTTGCCAAAGTGAAGTTTTGTTTGAGGGTGTGTTTCCACCTTTTAATTAAATCAGAAACAAGAAGGTGTCATTGCCTCTGACTAATTAGCCCTCAAAAATTCTTGGAATTTTTAATCTGGAATCATGTCTGATCCGTCTTATCCGAAGAATATTAATAAAAAGTAAGAGTAACGTAAAGGATTTTTTATCAATACTTACTTGTGGTCCGATGCGGAGGAATGTCTGTAACTTGAGAGCAGCGCCTTAAATCTGTTTTGCACGATCCATCTTTCTTGGTCTGGCCCCGTCATCAATCTACTGGAATACATCAGGCATTGTTGGGAGGAAAGCTTGGCTGATCCATGCGCCATTCATTTCCACGCAGGGCAGTCTCTGGAAAAAAAAAGTCTGTATAAACCAGGGTCTTTTTCATATAAAAACAAATGGTTATTCTTGCTTTTCAACCATATGTTCCACAGCTTTACCAGTCATTGTGTCAGCCAATGAAGCAACTTTGTCTGGAAGTGCTGCAAAAGCAGTCCACTGCATCACAAGTGGCATCTGACACCCCCAGTCAACTGTCTGCCTGTTATGCTTTGGGTTCAGCTCCACTATCCATTGATCTGATATCCAAGATCTGATAATCATAAAATTCAGCAGCTACTGCCCAGCCAAGAAGTGGAGGAGACACTCGCCTCTTCTTCCACTATCCGGCAACTAGTGATGAGGAGAGTGTCGTGGGAGGAGGTGTTGCAAGCCGAGGTAGTGGAAGAGGGTCCCTGGAGTCTGCGGCGGTGGCGGCGGCAGCAGCAGCGAATTATTGCGGACTGTTGGTAGGAAAAATCAGCTACTCAGCGATGTGGCAGTGTTCCATGCAGCATCCTGTGGAGAAAAAGTAGGTTAGTTAGTGTATATACATAAAATTATGAATAGACAAATGCAATAGTATTGCGAAAGTGAAGTTTTGTTTGAGGGTGTGTTTCCACCTTGCAATTAAATCAGAAACAACTAGCTATCATTTGCCTCTGAATAATTAGCCCTCAAAAATTCTTGGAATTTTTAATCTTGATGTCTGAGGGATTTCTCCTCTCAGACAGCGTCACCATAAGTCCAGCCTGCTGCATTACCCAGTGGTGGACCTTTCAGAGAACTGATGGCTTGTGCCGAGCCGAGGTGGAGAGTCACATGGCATGGTTGTTGAACAGAAGGTGGGCCAGTCCTTTAGCCTGTCAGTGTGTACCAAAGTGCACAGTGTTGTCTACGCCTGGAGCTGTAACTATAGACTCATGGTGGACAATATATATCCTTTTAGGCCCCCTTGGTGATTGTTGTTTCACGCTGTTCTTCACATGGTTTTCCTTGACCATCAGAGTCACACATGGGAGGAACTACTAAAAATGAGAACTCAATCCATGAAAGCATTGCTTAATCCACGAAAACTGCAAATTTGGACCCATGGTGACTGACACTTGGAAGAACATCTTGTTTGCGCTGCGACAAGGAAGCCAGAGTCATGCGTCCTGACATGGCACACGTGTTCAGTCTAGTTTTGAAGTCTTGCCCCCATCTGAAAGACATCCGAACAACAGGAAAGAAAGTTAGCATGCACTTCTGGCACTCCTACACCACCAAGCACAACCTTATTGAGCCTCAGCGTCACAAAGGTGTACCCCACCATAGTCTGATTTGCGATGTTTCCACCCGTTGGAATTCCACCCTCCATATGCAGGATCCACTATAGCAGTGGTCCCCAACCCTGTCCTCAAGGCCCACCAACAGGCCAGGCTTTGCAGATCTCCACAAAGATGCTCAGGTGGAGTAATTAGTGCAGCTGCAGAGCAATAGAGCTGGCTATTTGGAGATCCAAAAAACATGACATGTTGGTGGGCCTTGAGGACAGGGTTGAGGACCACTGCACTATAGGAACAGAGAAAAGCCATCACGGATTTCTGGATGATCCAAACGGATAGGGGGACACCCCTGTGTAAATTCAATGTAAACCATTGGCAGCTCATACGTGACACCGACCGTTTGTTTAGGCCCTTTGAGGAAGCTACATTATTAGTCAGTTGCCAGGACTATGAGATGAACGATGAGATTCCACTGCTTCATGTACTACAACACATGTTGGAAAGCATGGCTGGTCAGGGCACTGGAGACATGGCACATACATTTCACAGCCACATGAAGCCTGTGGGGGCTGAAGTGGAGGAGGAGGAGGGGGTGGGGCACAGCAAACCACAGTTTAGGTTTCACAAAATGACCATTTTATCTAGTCATCTGACAGGAGAGGAGGTGCAGCCACAGGAGCTAGAGGGTTGTGAGTAAGGCGAGACAGAGGACCCAGACACACCATGGCAGTTTACAGTGGAGATGGAGACAGGTAGTCCCTCCGAGTCACTTGCACAAATGGCACGATGCATGCTCACATGCATGCGTACTAGTGAGCGCAGAATTGTCTCCCTTTATTCAGCGGGAAGACTTCTGGCTCTCCAACTTATTGGACCCTCGCTTCCGGCACAAAATGGGGGCATTTTTTACGCCCACTGAGAGGGAGGAAAAACTGACCTACTACAGAGACATCCCACGTAGTCAGTTGGGCGATGTCTATTTGCGCCATGGCCCATACTCCCGCAGGTCTGACTCTAGGGGAACTTTGCGATCACCTTCCACTGCCATGGCTGCTGGGGGGGTGGAAGGAGCAGCAGCAGCTCCATCAGCAGCAACCTCAGTCTTCAGTCGCTAGTGAGTAGCTTTCTACACCCGCATAGTGAGTCTACTCATGAGAAGCAGGAAGACCTGGAGCTGGACCTCAAACAGCAGGTCATGTCATACCTTGACATGACCATGCCAACACACCTTCAAGATCCACTGGATTTGCTGGGAAGCCAAACTTGACTTGTGCCCGCAACTAGCAGAGTTTGCCCTGGAAAAGCTGTACTGGCCGGACAGTAGTTGATTTAGATGGCAACTGGGCTGCTCTATATAACGAAGCAAAATGGCAAATTTACCTCACTATATAAGCTATTGCCCCTCAGATTTACACAGGGGCTGCTCTATATTATGCTGCAAAATGGCAAATTAACCTCACAATATAAGCCATTGCAGCTCTATATAAATAAAAATAAATAAATAAAAAAAGGGCCTGTAGAAGCTTATTTAGTATAACAGATAGGGTGACATGTGCTGGTTTGGGATGCCCATATGGGCTAGTGTTTTGGCAGCAGTACAAAAACCAATGCAAAATGCAATAGCTTAATAAAGCTGATGCTGATCAACGCTTATTTAGTATAACAGATGGGGTGCAACATGCAGGTTTGGGATGCCCTGCGGCCTGGTGTATTTAAAGCAGACCAAAACCAATTCAAAATGCAATAACTTAATAAAGCTGAGGCTGTAGATGCTTATTTAGTATAAACAGGTAGGGTGCAAGGTGCAGCTTTGGGGTGCCCTGCGGCCTGGTTAAATGAAAGCAGTCAAAAAGGAAGTGCAAACTGAAGTAGCTTAATGAAGCTGATGCTGATCAACGCTTATGTTGTATACCAGATAGGGTGCAAGGTGCAGCTTTGGGGTGCCCTGCGGCCTGGTTTATTAAAATCAGTCAAAAACAAGTGCAAACTGAAGTAGCCTGATCAACGCTTATGTTGTATAACAGATAGGTTTAAAATAGCATGTGCCTTGGGATGCCCGTGTGGCCTGTTATATTTCAAGCTGAACAAAAAGTAACAATAATCCAAGTATGAGACATCATTTTGACCTTCTTCACAGCGCCATACTTTGAAAAAAAAAAATTAATTTCATGCCGATCAATCCAAAGGTCAATGCCCCTAACAAAAATAGTGTTCGGTATAAGTTTTCCTTCTGGAAGGACGTAACCTTTAGTTTACATGGTTGGGGTAGGTTATCTTACAAATTGGGATACCCCACTGTATATGAAACCGAATATAAATGCACACCCAAAAGTGGACACTCAGCCTCCAAGAGGCCTGCTTAGTTTAAATAAGAGAGCTGCTTAGTATGGTAGGTAGGTTATGTTATGTTACAGAATGGGATGCCCCAAGCAGACTTGAGATCAGTATATATGCACACAGCAGCAGTGTGTTAGCAGGCTCATACAGGCCAAATTTCTTTAAATAAATGTGCAGCTTACAGTAAATGCAGAGGCTAATGGTATGTTAAAGAATGGGATGTCCCAAAAACCAGAGAGCACCTGGCAGGCAGCAGTAAGACTATGCACAGCAAAAGTGTCTTTATCATGCCTAATTTCAATTAGAATAGGTGCAAATGGTTAGGTTCTTAAATAGAGGCTGGTGTAGTCACAGAATGGGATGCCCTAAAAACCAGCAGTAAGTACACCTGGCAGGGTCCAGTAGTGCTTTGGCCAGCAAAAGTGTCTTTATCAGGCTAATTTCAAATATGATAAGAGCAAATGCTTATATGGTCTTAAACAGAGGCTGCTGTAGTCACAGAATGGGATGCCCCGGGCAGGAATCGAGCTGGCAGGGTCCAGTAGGGCTTTGGCCAGCAAAAGTGTCTTTATCAGGCTAATTTCAAATATGATAAGAGCAAATGCTTATATGGTCTTAAACAGAGGCTGCTGTAGTCACAGAATGGGATGCCCCGGGCAGGAATCGAGCTGGCAGGGTCCAGTAGGGCTTTGGCCAGCAAAAGTGTCTTTATCAGGCCTAATTTCAAATATGATAAGAGCAAATGCTTATATGGTCTTAAACAGAGGCTGCTTTAGTCACAGAATGGGATGCCCTGGGCAGGAATCGACCTGGCAGGGTCCAGTAGGGCTTTGGCCAGCAAAAGTGTCTTTATCAGGCTAATTTCAAATATGATAAGAGCAAATGCTTATATGGTCTTAAACAGAGGCTGCTTTAGTCACAGAATGGGATGCCCCGGGCAGGAATCGAGCTGGCAGGGTCCAGTAGGGCTTTGGCCAGCAAAAGTGTCTTTATCAGGCCTAATTTCAAATATGATAAGAGCAAATGCTTATATGGTCTTAAACAGAGGCTGCTGTAGTCACAGAATGGGATGCCCCGGGCAGGAATCGAGCTGGCAGGGTCCAGTAGGGCTTTGGCCAGCAAAAGTGTCTTTATCAGGCCTAATTTCAAATATGATAAGAGCAAATGCTTATATGGTCTTAAACAGAGGCTGCTTTAGTCACAGAATGGGATGCCCCGGGCAGGAATCGAGCTGGCAGGGTCCAGTAGTGCTTTGGCCAGCAAAAGTGTCTTTATCAGGCTAATTTCAAATATGATAAGAGCAAATGCTTATATGGTCTTAAACAGAGGCTGCTGTAGTCGCAGAATGGGATGCCCCGGGCAGGAATCGAGCTGGCAGGGTCCAGTAGGGCTTTGGCCAGCAAAAGTGTCTTTATCAGGCCTAATTTCAAATATGATAAGAGCAAATGCTTATATGGTCTTAAACAGAGGCTGCTTTAGTCACAGAATGGGATGCCCCGGGCAGGAATCGAGCTGGCAGGGTCCAGTAGTGCTTTGGCCAGCAAAAGTGTCTTTATCAGGCTAATTTCAAATATGATAAGAGCAAATGCTTATATGGTCTTAAACAGAGGCTGCTGTAGTCACAGAATGGGATGCCCCGGGCAGGAATCGAGCTGGCAGGGTCCAGTAGGGCTTTGGCCAGCAAAAGTGTCTTTATCAGGCCTAATTTCAAATATGATAAGAGCAAATGCTTATATGGTCTTAAACAGAGGCTGCTGTAGTCACAGAATGGGATGCCCCGGGCAGGAATCGAGCTGGCAGGGTCCAGTAGTGCTTTGGCCAGCAAAAGTGTCTTTATCAGGCTAATTTCAAATATGATAAGAGCAAATGCTTATATGGTCTTAAACAGAGGCTGCTGTAGTCACAGAATGGGATGCCCCGGGCAGGAATCGAGCTGGCAGGGTCCAGTAGGGCTTTGGCCAGCAAAAGTGTCTTTATCAGGCCTAATTTCAAATATGATAAGAGCAAATGCTTATATGGTCTTAAACAGAGGCTGCTTTAGTCACAGAATGGGATGCCCTGGGCAGGAATCGACCTGGCAGGGTCCAGTAGGGCTTTGGCCAGCAAAAGTGTCTTTATCAGGCTAATTTCAAATATGATAAGAGCAAATGCTTATATGGTCTTAAACAGAGGCTGCTTTAGTCACAGAATGGGATGCCCCGGGCAGGAATCGAGCTGGCAGGGTCCAGTAGTGCTTTGGCCAGCAAAAGTGTCTTTATCAGGCTAATTTCAAATATGATAAGAGCAAATGCTTATATGGTCTTAAACAGAGGCTGCTGTAGTCACAGAATGGGATGCCCCGGGCAGGAATCGAGCTGGCAGGGTCCAGTAGTGCTTTGGCCAGCAAAAGTGTCTTTATCAGGCCTAATTTCAAATATGATAAGAGCAAATGCTTATATGGTCTTAAACAGAGGCTGCTTTAGTCACAGAATGGGATGCCCCGGGCAGGAATCGAGCTGGCAAGGTCCAGTAGTGCTTTGGCCAGCAAAAGTGTCTTTATCAGGCTAATTTCAAATATGATAAGAGCAAATGCTTATATGGTCTTAAACAGAGGCTGCTGTAGTCACAGAATGGTATGCCCCGGGCAGGAATCGAGCTGGCAGGGTCCAGTAGGGCTTTGGCCAGCAAAAGTGTCTTTATCAGGCCTAATTTCAAATATGATAAGAGCAAATGCTTATATGGTCTTAAACAGAGGCTGCTTTAGTCACAGAATGGGATGCCCTGGGCAGGAATCGACCTGGCAGGGTCCAGTAGGGCTTTGGCCAGCAAAAGTGTCTTTATCAGGCTAATTTCAAATATGATAAGAGCAAATGCTTATATGGTCTTAAACAGAGGCTGCTTTAGTCACAGAATGGGATGCCCCGGGCAGGAATCGAGCTGGCAGGGTCCAGTAGGGCTTTGGCCAGCAAAAGTGTCTTTATCAGGCCTAATTTCAAATATGATAAGAGCAAATGCTTATATGGTCTTAAACAGAGGCTGCTGTAGTCACAGAATGGGATGCCCCGGGCAGGAATCGAGCTGGCAGGGTCCAGTAGGGCTTTGGCCAGCAAAAGTGTCTTTATCAGGCCTAATTTCAAATATGATAAGAGCAAATGCTTATATGGTCTTAAACAGAGGCTGCTTTAGTCACAGAATGGGATGCCCTGGGCAGGAATCGACCTGGCAGGGTCCAGTAGGGCTTTGGCCAGCAAAAGTGTCTTTATCAGGCTAATTTCAAATATGATAAGAGCAAATGCTTATATGGTCTTAAACAGAGGCTGCTTTAGTCACAGAATGGGATGCCCCGGGCAGGAATCGAGCTGGCAGGGTCCAGTAGTGCTTTGGCCAGCAAAAGTGTCTTTATCAGGCTAATTTCAAATATGATAAGAGCAAATGCTTATATGGTCTTAAACAGAGGCTGCTGTAGTCACAGAATGGGATGCCCCGGGCAGGAATCGAGCTGGCAGGGTCCAGTAGTGCTTTGGCCAGCAAAAGTGTCTTTATCAGGCCTAATTTCAAATATGATAAGAGCAAATGCTTATATGGTCTTAAACAGAGGCTGCTTTAGTCACAGAATGGGATGCCCCAGGCAGGAATCGAGCTGGCAGGGTCCAGTAGTGCTTTGGCCAGCAAAAGTGTCTTTATCAGGCTAATTTCAAATATGATAAGAGCAAATGCTTATATGGTCTTAAACAGAGGCTGCTGTAGTCACAGAATGGGATGCCCCGGGCAGGAATCGAGCTGGCAGGGTCCAGTAGGGCTTTGGCCAGCAAAAGTGTCTTTATCAGGCCTAATTTCAAATATGATAAGAGCAAATGCTTATATGGTCTTAAACAGAGGCTGCTTTAGTCACAGAATGGGATGCCCTGGGCAGGAATCGAGCTGGCAGGGTCCAGTAGGGCTTTGGCCAGCAAAAGTGTCTTTATCAGGCTAATTTCAAATATGATAAGAGCAAATGCTTATATGGTTTTAAACAGAGGCTGCTTTAGTCACAGAATGGGATGCCCCGGGCAGGAATCGAGCTGGCAGGGTCCAGTAGGGCTTTGGCCAGCAAAAGTGTCTTTATCAGGCCTAATTTCAAATATGATAAGAGCAAATGCTTATATGGTCTTAAACAGAGGCTGCTGTAGTCACAGAATGGGATGCCCCGGGCAGGAATCGAGCTGGCAGGGTCCAGTAGGGCTTTGGCCAGCAAAAGTGTCTTTATCAGGCCTAATTTCAAATATGATAAGAGCAAATGCTTATATGGTCTTAAACAGAGGCTGCTTTAGTCACAGAATGGGATGCCCTGGGCAGGAATCGACCTGGCAGGGTCCAGTAGGGCTTTGGCCAGCAAAAGTGTCTTTATCAGGCTAATTTCAAATATGATAAGAGCAAATGCTTATATGGTCTTAAACAGAGGCTGCTTTAGTCACAGAATGGGATGCCCCGGGCAGGAATCGAGCTGGCAGGGTCCAGTAGTGCTTTGGCCAGCAAAAGTGTCTTTATCAGGCTAATTTCAAATATGATAAGAGCAAATGCTTATATGGTCTTAAACAGAGGCTGCTGTAGTCACAGAATGGGATGCCCCGGGCAGGAATCGAGCTGGCAGGGTCCAGTAGTGCTTTGGCCAGCAAAAGTGTCTTTATCAGGCCTAATTTCAAATATGATAAGAGCAAATGCTTATATGGTCTTAAACAGAGGCTGCTTTAGTCACAGAATGGGATGCCCCGGGCAGGAATCGAGCTGGCAGGGTCCAGTAGTGCTTTGGCCAGCAAAAGTGTCTTTATCAGGCTAATTTCAAATATGATAAGAGCAAATGCTTATATGGTCTTAAACAGAGGCTGCTGTAGTCACAGAATGGGATGCCCCGGGCAGGAATCGAGCTGGCAGGGTCCAGTAGGGCTTTGGCCAGCAAAAGTGTCTTTATCAGGCCTAATTTCAAATATGATAAGAGCAAATGCTTATATGGTCTTAAACAGAGGCTGCTTTAGTCACAGAATGGGATGCCCTGGGCAGGAATCGAGCTGGCAGGGTCCAGTAGGGCTTTGGCCAGCAAAAGTGTCTTTATCAGGCTAATTTCAAATATGATAAGAGCAAATGCTTATATGGTCTTAAACAGAGGCTGCTTTAGTCACAGAATGGGATGCCCCGGGCAGGAATCGAGCTGGCAGGGTCCAGTAGGGCTTTGGCCAGCAAAAGTGTCTTTATCAGGCCTAATTTCAAATATGATAAGAGCAAATGCTTATATGGTCTTAAACAGAGGCTGCTGTAGTCACAGAATGGGATGCCCCGGGCAGGAATCGAGCTGGCAGGGTCCAGTAGGGCTTTGGCCAGCAAAAGTGTCTTTATCAGGCTAATTTCAAATATGATAAGAGCAAATGCTTATATGGTCTTAAACAGAGGCTGCTGTAGTCACAGAATGGGATGCCCCGGGCAGGAATCGAGCTGGCAGGGTCCAGTAGGGCTTTGGCCAGCAAAAGTGTCTTTATCAGGCTAATTTCAAATATGATAAGAGCAAATGCTTATATGGTCTTAAACAGAGGCTGCTGTAGTCACAGAATGGGATGCCCCGGGCAGGAATCGAGCTGGCAGGGTCCAGTAGGGCTTTGGCCAGCAAAAGTGTCTTTATCAGGCCTAATTTCAAATATGATAAGAGCAAATGCTTATATGGTCTTAAACAGAGGCTGCTTTAGTCACAGAATGGGATGCCCTGGGCAGGAATCGACCTGGCAGGGTCCAGTAGGGCTTTGGCCAGCAAAAGTGTCTTTATCAGGCTAATTTCAAATATGATAAGAGCAAATGCTTATATGGTCTTAAACAGAGGCTGCTTTAGTCACAGAATGGGATGCCCCGGGCAGGAATCGAGCTGGCAGGGTCCAGTAGGGCTTTGGCCAGCAAAAGTGTCTTTATCAGGCCTAATTTCAAATATGATAAGAGCAAATGCTTATATGGTCTTAAACAGAGGCTGCTGTAGTCACAGAATGGGATGCCCCGGGCAGGAATCGAGCTGGCAGGGTCCAGTAGGGCTTTCACCAGCAAAAGTGTCTTTATCAGGCCTAATTTCAAATATGATAAGAGCAAATGCTTATATGGTCTTAAACAGAGGCTGCTTTAGTCACAGAATGGGATGCCCCGGGCAGGAATCGAGCTGGCAGGGTCCAGTAGTGCTTTGGCCAGCAAAAGTGTCTTTATCAGGCTAATTTCAAATATGATAAGAGCAAATGCTTATATGGTCTTAAACAGAGGCTGCTGTAGTCGCAGAATGGGATGCCCCGGGCAGGAATCGAGCTGGCAGGGTCCAGTAGGGCTTTGGCCAGCAAAAGTGTCTTTATCAGGCCTAATTTCAAATATGATAAGAGCAAATGCTTATATGGTCTTAAACAGAGGCTGCTTTAGTCACAGAATGGGATGCCCCGGGCAGGAATCGAGCTGGCAGGGTCCAGTAGTGCTTTGGCCAGCAAAAGTGTCTTTATCAGGCTAATTTCAAATATGATAAGAGCAAATGCTTATATGGTCTTAAACAGAGGCTGCTGTAGTCACAGAATGGGATGCCCCGGGCAGGAATCGAGCTGGCAGGGTCCAGTAGGGCTTTGGCCAGCAAAAGTGTCTTTATCAGGCCTAATTTCAAATATGATAAGAGCAAATGCTTATATGGTCTTAAACAGAGGCTGCTGTAGTCACAGAATGGGATGCCCCGGGCAGGAATCGAGCTGGCAGGGTCCAGTAGTGCTTTGGCCAGCAAAAGTGTCTTTTTCAGGCTAATTTCAAATATGATAAGAGCAAATGCTTATATGGTCTTAAACAGAGGCTGCTGTAGTCACAGAATGGGATGCCCCGGGCAGGAATCGAGCTGGCAGGGTCCAGTAGGGCTTTGGCCAGCAAAAGTGTCTTTATCAGGCCTAATTTCAAATATGATAAGAGCAAATGCTTATATGGTCTTAAACAGAGGCTGCTTTAGTCACAGAATGGGATGCCCTGGGCAGGAATCGACCTGGCAGGGTCCAGTAGGGCTTTGGCCAGCAAAAGTGTCTTTATCAGGCTAATTTCAAATATGATAAGAGCAAATGCTTATATGGTCTTAAACAGAGGCTGCTTTAGTCACAGAATGGGATGCCCCGGGCAGGAATCGAGCTGGCAGGGTCCAGTAGTGCTTTGGCCAGCAAAAGTGTCTTTATCAGGCTAATTTCAAATATGATAAGAGCAAATGCTTATATGGTCTTAAACAGAGGCTGCTGTAGTCACAGAATGGGATGCCCCGGGCAGGAATCGAGCTGGCAGGGTCCAGTAGTGCTTTGGCCAGCAAAAGTGTCTTTATCAGGCCTAATTTCAAATATGATAAGAGCAAATGCTTATATGGTCTTAAACAGAGGCTGCTTTAGTCACAGAATGGGATGCCCCGGGCAGGAATCGAGCTGGCAAGGTCCAGTAGTGCTTTGGCCAGCAAAAGTGTCTTTATCAGGCTAATTTCAAATATGATAAGAGCAAATGCTTATATGGTCTTAAACAGAGGCTGCTGTAGTCACAGAATGGTATGCCCCGGGCAGGAATCGAGCTGGCAGGGTCCAGTAGGGCTTTGGCCAGCAAAAGTGTCTTTATCAGGCCTAATTTCAAATATGATAAGAGCAAATGCTTATATGGTCTTAAACAGAGGCTGCTTTAGTCACAGAATGGGATGCCCTGGGCAGGAATCGACCTGGCAGGGTCCAGTAGGGCTTTGGCCAGCAAAAGTGTCTTTATCAGGCTAATTTCAAATATGATAAGAGCAAATGCTTATATGGTCTTAAACAGAGGCTGCTTTAGTCACAGAATGGGATGCCCCGGGCAGGAATCGAGCTGGCAGGGTCCAGTAGGGCTTTGGCCAGCAAAAGTGTCTTTATCAGGCCTAATTTCAAATATGATAAGAGCAAATGCTTATATGGTCTTAAACAGAGGCTGCTGTAGTCACAGAATGGGATGCCCCGGGCAGGAATCGAGCTGGCAGGGTCCAGTAGGGCTTTGGCCAGCAAAAGTGTCTTTATCAGGCCTAATTTCAAATATGATAAGAGCAAATGCTTATATGGTCTTAAACAGAGGCTGCTTTAGTCACAGAATGGGATGCCCTGGGCAGGAATCGACCTGGCAGGGTCCAGTAGGGCTTTGGCCAGCAAAAGTGTCTTTATCAGGCTAATTTCAAATATGATAAGAGCAAATGCTTATATGGTCTTAAACAGAGGCTGCTTTAGTCACAGAATGGGATGCCCCGGGCAGGAATCGAGCTGGCAGGGTCCAGTAGTGCTTTGGCCAGCAAAAGTGTCTTTATCAGGCTAATTTCAAATATGATAAGAGCAAATGCTTATATGGTCTTAAACAGAGGCTGCTGTAGTCACAGAATGGGATGCCCCGGGCAGGAATCGAGCTGGCAGGGTCCAGTAGTGCTTTGGCCAGCAAAAGTGTCTTTATCAGGCCTAATTTCAAATATGATAAGAGCAAATGCTTATATGGTCTTAAACAGAGGCTGCTTTAGTCACAGAATGGGATGCCCCAGGCAGGAATCGAGCTGGCAGGGTCCAGTAGTGCTTTGGCCAGCAAAAGTGTCTTTATCAGGCTAATTTCAAATATGATAAGAGCAAATGCTTATATGGTCTTAAACAGAGGCTGCTGTAGTCACAGAATGGGATGCCCCGGGCAGGAATCGAGCTGGCAGGGTCCAGTAGGGCTTTGGCCAGCAAAAGTGTCTTTATCAGGCCTAATTTCAAATATGATAAGAGCAAATGCTTATATGGTCTTAAACAGAGGCTGCTTTAGTCACAGAATGGGATGCCCTGGGCAGGAATCGAGCTGGCAGGGTCCAGTAGGGCTTTGGCCAGCAAAAGTGTCTTTATCAGGCTAATTTCAAATATGATAAGAGCAAATGCTTATATGGTCTTAAACAGAGGCTGCTTTAGTCACAGAATGGGATGCCCCGGGCAGGAATCGAGCTGGCAGGGTCCAGTAGGGCTTTGGCCAGCAAAAGTGTCTTTATCAGGCCTAATTTCAAATATGATAAGAGCAAATGCTTATATGGTCTTAAACAGAGGCTGCTGTAGTCACAGAATGGGATGCCCCGGGCAGGAATCGAGCTGGCAGGGTCCAGTAGGGCTTTGGCCAGCAAAAGTGTCTTTATCAGGCCTAATTTCAAATATGATAAGAGCAAATGCTTATATGGTCTTAAACAGAGGCTGCTTTAGTCACAGAATGGGATGCCCTGGGCAGGAATCGACCTGGCAGGGTCCAGTAGGGCTTTGGCCAGCAAAAGTGTCTTTATCAGGCTAATTTCAAATATGATAAGAGCAAATGCTTATATGGTCTTAAACAGAGGCTGCTTTAGTCACAGAATGGGATGCCCCGGGCAGGAATCGAGCTGGCAGGGTCCAGTAGTGCTTTGGCCAGCAAAAGTGTCTTTATCAGGCTAATTTCAAATATGATAAGAGCAAATGCTTATATGGTCTTAAACAGAGGCTGCTGTAGTCACAGAATGGGATGCCCCGGGCAGGAATCGAGCTGGCAGGGTCCAGTAGTGCTTTGGCCAGCAAAAGTGTCTTTATCAGGCCTAATTTCAAATATGATAAGAGCAAATGCTTATATGGTCTTAAACAGAGGCTGCTTTAGTCACAGAATGGGATGCCCCGGGCAGGAATCGAGCTGGCAGGGTCCAGTAGTGCTTTGGCCAGCAAAAGTGTCTTTATCAGGCTAATTTCAAATATGATAAGAGCAAATGCTTATATGGTCTTAAACAGAGGCTGCTGTAGTCACAGAATGGGATGCCCCGGGCAGGAATCGAGCTGGCAGGGTCCAGTAGGGCTTTGGCCAGCAAAAGTGTCTTTATCAGGCTAATTTCAAATATGATAAGAGCAAATGCTTATATGGTCTTAAACAGAGGCTGCTTTAGTCACAGAATGGGATGCCCTGGGCAGGAATCGAGCTGGCAGGGTCCAGTAGGGCTTTGGCCAGCAAAAGTGTCTTTATCAGGCTAATTTCAAATATGATAAGAGCAAATGCTTATATGGTCTTAAACAGAGGCTGCTTTAGTCACAGAATGGGATGCCCCGGGCAGGAATCGAGCTGGCAGGGTCCAGTAGGGCTTTGGCCAGCAAAAGTGTCTTTATCAGGCCTAATTTCAAATATGATAAGAGCAAATGCTTATATGGTCTTAAACAGAGGCTGCTGTAGTCACAGAATGGGATGCCCCGGGCAGGAATCGAGCTGGCAGGGTCCAGTAGGGCTTTGGCCAGCAAAAGTGTCTTTATCAGGCCTAATTTCAAATATGATAAGAGCAAATGCTTATATGGTCTTAAACAGAGGCTGCTTTAGTCACAGAATGGGATGCCCCGGGCAGGAATCGACCTGGCAGGGTCCAGTAGGGCTTTGGCCAGCAAAAGTGTCTTTATCAGGCTAATTTCAAATATGATAAGAGCAAATGCTTATATGGTCTTAAACAGAGGCTGCTTTAGTCACAGAATGGGATGCCCCGGGCAGGAATCGAGCTGGCAGGGTCCAGTAGTGCTTTGGCCAGCAAAAGTGTCTTTATCAGGCTAATTTCAAATATGATAAGAGCAAATGCTTATATGGTCTTAAACAGAGGCTGCTGTAGTCACAGAATGGGATGCCCCGGGCAGGAATCGAGCTGGCAGGGTCCAGTAGTGCTTTGGCCAGCAAAAGTGTCTTTATCAGGCCTAATTTCAAATATGATAAGAGCAAATGCTTATATGGTCTTAAACAGAGGCTGCTTTAGTCACAGAATGGGATGCCCCGGGCAGGAATCGAGCTGGCAGGGTCCAGTAGTGCTTTGGCCAGCAAAAGTGTCTTTATCAGGCTAATTTCAAATATGATAAGAGCAAATGCTTATATGGTCTTAAACAGAGGCTGCTGTAGTCACAGAATGGGATGCCCCGGGCAGGAATCGAGCTGGCAGGGTCCAGTAGGGCTTTGGCCAGCAAAAGTGTCTTTATCAGGCCTAATTTCAAATATGATAAGAGCAAATGCTTATATGGTCTTAAACAGAGGCTGCTTTAGTCACAGAATGGGATGCCCTGGGCAGGAATCGACCTGGCAGGGTCCAGTAGGGCTTTGGCCAGCAAAAGTGTCTTTATCAGGCTAATTTCAAATATGATAAGAGCAAATGCTTATATGGTCTTAAACAGAGGCTGCTATAGTCACAGAATGGGATGCCCCGGGCAGGAATCGAGCTGGCAGGGTCCAGTAGTGCTTTGGCCAGCAAAAGTGTCTTTATCAGGCTAATTTCAAATATGATAAGAGCAAATGCTTATATGGTCTTAAACAGAGGCTGCTGTAGTCACAGAATGGGATGCCCCGGGCAGGAATCGAGCTGGCAGGGTCCAGTAGTGCTTTGGCCAGCAAAAGTGTCTTTATCAGGCCTAATTTCAAATATGATAAGAGCAAATGCTTATATGGTCTTAAACAGAGGCTGCTTTAGTCACAGAATGGGATGCCCCGGGCAGGAATCGAGCTGGCAGGGTCCAGTAGTGCTTTGGCCAGCAAAAGTGTCTTTATCAGGCTAATTTCAAATATGATAAGAGCAAATGCTTATATGGTCTTAAACAGAGGCTGCTGTAGTCACAGAATGGGATGCCCCGGGCAGGAATCGAGCTGGCAGGGTCCAGTAGGGCTTTGGCCAGCAAAAGTGTCTTTATCAGGCCTAATTTCAAATATGATAAGAGCAAATGCTTATATGGTCTTAAACAGAGGCTGCTTTAGTCACAGAATGGGATGCCCTGGGCAGGAATCGAGCTGGCAGGGTCCAGTAGGGCTTTGGCCAGCAAAAGTGTCTTTATCAGGCTAATTTCAAATATGATAAGAGCAAATGCTTATATGGTCTTAAACAGAGGCTGCTGTAGTCACAGAATGGGATGCCCCGGGCAGGAATCGAGCTGGCAGGGTCCAGTAGTGCTTTGGCCAGCAAAAGTGTCTTTATCAGGCCTAATTTCAAATATGATAAGAGCAAATGCTTATATGGTCTTAAACAGAGGCTGCTTTAGTCACAGAATGGGATGCCCCGGGCAGGAATCGAGCTGGCAGGGTCCAGTAGTGCTTTGGCCCGCAAAAGTGTCTTTATCAGGCTAATTTCAAATATGATAAGAGCAAATGCTTATATGGTCTTAAACAGAGGCTGCTGTAGTCACAGAATGGGATGCCCCGGGCAGGAATCGAGCTGGCAGGGTCCAGTAGGGCTTTGGCCAGCAAAAGTGTCTTTATCAGGCCTAATTTCAAATATGATAAGAGCAAATGCTTATATGGTCTTAAACAGAGGCTGCTTTAGTCACAGAATGGGATGCCCTGGGCAGGAATCGAGCTGGCAGGGTCCAGTAGTGCTTTGGCCAGCAAAAGTGTCTTTATCAGGCTAATTTCAAATATGATAAGAGCAAATGCTTATATGGTCTTAAACAGAGGCTGCTGTAGTCACAGAATGGGATGCCCCGGGCAGGAATCGAGCTGGCAGGGTCCAGTAGTGCTTTGGCCAGCAAAAGTGTCTTTATCAGGCCTAATTTCAAATATGATAAGAGCAAATGCTTATATGGTCTTAAACAGAGGCTGCTTTAGTCACAGAATGGGATGCCCCGGGCAGGAATCGAGCTGGCAGGGTCCAGTAGTGCTTTGGCCAGCAAAAGTGTCTTTATCAGGCTAATTTCAAATATGATAAGAGCAAATGCTTATATGGTCTTAAACAGAGGCTGCTGTAGTCACAGAATGGGATGCCCCGGGCAGGAATCGAGCTGGCAGGGTCCAGTAGTGCTTTGGCCAGCAAAAGTGTCTTTATCAGGCCTAATTTCAAATATGATAAGAGCAAATGCTTATATGGTCTTAAACAGAGGCTGCTTTAGTCACAGAATGGGATGCCCCGGGCAGGAATCGAGCTGGCAGGGTCCAGTAGTGCTTTGGCCAGCAAAAGTGTCTTTATCAGGCTAATTTCAAATATGATAAGAGCAAATGCTTATATGGTCTTAAACAGAGGCTGCTGTAGTCACAGAATGGGATGCCCCGGGCAGGAATCGAGCTGGCAGGGTCCAGTAGGGCTTTGGCCAGCAAAAGTGTCTTTATCAGGCCTAATTTCAAATATGATAAGAGCAAATGCTTATATGGTCTTAAACAGAGGCTGCTTTAGTCACAGAATGGGATGCCTCACAGCAGACTTAAGATCAGTTCAGTATATATGCACAGTTAGTTACTATAAGCAGCCTGAAAACGCTAACAAAGGCTGGATGAAAAAAAAAAAATCTCCCTGTCAGCCAGCTCCGTTTTTCCTACCTTTCCCTGGCTTTCTGTCTGTCTCCTGTCTGTCTCCTGCCTGTCTCCTGCCTGTCTCCAGCCTGTCCCTGTCTGTCCCTGTCTCCAGCCTGTCTAACTGCCTCAGCTACACAGCGTTCTGTCTGTCTGTCACGAATGCAATAGAGAAATGAGGAAAAGCAAGATGGCCGCCGTTAAATACCGCTGTGTGACGTCACCGGGCTTGCTGGCTGCTGATAGGCTGCATGTGACTGCCCCAGCTTGCACTGGCGCGGGATACATGTCCAGACATGTCCCGTCCGCCATCTTAGAATGCCTGTAATGTAAATGAATGGATGTTAAAGGAAAACTTCGAGTGATCGAATCGCGGGGAAATTCGGATTCGATCCGAATCGAATTTTTCCTGAAATTCGGATCGAATCCGGGTTCGTCCGGATCGATTCGCTCATCCCTAGTTATAATGGTAAGAGAGAGATAATGGATAGATAGATACTCAGCACATTATGGTTGCATCATCCTGTTAAGGGGCCCGCCCATTGTCTGCCAACTAGTCGTCCCAGCTTCCTAATCTATTGAACACTAGGGGGAGTGGCCAGCATTGTTGCTTGTCTACTTGAGATTTCGTCACTCTCTGTTGACAGGTCATTTTCACCATTTTGCACTATGTTTAACTGTGATTTTTGCAGAAATTTCCCGGAAAATTATATTTTTTTTGTGGCAGAGTTTAGGCTTTAAGATGAATGCTTTGTTAGTAATTTCCACTGTCTCTTTAAGATTTTTGAGTAAAAAATGGAAAGAAAAATAAAAAATGTTTTAAAAAATGGTCTTGTTTATTTTAAATAAAACACTTATTTTGTTAAAGAAAAACATCTTTCACGTGAAAGCTCCATTTCTCCTGATTACAACGGTACCACATATGTATCGGTTGCCCTTGTTCCTTCCCAGGAGACCCACCAAACTGAATAGAGCACTTTATAACATTTACAAATAAAATACAACTACTATCCACACTATAAAGGGTTAAATAAAAAATACATTTGGCGTGGGGTCCTCCTACCCAGTGGGGGAGGACATTTTTGTTGATTTTTAGGGGTTAAAAACCCTTAAAAATCCCCCCAAAAATGATGCAGTGCCCCCCCTACCCAACACAACCAGCCCGGGGGGCAGCTATGCAGGGCTTGTAAGAGTAGGGCACAGGGGCCAGCTTTTGTGGCCCCCTGCCCTGCAGGCTACAAGCCCGCAAAGCCTCTGTTGCCTGGGCTCTTCTGCCCCCTCTGGGATTTGGGGAGGCAGGTAACGGATGGCTGGTGGTTATAGGCAAGTCACCAACTAGCCGTAGGTGATTTGCCAGCCAACAAGGGGGTACTAACAGTGAGTTTTTGTTAGTCAAAAAGTGCTACAAGGCCTGTGACTGACTTATTTTGGCAACATTAGTAATTGATCTCCTTTTTAGGGGTACTCAGTGGTAATTGCTTGTTACTAGGGGGTACTTGACGTAAAAAAGTTGAGATCCACTGCTCTAATTTATGCCAAGTGAGCACAAATATGATACCTAAGGAGTAGGTGAAACGATAATGCCCCCCCCCCCGACCTTCTGGACCCCTGTGCAGTCACACCAGGGCACCTATGTATAATATTTCTGCTCACTTGGCCTCATTTAATGAAAGGAAGCCCCATTTGTCCCTGATGCTTCAGTCTTTAGTTGTCTAGCTGCATCCAATTGAGTAAAAAAAAAAACGAATAAAAAGAGCATTGAAAGGACCTCATTTATTGTTTTTACCAGGACCCCATGACATTTAGGGCCTGATTTTATTGTCTTCTGCCAGACAATGCCATTTCCGTGCAAATTAGAGTAGAGCAAAATATGATTTATACTTTTTTCAGTATGTTGTTGCACTGCTAATGTTTTAGTAAGTGTGCTTCTTGTAGTGCAGCAACATGTGAAAAAAAATATCTTTTATTTTATTTGTTACTACTCTAATTTGCACCAATGTGGTACTGTCTGGCAGAAGTGCTAGTTAAATCAGGCCCTAACTGCCACTTTCTATACAGGTCCCACACCTATTTAGGGCCTTATTTATGAAGGAATAGCGACAGGTAGCGACTGGTGAGCGGCCGGTAATGACGGGCCCCGCCACGAGAACGCCGGCTCCCCACCACAATCACACATTTATCAAGCCAATCCTGCTTAGCGACTGAGATAGCGCCATATAGCCACTCATTCATCATTATTCCAGCCTCAGCCCACAGCGCCAGCGTCCGACCTTGAACAGCGACAGGTATGACCTCTCGCTACCTGGCGCTCTCCAATGCATTTCAATGGAACAATCTTTAAATATTCATAATTAATTGTTATTAATTGTTTTTTTTTTTTTTTTAAATGTGAAAAATTCTGTGACCACTTCTGCCATTTTAGAAAAAAATGTACAGAATTGATATTACAGGTCTGATATTAATGTATTCATATTACAAAATTATTTAAAAAACTTTTTTTTTTTGTTTCCAAAAATATGGTTGTTTGGGGGTTAAAAAACTACTTTTAACACATCGCCGCCAGCGCTCTGGGGTTTAAACATGCATTTTACAGCGCGAGAATTTTTTGAGCGTGATTTGTTAATGAATATGGTGGGAGCCGGTCGCTAGGGCCAGTCGCTATCATGCGCTCCCATACAGCGCGGAACCTGTCAAATAGCGACTCCTCACCCAATATTCAACATTACGGCAAACCGACTGAGTCGCTATCAACTACCGAACAACGGCCAAGCACAGCGACTACTAGCGGGCGCTCTGAAAATGCCGCTACAGTCGCTCAACTGTCGCTACCTGCCGCTATTAATGAATCGGCCTCCCAATATCTATGCCCGGACACATTTAATTACCCCTCTGGTTATAAATACTATATAAAAAGCCTTCCATCCATTATGCATTTTAATGGCAAACATGTGTAGATATATACAATCCTTGTAAATCCTCTTAAGCGTGGCTGGTAAAATGGAAGTTACATAAATACAGAAGCTGAATTAGTCCTAATCTTGACGATCGTTACAAAAGCGACACGCTCTAAAGATTGAACCTTACACACCTGACTTCAAATTTCACAGTGCAGTGATTTCACACATAGATTGTGACAGGTGATGTCAGAATTTCCCCATGAATACCAGATAACGCACACGCGGCGGCCGATATAGACTGATATCTGTGGGGACTAAGCGCTATCGCATTGTATGATAAAGCTCATATTAAAAATCCATCAAGAAGGTACATGGAATTTCCTGCGGAATCCTCCAAGCCTGGCGGCTTCCTGATGAGTTTGTGAAGGTTACATAACTTCCCTGTCAGGAATCAGGATCACCTTGAATATGGCCGCTACACCATAGAGAAGAGATCATATACATTTAAAGGAGCTCTATCGCCAAAAATGTAATAATAAAATAATATGCTGAATACTTATACATACAAACTGAAAACAAATGCTGTATATATACAGTAGTGGTAGATCTTAAATTTGGATATATTTATGTGCCTCTATCTCTCTATACATGTAAATAGTTCCATTTGATCTGTCATACAGAGGTCATGGTAACCTCTGTAGGACTGTATGTAAGATTTGTCTCCTACAGGCCTAGAGGCTGTTCAGGGCACATTCCTTTTTAACCACTTTAATAAAACAGGGTCTGGAATCACCGGGATGACACCATCAACAACCAAATGCTATAAAAATTCCCAAGTTCAGAGTCTCTTTAAAATGATGGCATGTCTGGGCCTCCAATCAAGAATTATCCATTGATATAGGCCCTTATTTATGAAGGAATAGCGACAGGTAGCGACTGGTGAGCGGCCGGTAATGACGGGCACCGCCACGAGAACGCCGGCTCCCCACCACAATCACACATTTATCAAGCCAATCCTGCTTAGCGATTGAGATAGCGCCATATAGCGACTCATTCATCATTATTCCAGTCTCAGCCCACAGCGCCATCATCCGACCTTGAACAGCGACAGGTATGACCTCTCGCTACCTGACGCTCTCCAATGCATTTCAATGGAACAATCTTTACATATTCATAATTAATTGTTATTGTTTTTTTTTTTTTTTTTTTAATGTGAAAAATTCTGTGACCACTTCTGCCATTTTAGATCATTTTTTTAAGGTAAAAAAAAAAAAATTGTACAGAATTGATATTACAGGTCTGATATTAATGTATTCATATTACAAAATTATTTAAAAAACTTGTTTTTTTTGGTTTCCAAAAATATGGTTGGGGGTTAAAAAACTACTTTTAACCCATCGCCGCCAGCGCTCTGGGGTTTAAACATGCATTTTACAGCGCAGCGTGATTTTTTAATGAATATGGTGGGAGCCGGTCGCTAGGGCCAGTCACTATCATGCACTCCCATACAGCACGGAACCTGTCAAATAGCGACTCCTCACCCAATATTCAACATTACGGCAAACCGACTGAGTCGCTATCAACTACCGAACAACGGCCAAGCACAGCGACTACTAGCGGGCGCTCTGAAAATGCCGCTACAGTCGTTCAACTGTCGCTACCTGCCGCTATTAATGAATCGGCGTCCCTGTCTCCTACAGGCCTAGAGTCCATCAACAACCAAATGCTATAAAAATTCCCAAGTTCAGAGTCTCTTTAAAATGATGGCATGTCCGGGCCTCCAATCAAGAATTATCCATTGATTTAGAGTAAGGGATAGCGCCAGGTAGTGCCTCGTAACGGCAGGTAGAGTCTGCTCTCCCATACATTTCAATGGCCGTTCATTTGCTTGTGTATAAACAGTGTTTGACATTTTGTTTTTGCTCCAATCATTGTGTGACGTCTCCTGGCTGCAAACAAACATTTTTAGAAACTTTTTTGACTTTTTATTTTTTATGCAGAATTGTCATTACAGGTCTGATACTAAAGTATTAACGTCACAATGTTACAACAATGTCATTCCATGTGTTTTCACTTTGTTACAGGTGGATATGTGTTCAAAAACAGACTTTAATCACACAGCGTCTGTGACCATATTTAGAGTGCCGACGCTGTGTGTGTGTCCTTTTTTGATAAGTATGGTGTGGAGCGCCGAGTGTCGGTCGCATTGAGCTGGCGCTACCTTTCGCTCCCTGCAACGCTGTACTGGTGTTAGAGTGCCCAACATACATCACATTCACCAATGCCGGCCAGGTTACTACAGTGACTGAGGCGCTCTCTTATACAGCGCCCGATACATGTTTACAGTGTTTACTAGCGGTCGCTCTAAGCGCCGCTATACAGAAGCTCCCCTGCCAATACCTGGCGTTAGTAATGAATCAGCCTCCATGAAACAGAACATGGCAGAATCCCGCCAATCACCCAGTGTCCAATAACAAGCTGTGTGCAGAATCCCCCCAATGTCCAATAACAAGCTGTGTGCAGAATACCCCCAAATCACTCAATGAGAGGCAGGGCACAGAATACTCTCAAACCCCCCTATAACAGGCAGTGTGGCAGATCCTCCCCCAATCTCCAATAACAAGCAGTATGTAAAATCCCCCCTCCCCCTATAACAGGCAGTGTGAAAAATACCCTCAATCCCCCTATAACAAGCAGTGTGGCAGTTGTCATAGCAGGCAGTTCTCATTGGACGAGAGCCCGCTCATGCATCGTTGGAGAGGGACAAGGTTTTTGGGGCTTCTTGGGGGGTTTCACACAGCAGGAACTAATGCTTTGGGTCGAATTTCTGACATTAAGCATGATCCTGCACACACGCATCTTGAGCAGAACCCTGCACATGCACTTGAACCAGAACTTTTCACATGCACTGCCTAAATGGAAGTTTGGTCATCACAAACCAATCCCCCGTGTGCCTTGAGTAGCCTGTGTATGTGCACTGGCAGGGGTGCGCCCAGACCCATGACACAGGTTTTTACATCCAATGGTGAGAACCTCCACCCAAAGACTGGCATTGGCACCAGAGCTGTGGGCTGGCAGGCCAAACCTGTGACCCTAACACCACAATTTTATCAGACTCTGACTTCAGTTTCAACTGCGACTCTCATAAATGACCAATACATTGTAACAAATGTGGGTGCATGAGAATCAGGGTGGCGCCAGCACAGGGCAATTCTGGGCAGTTGCCAGGGCCCCTGGCATCTTCAGGCTCAGGCAGACACTTGGCCATATTATTATTTTACAGTGCACCCGAACAATCGAATGCCGGGTGTTGTGTGCAGACCTACTCATGGCTGGCTTCAGCAACAGGGGATGATCAGCAACATCGGAGATGGTGGCATGGAATGGAGGGCAACTGATGGAAGCTCAGAAGGTGGCGAGAACCAGGTGACAACTGACAGCAATGATGGAGTCTTTAGTGACAGCGGAGCCAGCAGTAAGGGCTGATGGGTGTTTGGTGGCAGTAGAGAATGCAACAAGGACTAGAGGACGATTTGGTGGCTATTGGGAAG
The DNA here is from genome assembly GCA_027917425.1 of Gastrophryne carolinensis. Taxonomy (NCBI): domain Eukaryota; kingdom Metazoa; phylum Chordata; class Amphibia; order Anura; family Microhylidae; genus Gastrophryne; species Gastrophryne carolinensis. The sequence goes on from CM051240.1 coordinate 245,580,170, forward strand.
GCAAAAGGGACTGGAGGGCGATTGGTGGCTATAGGGAAGGCAATAAGGACTGGAGGATGATTGGTGGCTATAGGGAAGGCAATAAGGACTGGAGGGCAATTGGTGGCTATTGGGAAGGCAAAAGGGACTGGAGGGCGATTGGTGGCTATAGGGAAGGCAATAAGGACTGAAGGGCGATTGGTGGCTATAGGGAAGGCAATAAGAACTGAAGGGCGATTGGTGGCTATAGGGAAGGCAATATGGACTAAAGGGCGATTGGTGGCTATAGGGAAGGCAATAAGGACTGAAGGGCGATTGGTGGCTATAGGGAAGGCAATAAGGACTGAAGGGCGATTGGTGGCTATAGGGAAGGCAATATGGACTGAAGGGTGATTGGTGGCTATAGGGAAGGCGATAAGGACTGAAGGGCGATTGGTGGCTATAGGGAAGGCAATAAGGGCGATTGGTGGATATAGGGAAGGCAATAAGGACTGAAGGGCGATCAGCAGAAGGGGATGACCCATTTGTGGTAGCAGAGCTGAAAGGGAATATCTTGTGATACACTGCTTTGGGGCCAGTCAAGGCCAGTCTTTGCGTGGAGATTTTCCCCCTTTTAGGATATATGACATTTTTTATCCTGCCTGAGTCGTTCTATTAATTTTGTAGAAACCTATTGTTTGGTTTTACACCACTGCACACAAATTAGTGATGCAGATTGCTTTTCCGTGATTCTCATTTACACCGCCAAAATGGTATCCACACGGAAGCAGGAGGCTGGTGCTGGGTGCCGGCAGGGTGATATTCCGGGCTGTAAACATGGAAGTCTCCTTGTAAATGAGAGAGTCCCCGAAGAGCGATTACCGGCAATGTTTATCAGCGGCACTCAGCTTCTCTCCGTAACGCTTCTCCTGCCCATCTGTCTCACGGCCGCGGTATTTCCAGTGCTGGATTCCATCTCTCTCTCTCGGGGCGGCTGGAAAACAAACTTATCATTGAGGAAAGTGATTCTTTATTTCCGGATGGAAAAGCGCAGTCTTCTTCTTCCCGCGGGGAGCCATTTCACCACTCTTGTGTTTATCTACGGGCTCGTCTCTACTCTTTGCTTTTCTCTTTCTGACCCTTTAGTATTTATGTTACTTGCATCACCGTATCAGCAATTGGGACTCCCTGTGCTACAGAGCTTGCGGTTATATGGTATATCTCTATCGCCGAGACTTTAACCCCTTAAAGAGAAAACTCGTTTATGTAGTATTCATACCTCCTAACTGTCTATGATTTGGAGTCCATGTTGTTACGCACCGGGTTGAATGTGCGAAGAAGTGGACCCGCTGGATCTGCAGAACTGTTTGGCAGATACCGCGTCAGGGGAGCGGGGATGGACTTGTGCGGCAGGTGACTCCCAGGTCGCTACCCCCCAACAGCGGCACAGTTCCACAATCAGCTGAGGTGACGTGCAGCAGAGACAAACAGTGGTCGAAGAAGAAGGCCGGGGTCAGGGCTGGCAGCGCAGGTTCAATAGCGGAGAAACAAGCCGAGGTCATACACGTGGAAACAAGCAATACAGCGAGTGTCATTCACGGACCGAAGATCCGGTACAGGAAGTAAGGCAGGGTCCAATTTATGGGAAGAGCCGAAAGGAGATTGGATGGCCAGACACCAATTATCAGTGCCTTGGCCCTTTAAATTTGTGAATGTTGACGCGCGCGCCCCCTAGAGGCCGGGGACGTGCGCGCAGGGAGGGCGGAAATGCAGCTGCATGAGGAAGCCGGCGGCCATGCCGGCCAGATGAAGAAGCGCGGGGACCAGGTAAGAGGGAAGCGCAGCCAGGGGGGCCAGCAGCGCTCGCCCTGATGGTAGTACAGCGGGAAGCGCTGCAGGAAGGAGACGCAGCGCTCGCCCGAGGAGAGGCACGGCGGGGAGCGCTGCGCGGGGAAAACGCAGCACTCGTCCTAACAGTACCCCCCCCCCCTTTGGTCTCCCCCTCTTTTTGGGACCGAGGAAGTTTGAAATGAGGCTCCGATCGAGGATATTCTCCTCAGGCTCCCAGGACCTCTCTTCTGGACCGCAATTCTCCCAATCCACTAGAAAGTATCTTCTCCCTCTGGATGTTTTGGAAGCCAGAATCTCACTCACCGAGAAGGCATCTTCGGTACCTGCGACCGGAAGTGGCTCCAACGTTTTAGAAGAGAATCGATTAATCGTCAAAGGTTTTAATAATGAAACATGAAAAGAGTTGGGAATACGTAAGGAGGCTGGCAGATGGAGTTTGTAACAGACCGGATTAATTTGTTGCTTGATCCTGTACGGCCCTAAATAGCGAGGGCCCAATTTATAACTGGGTATCTTGAAACGAATGTACTTGGCTGAAAGCCAAACTTTATCTCCAGGAAAGAAAATAGGAGCGATTCTCCTTCTTTTGTTAGCGCTGTTCTTCATGCGGGTAGAGGCTAAAACAAGAGAATGTCGCGTTTCACGCCAGATAGAGGAAAAAAACTGTGTTAAGTCATCCACGGCGGGTACTCCCGACTGTGTAGGTAAGGGTAGAGGAGGTAAAGGTTGGCGGCCATAAACAATGAAAAATGGAGATTTTTTTGTGGCTTCAGAATCTTTGAAATTATAAGAGAACTCCGCCCATGGCAAGAGATCGACCCAGTCGTCCTGTCGGGCCGAAATGAAGTGACGTAGATATTGTCCGAGAACCTGATTGACCCTCTCCACTTGGCCGTTGGACTGGGGGTGGTAAGCCGAGGAAAAATCTAATTTAACTTTTAACTGAGTACAGAGAGCCCTCCAGAATTTAAAAACAAACTGAACTCCCCTGTCGGAGACAATGTGAGAAGGAAGTCCATGGAGCCGAAAAATATGCTTAAAAAAGTTTTTTGCCAACTGAGGAGCGGATGGGAGTCCTGGTAGCGGAACGAAGTGCGCCATCCACAACAACCCAGATTACCGTATTGCCTTGAGATGGAGGAAGATCCGTGATGAAGTCCATAGCGATGTGTGACCAAGGGATTTCAGGAATAGGAAGAGGATGAAGAAGGCCCGCCGGTCTTGGCGAGGGGTTTTGTTACCAATAATATCTGGCAATAATTGCGTTAGACTTCTTGATACCAGCATGCCCGGCAATACGGGAAGCATGACCCCATTTTAATATTTGGAGGCGTCGGCGAACCGGGACAAAGGTCTTCCCAGGCGGAGCCTGCACTAGGGAGGCAGGGGCAGAATGAATCAAATGATCAGGGGGTATAATGAACTGAGGAGTAGTATCCACGTCAGTGATGTCCGAGGAGCGAGACAGAGCATCTGCCCTGATGTTCTTAGAGGCAGGCCGAAAGTGAATGCGGAAATTAAACCGCGCGAAGAATAGTGACCAACGAGCTTGGCGAGGATTCAAGCGCTGAGCAGTTTGTAGATACAAAAGGTTCTTAAGGTCGGTAAAAATAGATATGGGGTGAAGCGATCCTTCTAGTAGATGTCTCCACTCTTCAAGAGCTAATTTGATAGCAAGAAGTTCACGATCGCCAATAGAATAATTTCGCTCCGCGGAAGAAAAAGTCCTAGAAAAGAACCCACAAGTACGATTTTTTCCCGATGGGGACCTCTGTGTGAGTACAGCTCCTGCTCCAATGGAAGAAGCATCAACCTCCAGAGAAAAGGGACGAGAAGGGTCAGGTCTGGAGAGCACCGGAGCCATAGAAAATGTCTTTTTCAAAAAGGCTGCCTCCGCCTGTGGAGGCCACGACTTGGGGTTGGCTCCCTTTTTGGTGAGAGCCACAATGGGGGCCACGATAGTGGAAAAATGGGGTATGAATTGACGGTAATAGTTGGCGAAGCCCAGAAATCGTTGAATGGAACGCAGACCAACAGGCCGGGGCCAGTCTAATACCGCTTTCAATTTGCTAGGGTCCATTTGTAGTCCTTGGGCTGAAACAGTATAACCCAAAAAAGGCAGAGCGGTCTGGTGAAAGAGGCATTTTTCTAATTTGGCATAAAGATGATGTTGCCGAAGGCGGGATAATACCAGACGAACGTGCCGGTGATGCTCTTCGAGGGAAGAAGAGAAGATGAGGATATCATCTAAATAGACCACGACACAGGAATACAACAAGTCCCGGAAGATGTCATTGACGAATTCTTGAAACACGGCAGGAGCATTACAGAGCCCGAAAGGCATTACTAAATACTCGAAATGACCGTCACGGGTATTAAAGGCAGTCTTCCATTCGTCTCCCTCGCGGATGCGGATCAGGTTGTAGGCTCCTCTAAGATCTAGTTTGGAAAAGATCCTGGAGCCGCGTAGACGGTCGAAGAGTTCTGGAATTAAAGGTAAGGGGTATCGGTTCTTTACCGTGATCTTGTTAAGACCCCGATAGTCAATACAGGGTCGGAGAGAACCGTCCTTCTTCTGTACAAAAAAAAAGCCTGCCCCAGCGGGAGAAGAGGACTTCCGGATGAAGCCCCTCTGCAAATTTTCTTGTATGTAATTAGACATCGCTTGAGTTTCGGGGACGGATAGTGGGTAGATACGGCCACGAGGAGGAGTGGTACCAGGCAGGAGGTCAATCGGGCAATCATAAGGACGATGTGGCGGAAGGATCTCAGCTTGCTTCTTGCAGAAGACGTCAGCATAGGCCCGGTAAACTTCGGGTAGGCCCGGTAGAGATGTGGTAGGAAGATCGGTTCGAACTGGTAAGGCTTTCAAGCAATTCTTTAGGCAGGTTGTACCCCACGCCTTGATGTCCCTAGTGACCCAATCAATGGTAGGATTATGGAGTTGAAGCCAAGGAAGACCCAATAGGATAGGAGAAGTACAATGGGGTAACACAAAGAGTTCCAGGTATTCCTGGTGAAAGAGGCCGATCTTAAGGAGCAAAGGCTTGGTACGATACTGCACCATACAGTTCAGTCTATCTCCATTAACTGAGGCGATGAATAATGGTTTGGCTAAGCGGTTTACTGCTATGTCGTGTTTCTTGATCAGGGAGGCCTCTATGAAATTGCCCGCCGAACCAGAGTCCAGGAAGGCCGGCAAATTAAGCACAGAGGTAGATGAGAGACAAAGCTGTGCAGGTACGGTTAATCTTGGAGAGGAAGCACACACACCCAGAGACGCCTCTCCCAACGAGTCTAGGTGCGCCCGTTTCCCAGTCGAGGAGGACGAATGGGGCAATCTCTTAGAAAATGATCAGGACTGGCGCAATACAGACAGAGATTTTCATTCCTCCTGCGAGACCTCTCCACGGGGGTTAGGCGAGAGCGGCCGACTTGCATGGCTTCCACCTCTGGAGATGAGGGTACGGACAAGGGTATCTGAAAGGTAGGAGCCAAACGAAACATCCTCCTGTCGCGTTGGGAATCTCTCTCCGGGCGAAGTTCTTCGCGCCTCTCAGCAAAGCGTATGTCAATGCGAGTGACGAGATGTATGAGTTCAGAAAGAGAGTCAGGAATCTCTCGGGCCGCTAGAACATCTTTGATCTTGCTAGAGAGACCTTTCTTAAAACAAGCGCAGAGAGCCTCATTATTCCATGCCAACTCGGAGGCCAAAGTACGGAATCGAATGGCATATTCACCAACAGAAAGATCACCTTGCGTTAAATTCAATAGAGCGGACTCGGCAGATGAGGCTCGAGCAGGTTCTTCAAAAACCTGACGGAATTCTGTAACAAAAGCCTGGACGGTGAAAGTGAGAGGGTCATTACGGTCCCACAACGGAGTGGCCCAAGCCAAGGCTTTTCCGGAGAGAAGACTAATGATGAAGGCCACTTTAGAGCGTTCGGTGGGGAATTGATCAAACAATAATTCCAGGTGCATAGAGCACTGGGCTAGAAACCCTCTGCACAATTTCGCGTCCCCCTCATATTTTGCTGGCAAGGAGAGGCGGATTCTGGATGAGGAAGCCGCTGGAGGCTGCGGTGGCGGCACCGGTGGCGGTGGAGAAAGCGACTGCTGCTGGGTCAAGAGTTGCTGCATCATAGCGGTAAGCTGACTAATCTGCCGGGACTGCAAAGCCACAAGAGCTGGAAGTTCGGAAGTTTCCGGCAAGGGCACCTCAGCGGGATCCATGACCGGATCTTACTGTTACGCACCGGGTTGAATGTGCGAAGAAGTGGACCCGCTGGATCTGCAGAACTGTTTGGCAGATACCGCGTCAGGGGAGCGGGGTCTAAGGAGCCACTGGTTTTCACCAGAGCCCACCGCACGGCGGGATGGACTTGTGCGGCAGGTGACTCCCAGGTCGCTACCCCCCAACAGCGGCACAGTTCCACAATCAGCTGAGGTGACGTGCAGCAGAGACAAACAGTGGTCGAAGAAGAAGGCCGGGGTCAGGGCTGGCAGCGCAGGTTCAATAGCGGAGAAACAAGCCGAGGTCATACACGTGGAAACAAGCAATACAGCGAGTGTCATTCACGGAAGAACACCAAAGATCCGGTACAGGAAGTAAGGCAGGGTCCAATTTATGGGAAGAGCCGAAAGGAGATTGGATGGCCAGACACCAATTATCAGTGCCTTGGCCCTTTAAATTTGTGAATGTTGACGCGCGCGCCCCCTAGAGGCCGGGGACGTGCGCGCAGGGAGGGCGGAAATGCAGCTGCATGAGGAAGCCGGCGGCCATGCCGGCCAGAGGAAGAAGCGCGGGGACCAGGTAAGAGGGAAGCGCAGCCTGGGGGGCCAGCAGCGCTCGCCCTGATGGTAGTACAGCGGGAAGCGCTGCAGGAAGGAGACGCAGCGCTCGCCCGAGGAGAGGCACGGCGGGGAGCGCTGCGCGGGGAAAACGCAGCGCTCGCCCTAACACATGTCACCCTGTCCCTCATTGTGCCTCTCTGTCCTTCTTTGAGGTGTAACATGCAGATCTGCATCTATAAATGATTCATCTGCCTGTTCAAAGTGTTGTAACTGTTACAACTTATCTGCTAGCCATTAATCAATGACTGTCTTCTGTTTTCTGTTGGACCAGCCGGGCCACTGCACTACCCCCCACCCAGAATGGCAAAGCAGGAGTTCCCGAGCAGCACACACCCACACAAGGGGGACACAAGGGACTCGACCTGATGTTCCAGTAAGTAGGCGGGTGCCAGACAACCACCAATCAGTTACTTGGCTGGACTATTATTTTAAAGGAAAAATAAAAATACCAGAGTTTGTGCCCAGGGGCCTCCACCACACCTAATCCAGCCCTGCCCACAACCCTTCTTAGTAATTCTTAGTAATTCTGATTACCATGTAGTAAAAACTGCATGCTGGGCGGGCCGTTCAGGGTGTGCCTCAAAATTAAAATATGCACCAATACTTAAGTAAGATAAGCAGAATACACGCTTACACCTCTGTCCTCTGTCTCATATTGACTCAAATAGCACCTCAGGTGTTAAAAGGTCAATAGACCTGACCAACACACTTAGAAGAAACAGTGCTCACATGCATCCCTCCTACAGGGCAATAAAGAGGCCGATTCATTAACAGCGGCAGGTAGCGACAGTTGAGCGACTGTAGCGGCATTTTCAGAGCGCCCGCTAGTAGTCGCTGTGCTTGGCCGTTAGTTTTTTAACCCCCAAACAACCATAAGTTTGGAAACAAAAAAAAAAAAACAAGTTTTTAAAATAATTTAGTAATATGAATACATTAATATCAGACCTGTAATATCAATTCTGTACATTTTTTTTTTTTAACCTTAAAAAAAATATTTAAAATGGCAGAAGTGGTCACAGAATTTTTCACATTTAAAAAAAAAAAAATAAAAAAAAAATTAATAACAATTAATTATGAATATTTAACCCTTTCGCTGCCAGCCTACCTGCAGCATTTGCCACTCCCTGTTGCCAGACGATGTTTCACCATTTTGCGCTACACATATTCAACTGTCATTTTTGAAGGGATTTCCAGGGATTTCCCAGGAAAATTATATATTGTTTTTTTCAACAGAGTCTGGGCTTTAACATGAAATGTCTTGTTTGTATTTTTTAGGTGTATTCTCAATTTTTTGGGGTGAAATGTGTGAAAAAAAACAAAAAAAAAACATTTTTTTACAATTTGTAGAGTTTTTTTGTAATAAAAAATGTAAGTTTGTCAATAAAATCTTATTGCGTGAGAAACCCCAATTTCTCCCGGTTACAGCGATACCACATATGTATAGGTAGACACCCTTTCCTGCCCAGAAGCCTTTTATAGCTGCTGGATGACAAATGGTTAATTAAAAAAAAAAAATGACATAGGGTCCCCCTTCCCGGGGAGGGGGACCCCATTTTTTTTTGGATTTTGAAGGGTTAAAAACCCTTCAAAATCCAAAAAAAAAAATGACGTGGGGTCCCCCTTACCCAAAGTAACCAGCCCGGGACCAGCTATGGGGGCTTGTAGGCACAGAGTGGGGGGGCCAGCTTTGGTGGCCCCCCCACCCTGCAGCCTACGAGCCCACATAGCCTATGTGGGCCCGGGCTCTTCTGCCCCCCCCTGGCCTTTGGGGAGGCAGGTAATGGGGGTGCGGGGGTTAATGGCAAGCCACCCGCTAGGGCAGGTGACTTGCCACCCCCCCAGCCTTGTGAACTGGTATAAGGGGTCTCATGGACCCCTTACCAGCTCACAAAGGGTTAATGTGAAAAAAAAACACCACACAATAATAAAAAGTATTTTATTAGAAAAAAAAAAAATTTTTTTTTACTGTACTTACCTTCGATTGCAAGCTCTTGTCCCTCGCCGCTCAGCTGACAGATGCCGGTGATCGGCATCCAGAGAAGGAGAAGGCAGGAGATCAGAGGATCTCCTGTCACCTCCTTCCCCTGTGCCGATCACCGGCATCTGAGAAGCTGACAAGGCTGAAGCCTGAGATCGGGGCCGGGATGACTTCATAAGCCCCGGGGGCGGGGCTTAGAGGCATGATGGCGGCCGCCATCGTGCAGAAGAGAGGAGAGAGCCTCCCAGGCTCTCTCCTGAAGATCGGTAAGTCCTGGGGGGGGATCGGAGGCCCCCCAGGTGAAGAGGAGGGACAGCGGGAGCCAGCGCACACACAGGTAAGTGAATGTCATTTTTATTTTTTTTTTTTTTACAGTTAGAAGCTGCTGCTGCAGAAGCGGGGGGGGGGGGGCGGCCTATTCCGGGGGCTCTCCTGGAGCCATCCGACCCCCCACGGGGGATCGGATGGCACCAAATTAAAGAGGAGACCCGGCCGGATCCAACAAGGGGTCAGGTGAGTATTTGTTGTTTTTACTTTTTAAACTACAAGCGAGGAAAATCAAGCACGTAACACCTACGTGCTTGGCACTTAAGGCCCAGCCAAGCCAGCACGTAGGTGTTACGTGCTTGGCAACAAAAGGGTTAAAGATTGTTCCATTGAAATGCATTGGAGAGCGGCAGGTAGCGAGAGGTCATACCTGTCGCTGTTCAAGGTCGGACGCTGGCGCTGTGGGCTGAGGCTGGAATAATGATGAATGAGTGGCTATCTCAGTCGCTAAGCAGGATTGGCTTGATAAATGTGTGATTGTGGTGGGGAGCCGGCGTTCTCGTGGCGGGGCCCGTCATTACCGGCCGCTCACCAGTCGCTACCTGTCGCTATCCCTTGTTAAATAAGGGCCTTAGATTAAAGCACATAAAAATAAATTTAACTTTTTGTATGTGTCATATCTAGTTACCCCACTGGGTGCATATAAATGGAAACTCTGCTTTAAAACACAACAAAACTTGCAATTTCGTACCCGAATTGGGATGTCCTACTGTATAAAATCCCCCAAATTGCCCAGAACAACTCACCTCTTCCCGGTCCTAAATCACATCATCCAATTGGAGCTGTTTTCTGTTCCTTTAATAGGTGTTGGTCCCACAGACAGCTAGTGAAAACAAGCTCGAAGGGACATCCATAACCCCCCAGGACACCCATAATCCTCACCTTCACTACAAACCAGCGCCGGGAAAGAAGTTCCGTGATTGGCAGCAGTCATGTGTGTGGATCTGCCCCGTGACCGCTCACCAGACAATTGTGGGACTCCGTCCCCGGTGCTGGTTCATAGTGAGGGTGAAGATTACGGGCGTTCTGGGGGGTTATGTGCGGGAGGGGGGGGACTCCAGTATTCTGGATGCCCCCCCAGCTTGTTTTGATTAGTTGTTTGCGGGACTAACACTCATTAAAGAAAAAACTTGTGTTGGTCCAGTTTGGTAAAAAATACTTTTGGTCAAAAGATGATAGAAGGACAATCAACAGAAAACAGATGATGAATAAAAAAAAGTTTGAAAAAGTTCCATACATTACTTAGTTCAGTGGGGAGCTTTCAGAACCTGAGGGTGAGGATGAGGAAATGGTCACATACCCAATCAGGAATCGAACCCTCTGTATGTGACATTTTGGACAGATCTGTGTAGGCCCCAGGGAGTAAGGGGGTGGGGGTGGAAAAGTTACACTGGGGAGGAATGTGGCTTGAATTTTATTTCTAAATTACCCTCTAAAATACAGACTTTTTAATAATTCTGCATACCTTCTAAAGGGTACCCATTGCAGACCGATGCAACCACTCACTGTTCTCTCAGACGTGACAAGAGATTTTGAATGCCTCCAAATATGATTGAAGTTTGAGCAGAACTACAAAGTTGATAGATGTCACAGAGCAATATATTAGGATAGGAGTTTAAAATATTGGGATGCGTTATTTCTCCCTTCTGCTGACACTATAACAAACAAAATTAGTCATTCTGAAAAGCCTGCCAGCTTCCTGTTGAGACTTACATTGTGTTACATTGTTATAGTCAAGTACGTAGCAGTTGATGTATCTTAATTGTTTCTATTGTAATCAGCTGTGATACATTGTAAAGCAGTTGTGAGCCTGCTATTGTAATGTCAATAGTTTACAGATAGCTTACAGCTCAATGTAATGTGTGCATCACACTGTTGTGATAAACAAGTTAGAGAAAGGCCAGCACACCAAAGAAAGTCAATCAACTGTATTCACAGCATACAATTATAACACACCCGAAGCGCGCTGTTCTGCCCCTGTGAGCTGGCGTGGTGACAGCAGCTGCGAGCCTATCGGATCGCGGCAGCTGCCGCGTCACCAGTTGCCGGGCGAAGATCCCCGCCCGACGTCACACATCCTCTCACTCCTGGCAGACAGGGAAGCCGCTGCTTGCATCTGCACGAGCGGCGGTCGGCGGTGGCGGGGCCCGCGCTCCTCTGCGGGCTCCGACGGTACCAGGTAAGTATTGATTACTATTATAATTTGTATATAATGTGTCTGATTACTATAGTTATTCTTCACATACGGGTATCCACTGCTCTGTTTATATTTAAGTGAGTGCTGTGTTCGTGCATGGTTTGCAAGTCTGCCTTGAAGAAGGGGGGACACTATCCCCCGAAACGTCGGCAATAGGACTTGGATTGCTTATGGATGAATTGTTTTGGACTTTGGAATATGTCACTCCGTGATGGACTAGCTTTGCCTCCACTTATCACACGGTGTGTTATAATTGTATGCTGTGAATACAGTTGATTGACTTTCTTTGGTGTGCTGGCCTTTCTCTAACTTGATTCTCTAAGCGGCGCCACCGCGGCCTGGCACCCTACGTTTTGCAATTGGTAAGTGTGCACCTAAATCTTGGATTTAAACTGTTGTGATAAAGAGAACACAGTGAAGATTGTCTTCTTTGTAGGTTCTGCATATCTGAGATTTCCCTGTTTGGAGGATTTTGTGGGATCATTACTGAGGATTCTAATTGAGGTATGTTGTAAATTATATCTTAGATTATTTGGACATGTCACTCTTACTTAAAGTGGACCAAAACCAAAAAATTTTGACTATCCTGGGTTTTGGTCCTTGCCCCCCGGGGCTCCTGGACCACGGTTGCCCCAGGGTTGCCCGAACTAACTCACCTCTTACCAGTTCTACAACACATGTGCGACTGCTCGTCCAATAAACTCGCTTGGATCCGCTTGAGCGGGGTCCAGGAGCTTGTCTAATCCATCCTCCGCTACCCTTTAACAGCGAGGTTGCGGGGATGCGGCTGCTGCTCGCGCATGTGCCATTGGACCAGAAAAGAAAATCTTATAGATTCCCGGGCCGATCTCTGTGGGTTTTGGTTCACTTTAAAACCTATAAAACCAAATCTAATGCAGGGAAGGAATATATAGCCCAATTTAACTCCAAACTCCAGTTCCCTTTGTTAAAGAGAAATGTTTGTTTTGTTAGAAAAATACCCGGCATAGTTTTTTTTTTTTTTTTTCTCAGTATCACTCAGTGTGCAATTGAACAAACAAAAAGAAAATGGTGGTGCCAATGGTGGTTGCTGGTGGTGCAACCACCAGCCTGCATGCATCTAGTTTAACACTAACGCCATACAGTTTGCAGTGCCGCGTGCTCTAGTTCAAGCTGTGGCGCTGTAGGTCAACATCTCATAGAGCACAATGGGCAGAACTGTATTAAAGTGTTTTATGCTTATAATTAATAATACACACATTTATTGGTACAGAACTTGCATTGGTACTTGTAAAAAATGGAAACGCAGGACCTAGATGTCGCCAAATGTCATTTTATTTGTATGCTAAAATCGTTTTTCAAGGCTTCATTTGATGGCCAACAACGGCTAAAACGCAGCCAAAACGCACTGTAAAGTTTGTCCCCTTTGTCCTCAGCAGTGATATCTTGTAAGTATAATGATTAAACGCCGACCAGCACTGGAAACATACAGCGCCAATCTTTTCAGCGTAGCAAAAATGAATAAAAACGATGTGCAGCGACAAAGAGACTGCAGTACAAAGTAGCGCACACTGGTGCTGTTATAATTGGCAACAGATGCTGCCACAGGCCAGTCAATACCTAGTCCAACATTCAAAGCGAATTATGAACATCTGGCACTAAGGCCCTTATTTATGAAGGAATAGCGACAGGCAGCGACTGGTGAGCGGTCGGTAATGACGGGCCCCGCCACGAGAACGCCGGCTCCCCACCACAATCACACATTTATCAAGCCAATCCTGCTTAGCAACTGAGATAGTGCCATATAGTGACTCATTCATCATTATTCCAGCCTCAGCCCACAGCGCCAGCGTCCGACCTTGAACAGCGACAGGTATGACCTCTCGCTACCTGGCGCACTCCAATGCATTTCAATGGAACAATCTTTAAATATTAATAATTAATTGTTATTAATGTTTTCTTTTTTTTTTTTTTTTTTTTTAAATGTGAAAAATTCTGTGACCACTTCTGCCATTTTAGATATTTTTTTTAAGGGAAAAAAAATTAAAAAAAAAATTGTACAGAATTGATATTACAGGTCTGATATTAATGTATTCATATTACTTAATTATTTAAAATATTTTCCAAAAATATGGTGGTTTGGGGGTTAAAAAACTACTTTTAACACATCGCCTCCAGCGCTCTGGGGTTTAAACATGCATTTCACAGCGCTTGAATTTTCTGAGCGTGATTTTTTGATGAATATGGTGGAAGCTGGTCGCTCTGACCAGTCGCTATCATGCGCACCCATACATCGTGGAACCTGTCAAATAGCGACTCGTAACCTTGTATTCAACATTACGCCACACCAACTGAGTCGCTGTCAACAACCGAACAACGGCCAAGCACAGCGACTACTAGCGGGCGCTGTGAAAATACCGCTACAGTCGCTCAACTGTCGCTACATGTCGCTATTAATAAATCAGCCTCTATGATTTCTAGCGCCATTGTAGTCACAATAGCAGCGCACCAAGAAGAAAAAGATGCCAGCGCTCCAAAACTGGAGCTATAGTCACCAGAAAGATGCAAATGGTGCACTTCATAAATATGGCCCATAGTATAATATCAAACATGATGTAGATCAATACAGACTCAACCAGTAACCAATTAGATTTGGAAGGCGGGATGCTGTGTGACCCCCCCCCCCCCCCCCCGGTTGCCACAAACCCTCCCAGTCACCACAAAGCTCCTGCTCCCAGCCATTCAGATAAACTGGAGGCATGAGCATGCCTGCGTCTGGCGAAGCTGCCACTCCCTATTGCCAAGCGCAGAGCCATTTGGCGAACATTAAACCGGACCTTTACCCTGAATAAGAGCCTATCTTATATGTTTCCCCCCTGTACATACAGATTGCTCACATTAAAATTCATCCTACCTGCATCTGCTGCATTTCAGGAGTCTTTAAACATCCAAGATGAAGGCACATGGAGCCTCAGGCTGCCTGCAAACGGGAAGGGTCTTCTGACTTTGCCGCTCTGCATTCTGGGATTGCTGAACTTTTCTTGTCCCCAGCTCTGCTTTGTCTGTGCAAAGCACAGCTATAACCCACCCCCTGCACTTTTGACCCCTCTCTTTTCCTCATTATGTGATGCTTCTGAGGCAAGATGCCGGCACCCATATCCTAGAGTGCTAAACAGAGTTGCAGCCCTGTGGGGGGAAAGAATAAAAAGTGATTAAAAACTTTAAATATATGAATTTTGCATGCTGGGGTTTGGGCTTTTCATTAAATGATGCTGAAGGCCCGCTATAATAGGCATGGCAAACTGCTTTGATTGGACGGGAGCCCACGAATTTGCTGTAAGACCAGGTACATTTTTAGGTGCAGTCTGGGGGGTTTCACACAGGGGGCATCTGGATGCTCCGGGAGCAAGGAACAAAACCTGGGATAGTCAATATCTTGGCTTTTGTATCACTTTAAAGTGGATCAGAACCACTTTTTAACCCACCCAAGTACCTTGGGAGGTGCAGTGGGCTAGGTGGTGGTCCGGTTGAAAAAAAAAAGAAAAAAAAAAGAAAAAAAAGTTATTCCGCCACTGAAGCTGCTAAATTTTAAGATCGCCAATCTCAAGCTGGCTGACCGTAACCCTGGTTTGTCTGTAGAGTGCACGCTCTTGCGAGTCTGGTCTATCTAAATGGCACAGGGAAGATGGGGATGCAGCTGCTAATGATCACAGCGTCACGGGAGCTACCTGTAAAAAAGAGTTTAGTGACGACCATGGGGGTTTCACACAGTGGAGCATTGTAGGATGCCCCGGGAGGCAGGCTAGCAGCCAGCCCTGGAGTCTTTTGAATTCAGGGCTGGCTCGCAAGGGTTTTGATCCATTTTAAAAAGCATGTATCTGTTTCTGGTCTTGCATTTACTTTTGCTGAAGAGAGATGTGAGTGGAGCAGATGTCTTCTTTAAGGTACTTAGCTGTAAGGGCTCTAAACAGAATTGGGACCGAACTGCATCTGAACCAGAAGCAGACTCGAGCAAGACAAAGGAGAACCACATCTGTTGTATTTAATTTTTCATCACCAAGACGCTTGTACTCTTTCACTCTTCAGTCATTGGCCTCGTCAGTGCCATATAACATCTGCTACCTCCAAATGTTTTATACGGTCACTATTCTGCAGGTAGCTCCCCAGCCACCATGTGCAAAATGGGGGCTCATTGATTATAATAGGAGCAAATGTTGCTTGCATGCCGGGGATGAAAGTTAAGTGAAATCCATTGCCTGGCAGAGAGGGATAAAGTCACGATGACCTGGTGGCAATCCATCCGTTAAGAGGCCTTATTGCATTCCCTGCAAAAGGCTAAATGGCATGAGTGAGCGGAGATGGGATGGATAAAAAACACAACCTTCTTTATGTGGCAATTTATAAAGAGTCATTGAGAACATTTCAAGGAAAGCTGCAGTCCCTGAAGGCTTCCTCTGCCTCCCGCCTCATTCCCCCCTCCGAGCTCGTAACTCTCCCCTGATTGGAGCCATTCACACCGGCAATAAGCTCTGCCTTGTAGCAAAATGATGGAGGCGGCAGGATGGGTTCTGCCAGTGAGGATAAAGCTATCTCCCCGCGGGGGTTCTGGATAATCAAAGAGAATTAGGATGGATGAGACAACCGGGAAAGGTTTGTTTAAGGCGATGCAAGAGATTGGTAAACAACCTGACATATCAAAGACTTAACCTGATCTCAGAGGAGATACCGAGAGCTAATTGCTAACTTTGCTGGCGGCCATTGTCAAGGCCAAAGAGTAAGAGGACAGTGTGTGAGAGCCAGAGATTAGCCCATGAATAGAGGCGGCGAGTAAGTGCAAGAATGTTTTAGACCACCAGGTCAAGGGGACTCAGTTTGGTCCACATTCAAGGAGAGACAGAGGGAGAGAGAGGAGAGAAGGGAAAGGGGGTAGAAGATGGGCATAGCAAGGCACACACATGAAGAAGTAATACAAAAACCATGTGTAGTGCTGGGCGAACACCTGTAAGTTCAGGTTCGGCAAGTTCGACCCAAACTTTAAACAAAGTTTGGTTCGGTTATCCGAACTTGACCAGAACCCGGTCCCCTTTGAAATCAATGGGGTCCCGAACTTTGGAACCCAAAAATGAAAGGTGAGCCCTCTCTGCCCCCCCCACACTCCTCACCCGCCGGGGCTCCTCAGGCTCCTCACCCGCCTGCCCTAGAATTTATTAATTTAAAATTACGAGCAGATAAGGAGCACCAGTGGGTGGATGAGGAGTGGGGGGGGGTCCCCTAATGCAGAGTGTTCAGCAATAGGAAGCAGCGGTACACATATCTGTGCCCCATAATCCTATTCCCATTCTTTCCTTGCTCAAAACAGCTACAGCTCGGGCTTTAAAAAGATGGGCCCCCCATGCCACACTGGCAGCTCTCACTAGAAGTGCTGCTAGCTGCTACCAGTGTCCTCACTCATGGGGACTGCCATCTTTTTATAGTCCTGTATAGTCCTGTTTCCTTTGAGAAAGGAAAGAATGCAGGACAGGACCTTGGGAGACAGGTAAGTGCCGCTTCTTGTTGCTGCAAGCTCTGCATTAGCTTTTCCAGTGCATTTAGCTATGTCACTTCTGGCTGAGGTCCATGTTTGGGTTTGGGAACCCAAACTCGCAACGTTTGTTACAAACCCAAACATTGCGGTTTGGGTTCGCCCAACACTAAACATGTGGAAATGACAACAAGACGGGATGTAATTGAAAAAATACAGACAAGTGCAGCATAGCATTGAGATCACATCACCAGGTACATTATTTAGTGGCCTATTGATCACAGGAAAACAAATGCATAAAAACACAAAGATTTGAAGCATCGACCAGAGGGCAGGCGTTGCAATACGGCGTTTGTTCTCTTTTCATACATATCCTGATTATCTGCTGGTAATGGAACACCGGTGATCCTTCCAGCAATCCTGATAGTCCTTTGCAGTGTCATTTGGTATTTTTCCCTTGGTCCTAATAGCCAGGCAGAGAATGAAATGGAGCTTCATTGAAAAATAGAACCAGAAGTTTTTGGGACTAGCTTTCTTGAGTGTCTAAGAAAAAACAACCTTTGCTGTATATGTAAAATATGTAACAGTGTCATCTGTCATAAATGTAAACTGCATTAACCCAGCAATATAGATGCAGATCACATACTAAGCTAAGTTTGTTGTATCTCCAACACCCCTTCTCATCCCTTAATCTTCTTTGTAAATCTCAAGTGATTTTCAGAGGTCAGGGGCTTGATAAGGAAGCCGACAAGCAAGACAGTCACGCTCATTCCCAATCGGTGGCCACAGATTCCGCCATGTCAACCCTCCACCCTCAGTCTCCTCAACCAATGGTAGGGATACCAGGCAGGGAAGAAATGTTAACCCCTACAGAGCTTGAACACAGTAATAACTCCCCTGCTCTTAAAAATCCCTCAGAAAGTGGTACTTCACATCAATGTGATTGGTTTGCGAGCTAACCCTTTCCAACTGCACAAATGCAAGGCATCCTAGATTGTCCTCAAAGATTCTCACTGGTTCCAACTGTGGTTCACCTAAGTCTGTTAACAGTTGTTTTAGCCATATAACTGCTTCTCAATTAGTCAGCACATAGAAATCAATTCAGCATAAGAAAACATTTCTTATAAAACCCAAGCTATCAAATTAAAGCTTCCAATTTAACCATGCCAAACCGGCTAGCATTACACAGGCCCAGCTTGCATCCACATATCCTGTTAGGATGCTTTTATCACTTGCTGGTAACATTAGCTTGTAGTGTAAAGTCCCTTAAATATAGTGAATTACTCACTTTACAGCATTCCAGTCCATCTGACTTGGCATTGGAACCCCTCTGTATAGGATTCAGATAGCTGCTACAATGTCAGGGCTTGTAGTGGTGGTAATGCACAGCAATTACCGTATTGCTTTCCTGTACTGAGAGTTAGTTGGCAGTGGTGTATCTTGTATTTTATCTCCTTCAGGTAGTTGGTTTCCATGGGAGATTTTACTGGTTTGGCATCTTCCATTCCAAAGGTTTGAATTCTTTCTTGTATTTTGTGCTTTTGGTTCAGAAGAAAGCTGCTTCTTTGTTTCCAAGATTTTTGGTCTCAAAATGCTGCTTCAGGGTTTGTATTATTTCTGCTTCATCCCCTTCTTGTTCAAAACCAAGAAATCGTCCACATAAAGGAGCACATAGATCCACCTGTCTGCCAATTTCTTTGTGTATGAGCAGGGGCCTTGCTTTACTCCTCTGAAAGTCCTCATGTGTAAGCACTTATTATTCATATTCCATGCTCTGGTGGCTCGTTTTAGATCATATATACTCCTCTTAAGTTTGCGTACTATGACTGGCCTTTGTTTATCTTTGAATCCTGGTGGATGTTCCATGTAGATGTCTTCTGTTTACTTGCTATGTAGAAATGCAGTGTTGTTTCACTTGTATTTTGCTTGAGGCGGCTACTGTCAGCAAAGTCCTTATTGTAGCATGTTTGACTACTTTAGCAAATGTCTTGTCATAGTTCTCTCCATATATTTGAGAATTTCCCTTGGCTATGAGTCTTGCTCTGTATCGCTCTATTGTGCCACATGCATTGTACTTCACTTTAAAAGTCCAATTAAACCTATGGCTTTCCTTCCAATTGGTAGTTCTGTGAGCGTCCATGATTTGGGGTCATGCATGGATTTTATCTCTTCCTTTGCAGCCTTTATCCATTTACTGGCTTCCCCCTCTGAAAGCAGAGATATGTCTTCCCAAGTTGCAGGTTCATTAGTACTGACATGGCTTGCCTTGCATGAGATATTTGGAGTTTGGTGCATTTTCCCCCTGGAATGTAGATTAATTATTTGCATCCAAAAACTCTTCTCATTGTGCCACAGTTTTCTCCATTGTTCTAGAAAAGGGTCTGTCCTACATATAAGTGGCCCTCATTGCTGCCTTACCTCAGTAATTTTCTGGTAGTCCAGAGTCTGTCAGCATGCATCTGAACATTTTAGTCAGAGTTCAGTTCTTTCTTTCAGCTACATCATTTTGCTCTGGTATGTATGTCACTGTCTTTTGATGCTCTAATCCATTCTGCTTTAAGCACTCTTGTACTTTGTGTCCAGTGAAGTCACCTCCATTATAACTCAAAGTATGAGAGGTTTCCTCTGATACGTGTTACTTGTCTTTACTACATAGTCCTGTGTTTTGTCAAGAATTTCACTCTTGTGTACCTTAAATAGTCTTCTATGAAAGTCACTATGTACCTGTTGCCCAGGTGTAGGTGGATTTAGGGGACCACATACATCACTATGAACTAGGTCAAATGGTCTTGGAGCTCTATCTGACTAACTTTAGGAAGTGTTGCTCTTGTGGCTTTGGATTTGATGAAACATTCACACTTAACAGTAACTGGGCAATGGGATATTGTTAGATCCTTTGTCAGATTCCTCTTTTGTATTTCTTGTATGCATTCTAGGTGTCTGTGACCTAAACGTGTGCGACACATGTGTATACAGTTATTGTGTTTATGGGTGCACAGTCTCACCTTTTTCTTCACTGTGTTAAGGTGATACAGATGGTCATCCAGCTTGGAATTTGAATTGTCTGCTTGCGATCCAGGATGGAACAATTTTCACCTTGGAATTTTACGATGAGTCCTTTGGCTGTCAGACGCTTCACAGAAAAGAGTCCTCCTTCTAGATCAGGAACATAAAGCACATCCTTTACTGGTATGGCTAATCATTGGGTCACCCAAGGGTTCCATGCCCATATCCCTCTGCATGTACTTTACTTTCATCTGCAAGGTAGTCTTTGTTATTGTAGATTAAGTTCTGTGGAAAAGCTTCTATCACTTGTCATGTGACTGGTTGCTCCTTAGGCCTGAAATATATGGATGCCTGTCAATTTAAATGTTGCATTCCAGTTTCCTTCGTATGGATCAGAAATTGTGGCTTTGACCTTCTGTTTAGTATATTTGCTCTGCTTTCCATATAGTACAGTCTCTCTTTACGTGCCATTGTTTGTGGCATCTAAAGCACATCCTGGTTTCCTTCCTCCTTCATGGTCAAGCTCATTTCTTCGCTGATACTAATCTATGAGCCAAGTCTTTACATATACTAGTGTTAGATCTGTTTCAGGCCTTGTCTCTAGTGCATTGATCAGTGCAGCGTATGTATCAGGTAAACTGCACCACAACACGGCTGTTATATTCTGACCAACTGATCTGAGTTGTGCTATCACTTCCAGCATGGCATTTATATGCTCCTGCAAATTTTGCTCTCTGCTAAGCCTCATTTTGTAAAGTTTTCTCATCAGAAACAACTTGCTGTTTCAACTAAGTTTCTCATACAGTCTGTACATCTCACATGCCTTTCACTGGATTCTCACTGCATATGAGAATAAGCTGATCTTCTTCTACTAGTAAGCTTATGGTGACCCGTGCCTGTGTTTTTCCAGCCCCAGTTCTGATTATTGTCCTGTGGACTCTCTGTATTATTAACCCCCCACAAGTCATCTCTGGATAATAGCATTTCCACTATGAATTTACAAAACTGCTAATTGTCATTGTTCAGCTTGGAGTTTAAGCGCTGAGCTACTGGCCATTCCCCCTCCTTTATATATAAAAACAGTCTTACTGGTATACAGGAAATGTCTCTGAGGAAGCTTTTTTATGTTGATCTTCGCATCGGTCACGCTCTCTCCCATTTTGGGCATTTCTCGACCGGGCTTTATTCGATCACTGGGCCCATAACTATTACTAAGTAACAGGAACTGGCTTTACTGGAATATGAGTGCAGTAAGTGTCTGACGAGACTAAGGTGTTATTGCACACAACAAGACCTTGAGATTTTCACATGTAGAGCACAACAAGATGTTACCACTAGGACCCAGACATAAAATAATGTTATCATCGTTCCACAAGATAAACAATAATGCATTTAACTGCTGGCATTAGAAAGGTTATACATATTCCAAAGGCAATGTTTTATACAGGAAGGCAAGCTTTCCAGACAGCTAAGGCCTGTAGAGGTGGTGAGGGAACTGTAAAGCCAGAAACAAATGTCTGTAGTCTGATGCTGCAAAAACACACTTTTTATCCGTAAAAACAACATTGGGGTTGAACGTCTTCCATTTCCTTTTCACTTCTACTCCTTCCAATGCATTTAATTATCGTTTCTGCTGACGTGTAGATTGTGGCATTGATGAAGCAATGAACAGCATGTTTGACAGGTCAGGATGTGCTAATTTTGGATTTCCATTGATTTTCAATGCTTATCCATCCTCTTGGGCAACGCTCTGCTTCCTGGGATCGCTATCAGCATATGTTCTCTAAAGATTTACCAAAGATTCACCCATTCATTTGCATTCACTGACATCCACTCTCTTTACCTGCCAGAGATTGGAAACTTCTCAAATTCCTTACATTTGGGAAATCATCAATCAAGATGAAGCCTGTCTGGATTTGTCACCCTGTTATATAGCCCCATCGGCTGTAAACTTCACTTTTTAAAACAAATGCTAAATGTAATCATTTTTAAATAACTGGAACTGATAATAGACCAACAGTAGTCAGGTATGTGAGACTGGGAGGAAGAGGAAGCTACAAGTGGTCAATGAGTGCAGTAGTGGAATGAGGCCAAAAATCAGCCCTGGATTTTACAAGCCCCTGGCTGGCCCGAGACATCTCTGTTGAGACCCCCCCAAACAATAATGAGGCTATAGCTTTGGGGGCTGGGGGTACAGTGGTGCTGATTACAGGAGGTGGAGAGAGAGACAAAGAGAACAGGGATTAAATGTGAGTGTCAACTGCCAGCCTACCTAGAGTTTTTGTCGCCCTCTTTTGCCAGACCATTTTAAACCATTTTGCGCTGTGCATGTTCAACTGTAACTTTTGAAGGGATTTCCCATGAAAATTATATATTGCTTTTGGGCTTTAACATGAAATGACTTGTTTGTCATCTTTTAAGTGTATTCTCAATATTTTGGGGTGAAATATGAGCAAAAAATAAAAAGAAATACATTTTTTTACAATTTGTAGCATTTTTTTGTAAAGAAAATGTAAGTTTTTAAATAAAATTTTATTGCATGTAAAATCCTCATTTCTCCCAGTTACAACGGTACCACATATGCATTGGTAGACATCCTTTCCTGCCCAGGAGACTGGCCCCCAAACTGAAACAGTGCTTTAGGAGATTTTTAGATGAAATACACCTTGCAGTTTAAAAAAAAAAAAAAACAACCCTTTACATTTGAAATACTCCCCACAAACTATATTTTTTCTGGAAGTATACACCTTAATCTTTCTAGGGGTACCAGGCTTGTTGATGTGGGCATGGTTTCCTGGAAGTAATCCCTCAATGAAATATTTGGTTGCACAGGGTTTCCCAAAAAAAAAAAAACAATACAAAAGCAGAATCAAAGGCACATTTTCCTAAAAAAAACAATATGCAAACAAGAAAAAACCCACTGGAGGATTCCCTCCGTGGGCCTGTCCAAGCCTGCATTAGCACATTTTCCATAGATAAAACCAACGTTTTAAACAAAGCCATTGATGTTAAACTGGAAAACCCAACATTAGAGACTGGGGAATGAAGCACCAGCTGTCTGCCCAGTACAGCAGCTACCAGTTTATTAGCTGATAGATTCTCTCCAGTCATGTAAATTAATACCTCTACAAGTCTCTTTGCACCATGGTGATTGGATTATAATACATTGATTATTCTGATTGGATCACACTCAAGTACACTGAGAAAAAAAAGCTTAAAAACTATAGTGTTCCCATGATGTCTCTTGGAGGTATAACACTAGGTTAATGCAGAGCATGCTGCATGGCCACCTCCTTCCCAGCTTTAACCCTTTAGACCAACAGATGCCAACTTTGTTTTCTTGAGAGGCACATTCAGCACTACTGCTACAGACTTTGAACTGCAGTTTCCATTAATTTCACCATTTGATCAGTAAAGCCAAATCACCCCCCCCAAAAAAAAAAAATGATGGTGTATATATCTAAAGACACTTATTGCCATTCAGTTTGAAATATTGTTCAAACATGCTCGACAAATCTCATGCCAGATTCCAACCAAGCATGTCAACAAGGCCTAAGGGGGTAGGTATAAAGAATCTATAATATATTTCTTCTGTATATATATATATATATAATAACCAGGGGTAAAGCTGGCCTCCTGAGATGAACTATAGAAAGCTCCACCTTCTCTGCCTATAGTAAATTACATGTATATATAATATGGTTGGTCCACAGGGTCAGGTTGCTTTACATCATCATAATTAAATGTATTAAATACACAGCATGACATTCAATGGACAAGCTCAACCACCAGTTAACTAGTAGTTACCAAAAAAAAAAAAAGGTCCATTGATTGTTGCCCCTCTAGATGCCTCACCTGGCTTCATTACAGGTGTGCCCCTGATAACAATATTGAAAATTGCACCCCTATTTGTCATCTCTACCACGTGCTGAGGAAGTCTAATTCAATGAGGCAACAATACTTAAAGCAAAATAACTCTTCTGGGTTTTGTTCCTTGTCATCCCAGGCATCCTGCTTTGCGATGCAACGCTGTGTGAAACCCCCCAGATTGGCCATAATAACTCACATCTTCTCGGTCCAACGGCACATGCACGCGCTCTCGTCCAATCGGAGTCAATTGCCATAACTATGAAATTTGGCAAGCTGTTCTACCTTTCTTCAATGGGCAGCGCAAGCGGTCACATGCTCTGCATCCTGCGCACTCCTGCCATAGCCTATCTGAATGGCTGGGGCAGGAGCATGTACACACCCCAAAGATGCAGGGCATGTGGCCACTTGCTCTCCCTATTGCAAATAATCAGAGTCCAATGACATAGGTACTGCAAACAGTTCTGATTGGACAAGAGCTTGTGGACCGGGCAAAAGGTAAGCTGTTACTGCCGATCTAGAGGGTTTCACACAGTGGGGCATCCCAATTCGGGATGGGAAGGGAGGCAGGGGAAGGCCAGCAGTCGTACAGGGTTTTGTTCCACTTAAAGTATAAAACAAAAGAAATCTTTCATTGTTGCTTCATACACCATCTCCTGACCTGTCAGGTGAGCTTTTCACTAATCTATGTCACTGAGGCATTAATGTTTCAGCATGGACCGTTAATAAAAGATTTCATTTTAGGCTGTATTCTATTATGTCTATGTTGTAAAGCTGAGGGTATAAGGTGAAGTAGAGGAAAATGTGTTTTGGTTGTAGTTGGTTGGTTATAATGGGGGCGCAAGGCGTGCGCGCCCCTGGGTCTCCACCTTTTGCCCTGCAAAGGGGGCATCCACCCGCCTTTGGGTTATGGTCTGGCCCAGGAGGCTTTTGAGTCTTTGGTCTGATGGGCCGCGGGGCCAGCAACAAAGTTATTGGTGGCAGTGGGGGCGTGTTTGGGAAACCAAAGCCACCACAGGGCAGGACGGAGAGTCTAAAGCAGCAAAGCCACTGCACTCGCTCACTGCACACAAGCCACCAAGCACAGCCGCTGGCAGCTCAATGCAGGGAACCAGCCGGGCGACTACACTACCCCCCACCCAGAATGGCAAAGCAGGAGTTCCCGAGCAGCACGCACCCGCACAAGGGAGGCACAAGGGACTCCATCTGATGTTCCAGTAAGTAGGCAGGTGCCAGACAGCCCACCAATCAGTTACTTGGCTGGACTATTATTTTAAATAAAAAAAAATAATGTATCTGGGGCCTCCAACAGATTTTGTGCCCAGGGGCCTCCACCACACTGAATCCAGCCCTGCCCTATCCACTAACCAGCCTGTACGGCGGTGATCTATATAATAGGTGGGAAACACAAGGCTTATAGGCTCATGGTAAATCCATTGTTTCCCTTTAAACCGAACTTCTTTTTCTTTTGTGCTGAAACATTTTCCATGTTGTAGACATGAAATATCCAAGAATATCCTCCGTAGCGACCAAGGCTTCTCCCATGTCACCTACAAAAATGGTAAATCAAATGGGGCCCAGGACAGAGCCTTGTGGTACATCACTTGTACAATAACAACAATTTAAACCTGTGTGCCAACTCTAAATCTATTGAAATATTGGAGTCGATTCAAAGCCTGGTGAGAGAGCTCACTTCTTTTCTAGGAGAGAAAACTGCCATTCTCTTTCATTTTCCACCGGGAGTAAATTTTTACCAGGCTCTGAATCAGCACCAAGGTAGACAATGAAAGGGAATGGCAATTTTTTCTTCTAAAAAAAGTTAAAAGTTAAAAAAAAGTTAATTTTCTTACCAGGCTCTGAATTGACCCTATTCATGGAAGTCCAGTCATCTGATGTGAAAGTTATAACAGTGGATGAGGGGGAAGCACATCAGACTAGGGACACTCAGGCTCCTGTGGCCACACCCAGCAACCCTACCTTACCGTAACCTTCTTAGATGTGTGTCCCACATGCACAAGGTCAGTGAATACTTCCTAGTTCCCATCCTTCCAGGTTCCTTTGCTGTGGTTTACTGCATATAACAGAGCTTGGTTTTCCCCCTTTGTCTATCATTCACTGAGTGGGGTTCTCCCCTTTGAACTTTTCTAAATGGGCAGGCTGAGGCCCTTATTTATGAAGGAATAGCGACAGGTAGCGACTGGTGAGCGGCCGGTAATGACGAGAACGACGCCACGAGAACGCCGGCTCCCCACCACAATCACATATTTATCAAGCCAATCCTGCTTAGCGACTGAGATAGCGCCAGATAGCCACTCATTCATCATTTTTCCAGCCTCAGCCCGCAGCGCCAGCGTCCGACCTTGAACAGCGACAGGTATGACCTCTCGCTACCTGGCGCTCTCCAATGCATTTCAATGGAACAATCTTTAAATATTCATAATTAATTGTTATTAATGTTTTTTTTTTTTTTTTTAATGTGAAAAATTCTGTGACCACTTCTGCCATTTTAGATAATTTTTTTAACCTCCCTGGCGTTATGATTATGTCTGGAATTTTGTACCAAAAGCGTTACCATTTTTTTGTATGGAAATTTGGTGTTATGTATTGTAGGCCTGCAATTCTTAGTAATTACTTACTTAAACCTGACCATAGAAGACTCTAGTAGACCTCTCAGATGTGATAAAGTTCGAAACATAAAATCATGAATTATAATCTAATAAATAATATAATTTTATTCAATAATGTAATAAATAATGAAATTTGTCAAACAAAGAAAATTCAGTATAAATCCTAGGTGTGGTAAATTTTGAAACATGAGACTGCACATAGACCGACGTCACAATCAGGGCAATGGAACCTGGTTTCCTTTCTGATTTTTTTTCCATTGCCATCTCGCTTTGAGCAGCAAACTACGCACATCCTTGTAGGTGCTGCCTTTTTTGCGGTTGGCGGGATGTAATCCATAAAGTGACGACCAGTCAGGTGTTCTGGGTTGAAAACGTCAACAGCACGACGTCCAGATCTGTTCACGGCCACTGATGGCGTTTGGTAGTTCACAAAAATCCGCTCCGCCACCTTCCAGATAAAGTCAGAATGAACAAGAGGCTTGTCACTCTTCCCTCTGTGCAGTGTATAGGCATTCCAGAGGCCTGAAGATTTTTTTGTAATATTTTTTTTGTTCCGCATAGCCAGATAAAATGTCATCGCCTGATCGGCTCTATCGACTCCTCCCATGGTGTTGTTGTAGTCAATCACAAGTTGTGGCTTCATGACATCTTTCCCACCTCTTGTGTGGACCATAACAGTGGAGGTATTATGCACTGTACTCATTAGGCACACGTCTTTTTTGTCACGCCAACGCATTGCCATCATCTTTCCTTTCTGGCAGGAAACCATTTCTCCTGTTTTCAGTTTTTTCTTGGCAAACATAGATGGCAGGTCACGTCGGTTGGCCCTAACGGTTCCATATCCATCAGTCTTGTGTTTTATCAGAAACTCGTACAGCTCAGGCGATATGTAAAAGTTGTCCATTGTCACACAATACCCCTGATTCAGCAATGGCTCAAGCAATGTGAGGACTGATGACGTTGCCATCCCATAGCCGCTGTACCTGGGGTTGAATTGTGTTCCTTTACCGGTGTATATGACGGAATTCCATATATAGCCAGTGGCAGACTCGCAGAGCATATAGGATTTTATTCCAAACCGTGCTCTCTTGGATGCGATGTATTGAATCCAGCTGAGGCGTCCCTTGTAAGCCATCAGACTTTCATCAATGCTGATGTCTCTATCTGGCACATAGGACTGCTGGAAATTTTTTATGATCATTTGGTATACTTCCCAGATCTTCTTGAGTTTTGGCGCTGGATGTGTGGCTTCGTCAAATTCCTCATTGTTGGTGAAGTGCAAATTCTTCATTATGAGGGAAAATTGGCACCCGGACATGATGGTGCCAAAAAATGGGGTTGCCAGCAATTTATTGGTAGTCCAGTACCATTTCTGCAGGGGTTTCCCCACCACCCCAGAAAGAAGTATTAGCCCCAGGAACTTCCAGATGTCCTCTTTAGTCACCGGTTCCCATTTTCTGTTCCTGGAAAACTTGCTATGGAGAGTTGCAGATTGCTGCTCGTTGTAGCGATTTGTCTCCGTGACAATCTTTTCAATGATGTCATCTGTGAGAAATAATTTTAGGTACGCCAAAGGATCATTGTGCTCAACGTCTACCTTCATCCCAGGTGATCCAGTAAACGTAAATCTTGGCGGCGGTACCTCATCCGTACCGCAATCAATTGGGCACCAAGTGCGCACATCACTGAGCTCGGGTGCAGAATGGTTGCTGTCGCCACTTCTCTGGTCAGTGTCAGAGTCAGATGACGAATCTTGCCACGAAGCGCTATCGCTCATTTCTGCGAGGGGCTCTGTGTCGCTGCCGCTGTCACTTATCTGATCCAAAACCGCTTTGGAGATGCTAACGTGACGCTTTGATGCCATGGTAAAAAATTTATTTTATGGTCAGAAAAAGGGCAGGCAGGGCAGTGTAGGATGATCAAAGGGCAAATATGAGGTGTTACAGTGTCAAATCTGAGGTGATACAGTGTAATCTCACAGGATTTCACTGTATCACTTGACTGTGTGTGTTTCACTTTTACATTTGAATCTGCCGCCCAGTTCTGCCCCCATGAGCCTCTGCGGCTCACAGAGATGGAACCAGGAAGTCAGAGGAACGCATCTGCCGGGGCTCTCACCGGCGATCACAGTGGGGACATCGCTGGATTGCAAGGAAAAGGTAAGGAGACTCCGCTGCCAGACTCTGCTCCTCTGCCTAATCTACACCGCCAGGGAGGTTAAGGTAAAAAAAAAAAATAAAATTGTGCAGAATTGATATTACAGGTCTGATATTATTGTATTCATATTACTAAATTCTTTAAAATTTTTTTTTTTTTTTGGTTTCCAAAAATATGGTGGTTTGGGGCTTAAAAAACTACTTTTAACACATCGCCGCCAGCGCTCTGGGGTTTAAACATGCATTTCACAGCGCGAGAATTTTTTGAGCCTGATTTTTTGATGAATATGGTGGGAGCCGGTCGCTCTGACCAGTCGCTATCATGCGCACCCATACATTGCGGAACCTGTCAAATAGTGACTCGTCACCCCATATTCAACATTACTGCACACCGACTGAGTTGCTATCAACTACCGAACAACGGCCAAGCACAGTGACTACTAGCGGGCACGCTGAAAATGCCGCTACAGTCGCTCAACTGTCACTATCTGCTGCTATTAATGAATTGGCCTCTGATTCATTACTAGATGAGCGTCTGTAGCGAGGCACTCAGAGCGACCGCTAGTAGTCGCTGTGATCGGCTATGGGTCGCTGTTACCGAGCGCCTCAGTCGCTGGCCTGCATTGATGAATTTAATGTAATGAGTCGCTATTACACCAGTACAGAGCTATAGAGGAGCGAACGGTAGCAACTGGTCAGTGTGATGACTCAAAACATATTAATAAAAAAAACTCAAACAGCCTCAAACAGAGCCGGCACTCAAAATTGTGTGTCGCTGTAGCCCAGAGCATCAAAAGCTGTGTGATTAAAGTCTGTTTTTAACACATATCCACTATAAACAAGGCGAAAACATATGGAATTACATTGTTATTGCATTGTGACATTAACACTTTAATACTAGACCTGTAATGACAATTCTGCATAAAAAAATAAAAAATAAAAAACGTTTTCAAAAATAATTTTAAAAAGGCCAGGAGAGGTCACACAATGATTTGATAAAAAAAAAAAAAAAAAAAAAAAAAAAAAAAATTAAAACAAAACCCTATTTAAAGAGAAGAAAAGTAACGTCTATTGAAATGGATGGGAGAGAGACAGGTAGCGACAGGTAATACCAGGCGCTCTGAAAGCCAGAGTGCCAGCGGTATACGCTGAGCCGTCTGTGATGATGAATCGGTTGCTACATGGCGCTGTTAGAGTCGCTCACCGGAATCACTTTGATGTGGTTTTGCGTACAGCGCCCGACGGTCACCGTTCGCTACCTGTCGCTACGAGGCCCTACCTGCCGCTATCCCTTGATGAATAAACCCCTAAACCTGTTCAGTTCCTCTAACTTTTCCTTTATGAATCAGATTTCCTCTTTTCCACCATCTCCAAACTGCAGTGTCCTTTATCCAGTGCGAAGCCCTGATCTGCTTTTTAATATAAAGCCCGCCGCCATCAAAGAACAGGCTTTTCACGCGCCTAGTCGCCCTTCCCTAAACTCTTCTTCAGAGATCGAGCGCCTCATGTCATTGATGTCTTAATGAAATTTTTAACTAGGTTGCTGATACTGAACCACCTCCTAATCCCATAAAGGAAACCGGCTGGAAATCTGCAATTGCATTAGGATTTAGAGCGCGCCGTTTTCCTCGTGAATGCTGCCAGAGTGACCTTTTAAGTTCTAATAAGTTGTCTTTTTTTTAGGTGATGATCCAATCAAATCTATTATAGTCAGCACGCTGCATGTTATGACTCTATCATGAGGCCAGAGAGAGGCGAGATAATCGATACAGACGCGGAGCTGTCGCTCATTCTCAGGCGCTGTTCCTAAAGACTCAGATTATTAATAAAGTGCAAATGAAGAAAGATAAATGTACAGAGAAACTCAATAACTCAAAGGGAGAAGGAAACTAGTCTATATCTTCTTTATAAGGGCTGGGGAACAAATCGAGAGAACTTCATTTGCGTCATATTGTGCTGTATATGGATTCATACATATCTATTGGCGAAAGCAGATGCAGCATAGGCAGGGAGTTGGGCAGCATCTAAAGTGTACCTCCAGCCTGTCTAATCGCAGCAGCCCTCAGCAGGAGGCCCCTGGGCCGAATATCTGGCAGAGGCCCCTGATTTTTTTCCTTTAAAGAAATAGAGGCCGATTCATCAATAGCGCCAGGTAGCGACAGATGAGCGACTGTAGCGTGATTTTTTCAGCGCCAGCCAGTATTCGCTGTGCTTGGCCGGCATTAGCTTGATGACAGCGACTAAGTCGGTGTGCGGTAATGTTGAATACGGGCTGGGGGGTCGCTGTTTCACAGGTCCAGCGTTGTATGTGAGCGCCTGACAACGAATGGCCAGAGCGAACGGCTAGCTTCATATTCATCAACAAATCACGCTCCGAATGTGCTGTCGCTGTCCATTCCTTGTTTAAACCCCAGAGCGCTGGCGGCGATGTGTATTAACTAGTTTTTAACCCCTAAACAACCATATTTTTTGAATGTAACATTATACATGTTTTTAGAATCATTTTGTAATATGAATACATTAATCTCAGACCTGTAAGATCAATTCTGCACATATTTTTTTTTTTTTGACTTAAAAATAAATCCTAACATTGCAGAAGTGTTCTCCGATTTTTGACATAAAAAAAAAAAAAAATTACCAATTAATTATGAATAATTATAGATTGCTCCATTGAAATGCATTGGACATCGCCAGGGAGCGACAGCTCATACCTGGCGCTGTGAGGGAATTTGCAGCGGCGCTGTTCGGTCCAGGCGGCTTCATGATGAATGCCGCGCTAGCCGTCGCTCTCGCCGGCGCTAGCCTCATTTTGCTTGATAAATGCGTCATTGTGACCGTCGCCGGGCGTACTTGAGTCGGTAGTCGCCGTTAGCTGCCGCTACCTGGCGCTCGTCAGACACTACCTGGCGCTATCGCTTGATGAATAAGGGCCAGAGTCCAGTGCATACCATCTTGTCCGTCCCATTCCGGTCCAATTCTTACCACTGTTGCTTTGGGCCTCATCTCTTTGGCTGAAGAGACGCTGGTAGCTTTTATCCAGTGCTCCTCTATGGACCGGGGAGG
The DNA here is from genome assembly GCA_027917425.1 of Gastrophryne carolinensis. NCBI lineage: Eukaryota > Metazoa > Chordata > Amphibia > Anura > Microhylidae > Gastrophryne > Gastrophryne carolinensis. Next base: position 245,611,554 of record CM051240.1, read on the forward strand.
AGGGGCTAGAAAAGGCCTTGCCCAGGACAGACGGACCCACCACCTCCGATCTTGGCTCTGTCATTGCTGTCCGGGCCGCTGTGCAGTGAAAGCTACGAAGGAGCCTCTTCCCACCTTTAATGCTAGTCGAATATTTGCAGATTTACTGATGCAGACATACTGCGCACTTTCATACCTCGGCCTCCCAAGGACCACAATGAACAAGTGGACCAAAACCCACAGGGCAGGCATGCTCGCTCCCCCCAGGGCATACAGGTTCAGAATGCCCCGCTGTGTCAAACCCCTGGACCAATGGCGCATGTGCAAGCAGCAACTGTATAGCTGCTATCCCTTCAGCAGGGCGCGTACCCGCGCCAAGCATTGCTGAATGGCTGGCACGGGCACATTCCCTGTTATAGTGGACCAAAACTCAGGATTTTGACTATTTTGGTCCTTTCCCCCAGGAACCCTGATCGGCGGTGCCCCGCTGTCTGAAACCCCCTAGATCGCTGGGCGCAACTCACCTATTCCCTGTCCTACGGCACATGTGCGGCCACTCGTCCAATCAGCGCACTAACAGGGAGGGTGCCCGTGCTGGCCATTCACAAATGCGTTCCCTGCTAGAGAGATAGCGGAGATGTGGCCGAGGTACGCACATGAGCCGCTGGACCGGAAAGCAAAGTAAGTGAATAGGGCACAAAGAGGAGCATCCTGATTTTCGATGCCCTGGGGGGTAGGAATCGATTGCCCTGGGTTTTGGCCCACTTTAAAGGATAGCAGGGGATGGGTCCACCAGCACGCTCAGATCCGCTCGCCTTAGACAAGCTCTTGGACAAAGGGGCTGGAGCGGATCCAAGCACGCTGACTGGACGAGAGGCTGCGCATGCGCTGTAGGACCAAAGAGGGGTGAGTGAGATCGAGTGCTTCACACAGTGGGGCATCCCCTATCCGGGTGCCTGGGGGGGCAAAGACCAAATCCCAGGATAGTCAAAACCCTGGGTTTTGATCCACTTTAATGCTAGTCGAATATTTGCAGTTTTATTGATGCCGATATGCCGCCACTGGCATCTTTCATACCTCGGCCTCCCAATGACCGCAATGAACAGGTGGTGAAGGCCATCTTAACAAAGCAAATGGTGAAGGCCCAGGGTTGCGCATCCCTTAAGTCCTGCCTATAATTCAGACCTGACCCTCAGGCCCACTTTATCATGTGGCCCCCAGGCAGGGGCGGACTGGGGCTAAATAACGGCCCGGGACTTTTTGGGGCACACCGGCCCTGCTGTACTGTTCCTGGCCCAGTATAGTATCTTAAAGTCACATATTTCATATATGTATATATCTTATTTTTAGTTCCATAACACATGCCCAGGGTTTAGAGGACAAAAATAAGAAAGCAAATATTCTGCACCAAATACCAAATAGGACCAAAAATCCCCCCATTACATTGCACAGAATCATCCCATTACAGGCTGTGATTGCCTTAGTACAGCCACTGGTGGCATCCCTCAGTAAAGACACTCACACACAGAAAGAGAGACACACAGACACAGAAAGAGAGAGACACATAGAAACACACACACAGAAAGAGGCACACACAAAGAGAGAGACACAAAACACAAAGAGAGAGAGACACACACACACACACACACGCTTACCTCAGGCCAGCACACTGGCCCTGATATAGAATCACCGACTACCGCTACCGCCACCCCTGCATATCCTCCCAGCCTGGTCCCGGGGCCACCCGAGCCCAATACCGCCGATCTCCCGCTACCCCGCTCACCTCAGGCTGCCTTCCCGCCATCTTCATGCCAGGAACATAGAGAAGGGAACGCCCCCGGATGCTGCCATTATCGGCAGGGGGGTGTTCCCACTCTACAGCTGGGGCGGCGCCATCCAAATGCTGCCCCCCGATGACAAGCTGTGCAATCGCCTCCAGTCACGTCCCTGCATGCGGCCTGCCAGGTATTACCGCTATTTCCTCCTACTTCCGCGCCCTCTGTCCACATTCCTCCCCTCATTTCTGCTTGCATCACCGCAATTTTCTTCATGCCGGCTGTTGCGCGCTGGCCGGTGGGCGTTCCCCAGATGGCCAGCGTCCAATGAAAACAATGGACGCCGCCCATAGACGCCCACTGACCAGCACGCAACAACCAGGAAGTGCCGGTAAGTGTGTGTGTGTGACGACCGTGAAACAGCAGCAACTGGCAGACCGACCGACCGCCACCCACCCTCCCACATCATGTCATTCATTCATTTTTAGTTCCATAACACATGCCCAGGGTTTAGAGGACAAAAATAAGAAAGCAAATATTCTGCACCAAATACCAAATAGGACCAAAAATCCCCCCATTACATTGCACAGAATCATCCCATTACAGGCTGTGATTGCCTTAGTACAGCCACTGGTGGCATCCCTCAGTAAAGACACTCACACACAGAAAGAGAGACACACAGACACAGAAAGAGAGAGACACATAGAAACACACACACAGAAAGAGGCACACACAAAGAGAGAGACACAAAACACAAAGAGAGAGAGACACACACACACACACACACGCTTACCTCAGGCCAGCACACTGGCCCTGATATAGAATCACCGACTACCGCTACCGCCACCCCTGCATATCCTCCCAGCCTGGTCCCGGGGCCACCCGAGCCCAATACCGCCGATCTCCCGCTACCCCGCTCACCTCAGGCTGCCTTCCCGCCATCTTCATGCCAGGAACATAGAGAAGGGAACGCCCCCGGATGCTGCCATTATCGGCAGGGGGGTGTTCCCACTCTACAGCTGGGGCGGCGCCATCCAAATGCTGCCCCCCGATGACAAGCTGTGCAATCGCCTCCAGTCACGTCCCTGCATGCGGCCTGCCAGGTATTACCGCTATTTCCTCCTACTTCCGCGCCCTCTGTCCACATTCCTCCCCTCATTTCTGCTTGCATCACCGCAATTTTCTTCATGCCGGCTGTTGCGCGCTGGCCGGTGGGCGTTCCCCAGATGGCCAGCGTCCAATGAAAACAATGGACGCCGCCCATAGACGCCCACTGACCAGCACGCAACAACCAGGAAGTGCCGGTAAGTGTGTGTGTGTGACGACCGTGAAACAGCAGCAACTGGCAGACCGACCGACCGCCACCCACCCTCCCACATCATGTCATTCACGGGGTTACAGCCCTCCTTGCCATCGGCATACCGGGATTTTGCCCGGTATGCCCTATGGCCAGCCCACCCCTGCCCCCAGGCATCCTGATTTGACTCTTGAGCCCACACTACACCAATATCCAGGAATGTGGGCTCTTGATATAGAAACATAGAAGGCTGACGGCAGAAGGAGACCATGGAGTCCATCTAGTCTGCCCTTATGTATATACTGTATGTTCTCTTTTTTTATTTTATTTTAGGCATCTACCTCTGCTGGGAGTTTGTTCCAAGCATCTTCTACTCTTTCTGTAAAATAATATTTTCTAACATTGCTCCTGATCTTCCCTCCGACTAGCTTCAGGTTGTGCCCCCCTGTTCTATCATTAAGTTTCTTCTTAAAAACACATCCCTCCTGAACCTTATTCAATCCTTTCACATATATAAAGGTCTCCATCATGTCCCCTCTCTCCCTTCTTTCCTCTAGACTGTACAAATTAAGTTCTTTAAGTCTCTCCTGGCTGGCTTTTGGACCTGTTCAATTAGAATAATGTCTTTTTGCAGGGGAGGTCTCTAGAACTGCACACAGTATTCTAGCTGTGGCCTCACCAGGGCTCTATACAGCGGCATCACAACCTCCCTCTTCCTACTGGTGATGCCTCGAGCTATGCAGCCGAGCATCCTGCTTGCTTTTTTCACTGCCTGTCTACACTGTCCAATCATCTTGCAGCTATCAGTAATCAGTATCCCTAAATCTCTTTCTTCCGAGGTTCTGGATAACACAGTACTGCCCATACGGTGCTCAGAGCAGGGATTCCTTCTAGCCAAGTGCATAATTTTACATTTAAAGACATTAAACTCTAATTCATCTTTTGGGGGATTGATCTGTATCTAAAGCACACTCAAGCACACTAAAGCACACTGTGTATTATAGTGGTGCAAAAAGTTTGTGACCCATAGAAATGCACACCACGGGTATTAGAATTTACCTATTCTTGCTCTCTTGCCCCACATTGGATTCACCCAGAATGTGTGGGTGGCATGCACATTGGCTGTAATGTGAACAAGTGGTATGGCTGCCACTGAACCCGGAATGCAATAGAGTGGGTATTTAATTTTCCATCCTGGACAAACATCTCATTGTTTCCCCCGTTTTAGATTTTCCCTTTCACGGTCTATTTTTACTTGTTTAAATCCTTCATTGTAAAGTAACAATAAAACATATGGTGCCATTGTATTGTGTGTACCTGCGCCTCCATTCATACGCCCCTTTACAAGCCTCGGGGGGTGGGGGAGCTGCCAACTGAGAATCGATAAGAGCCTATTATGAATTTTCCTTCCTTGTATGGAAGCAGTGGTAATGTTCGAGTAGGCTCTGGAATAAATATATAATCATCATCATCATCATCTGGTTTGAGGCAACGGCCGATCTGCCCGAGCACAACTTCCGCGAATGTATCTGAAGCAACAAAACGCTTCCTCAAGCAACTTGTATTTAATCCGTAATTTTCATTTAAAGATTCACAAAGGCTGTCGAGGATGATTAATGAATCAAGTAATCACAGACTACACGATGGCTTCTCTTGCCTGGCTGGCATAACAAGCACTTCTAGAGACAGGCACAAAAGTTTGCTAATAATCACGTACCCTTGAAGTTTTTATGTTGAGCATCTCCAGGAAAATGAAGGTGTTTCCGCAAAGAAAGAGCAGGAGGGATTTTGTAATTGGTTTTCCGATATTTGGGAAAATCATATTTTTTGTTCTGGTGCATATCAATCAGTTTGGAGATAAGAACTGCTTTAGGCCCCTTTGGGTTGGGTCCTGCTTTCGACTAATTCCTCCACCAGGTTTCCAGTTGGCTGAAGGATTGGTATTGTTGCTAATGGTGTGCAATCTGAACAAAGGTGAGTTACAAGTGGTGTGCCGCAAGGCTCGGTCCTGGGCTCCATTCTTTTTTTTTTTTTTTTTATATGTTTTTATTGAAGAAGCAATGGTACAGACAAGATGCAACAAAGTACAACATACTCGATCTTACAGGCAAAAAAGTAAATTAAATAAAACAAAACAGAGGCAGCTGATGATGGGGGTATTTCCCCAGTTCAGAACTAACCAGGAAAGCAGGGGGACACTCAACTTTGTTCCCGGAATGGCTCAAGTCTTTCATCGCTCCTCCGTCCTTTTCAGTGAAGAGTTACAGCAATAAAACCGCCACCCTATAACCAACCATCGATGTTATGACCACTATTGTGAATAAACATTTGCGTCCGCACTTCATGCTTCCTCCCATATTATTTTTAAAGGAACATAGAAAACAACAAATATAAAGCACACTTTAGAGGGGTAAGAGACACAGGGGGACAAGGGAAGTGTAAAAAGGGGTGGGGAGGAGGTGGGGGAAGAGGAATGTAGCAGGGGAGAGAGAAGAGGGGACCCATCAGCTCGCCCATGACTATCTATTTTTTCAGGAAGTTTAGGTATTCCACAGAAAAAGTGAACCGGTCCCATGTGCTCCATGTTTCTCTGTGTTTCTCGAAGTTCCCCTTCAACGAGGCCGTTAACTCCTCAATTCTGCAAATGTCTCTGACCCTTGATAACCACATTGCTGTCAGGGGAGCGGTCAACTTCCAGCATGCGGGTATACACATCTTGGCGACATTAAGGAGCGGGGCCAGCAAGGATTTACCCCTCCTCCGAATTGAGGTAGGGGCCAGATTGAGAACATATGCCGCCGGGTCATCCCCCAAGTCGATCTCCGTTAGGCTCAACACTATCCTCCTCACGCTATCCCAGAACTCTCCGAGAGCCCTGCACTCCCAAAAGATGTGGATCATAGTGCCGCTGGCTTGTGCACACCTCCAGCACAGAGGGGAGGAAGAGGGAAATATCCTAGACAATTGAGCTGGCAAATAGTACCACCTTGTCAGGATTTTGTATGTGGTTTCTTGTTATCTACTCGATATTGAGGAGGTATGAGCCAGCTGAAACATAGCTTTCTTCTGTTCCTCCGAGAATTTCATATTTAGCTCCCTCTCCCAACCCTCCACACAGAGATGCACGAAAGAATCCGGAGGTCCAACCAGGAGTGAGTACGTGTATGACAGGGCTCCTCTAAAGTGACCCGACTCGCTTGAAGGGGGTCAAGGATCTAGCAGCCTCCATCGTGAGGGCAATACCCTTCTGGTAGTGCGTCAACTGATATGCCTGCCATGCACTAAGGGGCCGCATGGCTAGACTAGCCGCCAGATCCTCGGCCCTGATCCCATCCCTCCCGTTCTGCATATGCATGATCCTGAAACAGTTTTGTTTTATCCAGGAACAAAATGTTCCATCAGACTGGCTTACCGGGAAATCCGGATGGCCCAGCACCGGGATCATCGGGGAGAGGGAGGGGGAGATGTCTTGTTTCGGAAATACCCTGCTCACCACCCTCCTTGTGGGGCCTATTGTGGGATGTTTGTTAAATGAAGAGACTCGGTCTAGCGGGACCCAGGGAAGGCCCGGTAGGTAAGCCAGGGAAGATTCTCGTTCAATGCATCCACTGCTTCTGAGAGGAATGTCTACACCAGTCTATCACCCAAACTAAATGCGTTGCTGCGTGGTATAGCCACCACTCAGGGAGGCCTAGGCCCCCCATCTCTTCGGTAGCGTCATAAGAGAAGCCGCCATACGATGCGACCTCTCTGCCCAGACAAACCTTGCACATATCCCAGAAAGGCGTTTAAAGAATGTGTGGGGGACATCCACAGGTAAGGCAAAATATTCATTTTGATTATGTTCGCCCTGCCAAACCATGAAAAAGCCCCCTTGTTCCTCATCCACCCTCCTCAACAACGGGGGGAACTTCAGGCTGTAAATTCTTTGGGGGTGAGCTGGAATCCTTGTTCCCAGATATGTCACCGCCTCCTGTTCCCATTTAAATGGGAAATTCTTCGAGACCAGTTTCATCCTTTTTGGGGGGATGTTGATGCTGAGGACGGAGGATTTTTGATAGTTCACCTGTAATTTGACACTGTTTGGAAGGTCCGGAGCTCAGTGATCAATATGGGCAGTGTAGTTTCGGGCTTGGAGATAAAAAATATCAGGTCGTCGGCATATGCCGCAACCTTATGCTCCATTCGTCCAGACCGTATTCCAGCGATATCCGGGTTCTTCCTCACAGTACGCAAAAAAAGCTCCAGCGTGAGAATAAAAATCAGGAGGGCAACCCTGCCATGTGCCATTTGCTAAGTTAGACGATTTTGAGGAGAGCCCATTCACCACGACGGACGCCGAGGGGCATGAGTAAGAGGCCATAATCCAATAGATAAGGTTTTCACCCAGGCCAATGTGAGGGCTGTGAGCAAAAAATCTCAGCTAACCCTATCAAAGGCCTTCTCGGCATCCGTCGAGAGAAGCATCGTAGCCCCCCCCCCCCCGCATGAGCCCGGTGTATCAGGTTAATGACCCTAGTGGTGTTGTCCCTCCCCTCTCTGGAAGGAACGAAGCCTACTTGGTCCCAGTGAATAAGGGAGGGTATATAAGGGGCGATTCTATCTGCAATAATTTTATTAAATAATTTTAGATCACAATTCAATAGGGAAATGGGCCTATAACTTTCACACTGCGTTGTTTCCTTGCCTGGCTTTGGGATGACCGTGATAGCCGCTCGCAGCGTGTCTTTGGGTGGGGTCCGGCTGTCTTTTAGGGAGCTGAAAGACGCTATGAATTGAGGGCCCAGAGACTCTGCAAATTCCTTATAGTACTCTAGGTTGAAGCTGTCTGGTCCCGGCACCTTCCCTGGCTTTGTGTTCTTAATGGCCCTTAAGTACTCGTCTGTCCCAATATCCGCATCAAGGGCGTTTATCGCCTCTTGATTGAGCTGAGGGAGGCCCAATTCCTGAATGTAAGCCGCTATGCTGTTTAGATGTGCGGAGGATCTATCCTGAGGCAGGTTATACAGGTTTTCATAATACTCCCTGAACGCATTTACTATATTGGCTGTTATATGGTGCTTGTTGCCCCTATGGTCCTAAATACAGGGAATGAAGTTCCTATTACGCAGTGTTTTCAGAGCCCTGGCAAGGGCCCTGCCACATTTGTTGCTGTATTCATAAAAGAATCTGCGGCTTCTAACTGCCGCGCTTTTTGCTTCGGTAAAACAAATATCTCTGAGAGATTTCCTTAAACTTACAAGCTTAGCCCCCAGTGCCCCATCCTGTGATTGCTTATGCATGGTTTCTACTTTAAAGATTTCCTGGGTTAGGCGGTCGATTTGGCTGCTTCTTTCCTTTTTAAGGCGAGCCCCGTGTTTGATTAACAGCCCTCTTATCACGTATTTGTGGGCCACAGAGACATCCATGAGATAGCCTCCTCGTAATTTAGGACAAAGAATTTGTCAATGGCTTTTTTGATGTCCGCGTGGACTCTCGGGTCCCGGAGGAGGGAATCGTTGAGCCTCCACTGTCCTCTGAGGAGCGGGGTGTCGGGGATGGAGATAGTCAGGGAAACTGGGGCGTGGTCCGACAAGGTTATCTGACCAATTTCCATGCTGACAACTAAGTGCAGAAATCTGTGTGGGACTAGGAACCAGTCAATGCGCGAGTATGAGTTGTGCAGAGCAGAGAAGAACGTATAATCTCTCCCCCTTGGGTTAAGTTTGCACCAGACATCCATCAACTGGTTTTGGTGAAGCAGAGCTTTAAGTCTCTTCAAGCTAGAGAAAGGGATCTGTGAGGACCCTCTGGAGGTGTCCAGACCCGGGTCGAGAACTAGATTAAAATCGCCTCCCAGCAGGAGAACCCCCTCTGAAAACGTGTTCAATTTGCCCAGGGTAGAATGTAGGAATTTATGCTGGTTGGTGTTGGGGCAATAACAGGTCGCCAACGTAATCTTGAGCGAGAAGAGGGTACCCCTAACAAAGAGAAACCTACCCTCTGGGTCTTGGAGGGTCTCGCTGTGACTCCAGGGTAAGGATCCCGCCAAGATGATCGCCACCTCCCTGGATTTAGAGTCTGGGGAGGGGCAAAGATATGGTGAGGTTGTGGGTTCTCCCAACTTTAAGATGGGTCTCCTGCAAGAAGGCGATCTGTGTGTTCAGGCATCTCAATTCTCTCAGAATAGAGGATCTCTTAATGGGAGAGTTGAGGCCCTTAACATTTAAGGAAGTGCACTTTACCTTAGACATGATGAAGTGCTGATAGAGGGACCAATCTCAGTTTAGACTGTCTTATCTCACACAGAGCGGGTGGAAACGTCCTCCAGAGGGTGCAGGGTTGCGAAGGACTGGGTAGAAAGGAGAAGTCGGGTAAGGAAAGAGAAAAGGAGAGAAAAGAGGAGAGGGGAGGGCAGGTAATACGACAATAAAGGTTAAACACAAGACACTGACACAAAAACGCACCTGAGAAGATGTAAACGGATAAAACAGATAACTAAGCGGGAAATAAACTTTTTGTTTCCCAAACTTGAGCCCCACCTTACCCGAACAAGTAGGGACGGAGGGGGACTAGGCCTACTGTGGAAGCGAGACGGACCAGAGGGGTGCGAGAGATGCCCCCCGCCGACCGCCGAGGCAGACATCTAGTCCCACTCCGGCAGAGTCCACCTACGCAGGGCACTGTGACTATAGGGCATCACCCACCCACGTTATGAATGTATGGAGAACAAGATAAAAGATAAAACATGAAACAGCCTGTCTAGGCGCTGTTGCCGTCGACGGCACGCCCGCAGCCACCCGAGGTAGCATCACGGGCCAACCGGACCGCGCCCGAAGGAGCCCTCGGGCAGATGAAAACTCTCTCTCCTCCATATACTAAAGAACTCAAACGATAGCACTGCAGTTAATGAATATGGCTAAGCAAAGGATATCAAAATGGGAGCCAGACCCGTATTAGGTCTCGTTGTCCCTGGGCTGGGAGGGACCCTGTGCTCTTCTAGGGTTTCTCCTTCGTGGGCGTGAAACATCTCTTGTCCGTCGAACGCTCCAGGGTTGTCCCTCCTGGGTCCCCATTGGGGGGAGGGACACGGTGGGGTCGAGCCAATCTGGAACTTCAAATGGTGCCAAGTCCAAGAAGGTGAACAGTTCCTGGAGGCCAGCAGGGGGCCTTAAGGTGTAGACCCTCTGTTTTTTGCGCACCAGAAGATGGAATGGGTATCCCCAGCGATAGCTCGCTCCGCATTCTAGAAGGGTTTCAAAAGCCGTCTCATTTGCAGCGAGAGTCTCGAAACATCTGGAAAGACCTGCAGCATTGCCCCGGCAGGGCCATGCTTTTTTCCAGAGACTCAATTCTTTGTACCGTCGTGAGATGTGATTGCTCCAGCCCTGAAACTCTAAGCCCTCGATCGAGTTCTGCAAATCCAATATGTCCTTCTTAAATGTGTTCTCAACTCTTGGGATAAAGGTTTCCAAGTCATCCTTGGTGGGGAGAGCTCTCAGCTCTGCCTTTATAGCTGCCAAAACCGGGACTCGAGGGCTCGAGGTGGGGATGTCCCGGGCGCGTCGGCTTTGCGGTGGGCTGCCTTGCCATCCGAGGTGCTAACTGCTCGCGTTGTTGGCGCCGGAGGTGGTGTGGGTGTAATTTGTACAATAGAGAGGGAGCCACTATATAGAGCCTTGTCCTGCTGAATTGGTGGCCCTGTGGCGCTTCTTGCCCGGCCTCCTGTTTGCGGGACGTGAGGACGGGCGACCAGCTGCCTGGCCCCTCCAATGGCGCCTCCCGGCGATCGTACCACGTGGAGCCCGGTGAACTGCCTCTGGGTTGCCAGGGGGTGGACTGCTGGGCAGGATGAGACCGTCCAGGGGTAAACCAGTCCAGATCCGGGCTTAATGACGGTGACAGCAGTGCCCTGAGTTTGGGCTAGGAGGGGACATCCCTGGGGCATCCCGGAAGGACTGAGCTGTTGGTGAGGGTGAGAGGGAATCTTCCCCATATCCGGGGCTTTCCACGGTGCAGGAGGCTGTTTCCCATGATGCCGTGCTGCCAGCAGGGGGAATTCACTGTCCTCTGGGCTTCTCAGGACTTGCCCAGCTTCATGCTCTTTTTTATTGTGCCCCCTCTGCCCTTCACTGCAAGGAGTTTCCCCCAATAGTGACACTAGGTTTTCTGGGGGGGGGGTCACACCAGTGTACTTCACGGGGGGGGGCTCACTTCCCCCTGCTCCTGTGCTGTCTGCCCCCACTCTCCGCGTGCTCGGGAGTGTGATGCGGCCCGCTGTGTCACCTGGTCGATCTCGCCGTCATTCACTGCCGCAGGCCCTTCATCTGCTTCTCCCTCTATGCGGGCAGAGTGCCCAACCTCGGGCCGCCCACCCTCGGACTTCCTCCCCGCTGGGGACCGTATCCTCTCTTCGACGGGTCCGGCAGCCGCCGCCACCGCCGCACCTTCCTCCTTCTCCCTGCCGGGCACGCTGCCAAGTCGCCCCGCGCTAGAAGCCTCCTCGCTGCTCCGCTCCGCTGGGACGGGACTCGCCCCTCCTGCGCCGCCCGCCTTCATCGGCCCAACTTCTTCTGTTTCGGGTGCAGCCACCTCCCGGATCCTCCGCACAGCCTTCTTGGCGACAGGGAATCCACGGGTCGCGCTCCCACTGCCTGATGCCGCCATCTTGCTTGTCATCTCGCCCGAGTTACCAGCCCGACCCTGCGCCATGTACGAGCTTATTTTTTTCGTCTGTGGGGGTGTAGCTGTCTTAACCCCCCTCCGCCTCTTTGCCATCGTTTCTGGGTGTTTTGGGGTGGGTAGCGACCCCAAAAAGGTGAAAAAATCTCAGTCGGTCGGAGGGAGTTCTCATGTCCGGCCACACCCCTGCCCCATTCTTTTTAATATGTTTGGGGATCATGTGAAACCCCCCCCAGGTCGCCTGAAAACTAACATTTGTTCCTGTTCCAACAGCGCATGCGTGAGCAGTGGCTGCATCCCCCCTTATCCCTTCTAGCAGTGTTTAAGGGTAGCAGGGGATGCGGCTGCCAGCACACGTGCTGATTGGACAAGCGACCGTGCATGCATCATAGGACTGGGAAGAGGTGGGCAACCTGCCGGGTTTCACACAGCGTGGGGTGTCCCAGGGGCAAGGATCAAAACCCAGGATAGTTCAAATCCTGGGTTTTGGTCCACTTTAAAGGGACTGTCATCCCAATGGCAATAATAAAACAACAAGCAGCTTTCCTGATGCCTGTCCCATGTACCTCTCCTTCATTTCCTGCAGCACCAGGAGGAAGCTTTACCAGGTCCCCAAAGTTTGCCCTACTTTAAATTTCATACATCCGGGACCACACAAAAAAGTGATCCTTGACCATTTTCCGGTGCATCCCCTTGGAACTCCGAATTGGAAGGACTGTCATTCCCGTGTATGACTTCAGCCAGCCCGACTTCTACCCAGCTTGCTCCCTGCTTCATCTGCCTTCACCCTGTAAGTCCACATCCTTTGTGCTATCTAAGTCCTGGGGGCAACCGTGTCCGGTGAGGTGTCCCAGCAAATGGGGGCTTGTCTATAGGCAGAAGCAGCAGCGGAGATTGGGGATTGTGGACTCTCCTGAAGGTGGGTGTTCCACGGGGTCTGACAGCAAGCACTCCTTTGTGCCAATGATAACCTGGCCCTATCCACAGCACTAAGGCTTCAGTACCATCACTTTAAGAGTGGCCATATCTGCCACTGGCCCTGATCTATCCGAACAATGCTATGGCCTAGCGGGCATAAGCACTCGTTGACCGGCTGGGAAGCACATTGGCTGAGCACAGCAGCTCATGGGCAGGCCAAGGCTGGTAACCAGAACCAGAATTAAGTATGGTGGAGGCCCCTGGGCACAAAATCTGGTGGAGGCCCCAGATACAGTATTTATTACCTTTTATTACCTTTTAAAATAATAGTCCAGCCAATTAACTGATGGTTGTCTAGCCCCCACCTACTTACTGAAACATCAGATAGAGTCCCTTGTGTGAGCACGTGCTGCTCTGGAACCCCTGCTTTTCCATTCTGGATGGGGGGGGGGGGTAGTGTAGTCACCCAGCTGGTCCAGCAGAAAACTTAATCAGAAGGCTTATGTACAGTGAGCGGCCATCGATCGACTACTCTGCACCCAACCGCACTGTAGCATTGCTGATGGCGGCTTTGCTGCTCTAGACTCTCCATCCAGCCTTGTGGTGGCTTTGGCTGCCCAAATGCGGGGGGGGGGCACTGCCATTGATAGCTTTGTTGCTGGCCCTGTGGCCATCAAACCAAAAACTGAAAAGCCTCCTGGACCAGACCATAACCCAAAGGTTGGTGGAGGCCCCCTTTGCAGGGCAAGTGGTGGAAGCCCCTTGCGTCCATCTCACAATCCGGCCCTGCCGGAAACACCCCTGTCTGATTTTTTGTCACCTCTCCTTGAAATAGACTTTGATTGGAAGTTTCCATAAAGCCCTAATTGCATTGGAAACATCTGGAATGGCAGCATTCCAACCCCGGCACCATCTGCAACCATGATGCAGACAATTTGCTTGTCTATAGGCAGAAGCAGCAGCGGATATTGGGGGCTGCAGACTCACCTGAAGGCAGCAAGTGCTCCATTGCGCCAATGATAATGTGGCCTTATCATAGTTTCATAGTTAATACAGTTGAAAAAATACTTATGTCCATCAAGTTCATCCAAGGGTGTTGAGGTAGGGGAAGTTATTTTTTAGTTTATTTTTCATTTTTTTTGTATCGACAGCACTAAAGCTTCAGTACCATCACTTTAAGCGTGGCCATATCTGCCATGACCCATGATCTATCCGAACAATGCTATGGCCTTAGCTGGCATAAGCACCGGCTGGGAAGCACATTGGCTGAGCAGCAGCTCATGGGCAGGCCAGGGCCGGTAACACCCCGGTCCGATTTTTGTACCTACTCCACCCCTGCCAGCAGATGACACTAGCAGAGGGCACCTCTCCTTGAAATAGACTCTGATTGGAAGTTTCTGTAAAGCCCTAATCGCATTGGAAACATCTGGAATGGCAGCATTCCAACCCCGGCACCATCTGCACCCAAATTGGTTCCATGATGACAATTTGCAGTAACGGCAACGCTGGCTGATTCTTTTTATGGATTCCAATGAAAATTACAGTTTTAACTTTGCTGACTGCATCTCCCCAGGCAGTCATTTCCCTCGGAAGCGTTCATCGGGGGGGAAAACGGAGTACATGCAGATTCTAATTACCTAACCCTACTGTTATGTCGCCCAATCAATTCTGTGGCTAGCCCGAGGCAACGAGCAGATTTGCCGGCGTTCAGCTCCCGGGCTGCCGGCCTCCGCAGGCTCAGCAGGGGGCACTGAGAGATAATGACTCGCTGCCGCTGGAGAAAATGATCCGTTGTGTGATTGCGCTCAGCTGACAGCCACCGGTAACTTCACATTCTGACATTTATAAATCCCTGTTAATCTGCCATGTCAGGCGGAGCGCCGCGCACTGTTTATGCAGTTTTGTGTTTTTATGGCTATTTTGTGTGTTTAATATCCCCCATGTTAATGGAGGGATAGCGCCAGGTAATGCCTTGCAGCGGCAGGCAGTGTCTGGTGAACGCCGGGTGCTGTACACAAAACCACATTTATGAAAGCGAATCTGGTGAGCGCCTCTAACAGCGCCATGTAGCATCACATGTATTACTATTATTCAGTATACAGCGCTGGCGCTCTAGGTTCCAGAGCGCCAGGTATTACCTTTCCCTCCTAGTCTCTCTCCCATATATTTCAATGGCTGTTCATTTGCTTGTGCTTAAACAGAGTGTTTGACATTTTTTAATTCTTTTTTTTTTTTTGCTCAAATCATTGTGTGACGTCTCCTGGCTGCAAACAAACACTTTTAGAAACTTTTTTGACTTTTTATATTTTTATGCAGAATTGTCATTACAGGTCTGGCACTAAAGTGTTAATGTCACGATGTTACAACAATGTCATTTCATGTGTTTTCGCTTTGTTACAGGTGAATATGTGGTCAAAAACAGACTTTAATCACACAGCATCTGGTGCTCTATGCTATAGCGACCAGATCCAGAGCGGTGTGAGTCGCTGAGAGTCAGTCTCAATGAGCTGGCGCTACCTTTCGCTCCCTGCAACACTGTACTGGAGTTAGAACGCCCAATATACAACACATTCATCAATGCCGGCCAAGTTACTACAGAGAATGAGGCGCTCTTTTACAGTGCCCGATAGCTGATCACAGCGTCTACTAGCGGTCGCTCTTAGCGCCTCTGTACAGGCGCTCATCTGCCGATAGCTGGTGCTAGTAATGAATCAGCCTGCCCGTCACTCTCTGTTGCCATACCATTTTTCAATATTTTGGGCTGTTCGTGTTCAACAGTGATTTTTGAAGGATTTCCCAGAAAAAAATTATATATTTTTTATTTTTTTTAGGTTTTAACACTGAAATGTCTTGTTTGGCCTTGTTAGTGTATTTTCAATATTTTGGGGTAAATTATGTGCAAAAAAAGTGAACATTTTTTACAATTTGTAGTGTTTTTCTTGTAATAAAAAATGTAAGTATTTCAATACAATTATATTGCATGTAAAAACCCTCATTTTCTCCGGTCACAATGGTACCACATATGTATTGGTAGACACCCTTTCCTACCCAGGAGACTCCCCCAAACTAAAACAGCGCTTTAGTAGAGTTTAGGAGAGTTTCAGATAAAATATAAAACAACCCTTTACCTTTGACATACCCCTCGCAAATTATATATTCTACACACAGGCTTTCTAGGCGTACTAGGTTTGTTGATGTGGGCACAGTTTTCTAGAAGTAATCCCTCGATAAATTCTTTGTTTGCACAGGGTTCCCCTAAAAAAAGAATAAAAAGCAGAATCAAAGCCACATTTTCTTAAAAAAAACAATATGCAAACAAAAAAAAACTAATTAAATCTGAAAAAGCAACATCCCCCGAACAGAACAATACCCAACACGCATAGAAACAGTCAAGGGAAGAGTTGCCAAGCACCCCAAAGTAAGGCATGCGCTCAGCGGTAATTTTACTTGAAAATTTCAGCTCTGCAGACAAAGTGCGCACCTTAAGGGTTAAAACTCTTGAAAATGATAAAAAATGCCATAACCAGCATAACCAGCCTGGGGACTATGCAGGGCTTGTAGAACATTGAGCGGAGGCCCCCGGCCCCAGAGGCTAAAAGCACGTGTAGCCAGTGTGGCCCCGAGATCTTCTGATACCCCGGGCTTTGGGGTGGCAAGTAATGGAGGGGTTGGGGGTTAACGGCAAGTCACCCACTAGCAGCAGGTGACTTGCCAGACCCAGCACCTTGTATACTGGTATGCATCTCATGGATCCCTTTCCAGTTCACAAACGGTTAAATGAAAGTGAAAAGAGACCCACACATCAGAAAAATATATTTTATTATTTTTTTTCTTTTAATACTAACCTCCCACAGTTCGTGTCCCACAACGATTACTCTGGTTTCTGTTCTCCTGCTGCTGCTGGAAGCCTTTTATACTTGCTGAGGGATAGGACATAAAGAGTTAATAAAAAAGAAAAGACATAGGGTCCCCTCTCCCGGAGGGCATTATTTTTTGGATTTTAAGGGTTAAAAACCCAGCTATGCAGGGCTTGTAGAACAGGGCACAAGGTCCAGCCTTGGTGGCCCCTGGCAAAGCTACAAGCCCTCACAGCCTAGAATTGCCCCGAGCTCTTCTGCCCCCCCATGGGGTCTGGGGAGGCCGGTAATGGGGGGCAGCTGTCAACGTCGATCTCCATGAAAGACAAATTTACATGGCTAGCATTTAATGGTAGGAGGAGCAGCGTGGCTGGCATTAGAAGAGTTAAATGGACCTGGCAATCACATTTTGGGGGTAAGTGGAGGAATAATAGGAGAATGGCTAAACTTCAGAGTGTGATGTCTGAATTTTTTTGACTCAATATACTTACAACCTCGATTTCTAAAGGGCCAGAAGGTCTGTTTATATAAAAATAATCCTGAAGGGCAGCAGGGATACTCAAGAAGAAACTCAGAAGAGGAATACTCAAGATGTACCCCAGAAGAGGAATACTCAAGAAGTACCCCAGACAATGTAAATGAAAATTATGGATTATATATGCATGAGAATTATGTAGAACATATAGACTGATCAACTGATGTTATTAATTTGTTTTTAATAGTGTGGCTGGCTGAGACACTTCCCTGAGGAAGCACCTATGCAAAACGCGTACTACATCTCTATACCAGCTGGATAAAACATCTAATCCTTTTATTTTTGTCTAAATGATCACTGTGTTGTGCATATAGATTGAAGGTTGTAGGTAAAAAAGGAAATAGACAACATATGAAGCAAACAATGCATATAAAAATAATCCCAACCAGTCCAGGGATCCCGGGGCACATGCCCCAGAGAAATTAAAAAAAAATTCTACTAAAATGCTAAAATAATTGTACCCAGCCCATTGAAATGTGTGGGATAAGGCCACACAGTGCTGGGTGAACGCCTGGTCTTATCTGCAGTATAGGGAACTCAGCACCGGCACGCATCCAATCACCGGTGCTGTTGATAGACAGGACACTACCTGGCACTATGACAGGTGCTCTGGATTTTTGACTTGATAAATACACTGTTTTTGACTGGCTGGGACCTGACACTCACCTGACACTCATCTGGCACTACCTGGCACTACGTGGCCTTAGCCTTTCTTAAATAGTCCCCTAAGTTGACCAGGAAGTCACTTTACATGTGTGGAGGCTGATTCACTACTAGCGCCAGGTATTGCCAGATGAGCTTAGAGCGACGGCTAATAGGGCTGTAACCTAGCGTCTCGGTCTCTCTAGTAACCTGGCTGGCATTGATGCATGAGATGTGTGTTGGGCGCTCTAACACCAGTACAGCACTGCAGCGAGCGAGAGGTAGCACCAGCTCAGTGCGTCCGGCACTTGGCGCTCCACACCATACTTATCAAAAAAGGACACACACAGCATCTGCGCTCTAAATCTGGGCGCTATAGCATAGAGCGCCAGATGCTGTGTGATTTTTTTTGGACACATATCCACCAGTAACAAAGCGAAAACACATGGAATGACATTGTTATAACACTGTGACATTAACAGTTTAGTGCCAGACCTGTAATGACAATTCTGCATTAAAATATAAAAAATCAAAAAAGTTTTAAAAAATGTCTTTTTCTAGGCCAGGAGAGGTCACACAATTATTTGAGAGAAAAAAACTATTTAAAACAAAAAACCCTGTTTAAACAGCAGAGAAGAAAAACGTCCATTGAAATGTATGGGAGAGCAACGGGTAGCGACAGGTCACCTGGCACACTGGAAGCTAGAGCTCCGGCGCTGTATGCTGAGCCGCCTGTAATGATGAATCGTACGCTACATGGCGCTGTTAGAGTCGCTCACCAGAATCGCCTTCATAAATGTGGTATTGCGTACAGCGCCTGGCGTTCACCAGACCCTACCTGGCACTATCCCTTGATGAATATACCCCTAATTTGACCAGGATTGGTCACACAATTTACCGCCAACTGACCATAGGACCTTCTGATTTTTTAACTCTTTAACACTTATGGTAAGCAAAGTTTGCCCTTTCCTTATCTTACGGGGAGGCCGATTCATTAACAGCGGCAGGTAGCGACAGTTGAGCGACTGTAGCAGAATTTTCAGAGCGCCCGCTAGTAGTCGCTGTGCTTGCCCGTTGTTCGGTAGTTGATAGCGACTCAGTCGGTTTGCCGTAATGTTGAATATTGGGTGAGGAGTCGCTATTTGACAGGTTCCGCGCTGTATGGGAGCGCATGATAGCGACTGGCCATAGCGACCGGCTCCCACCATATTCATTAACAAATCACGCTCAAAAAATTCTCGCGCTGTAAAATGCATGTTTAAATCCCAGAGCTCTGGCGGCGATGGGTTAAAAGTAGTTTTTTAACCCCCAAACAACCATATTTTTTTTCATAATTTTAACATTATTTTAAAATAATTTTGTAATATGAATACATTAATATCAGACCTGTAATATCAATTCTGTACATTTTTTTATTTTTATTTTTTTTACCTTAAAAAATTATCTAAAATGGCAGAAGTGGTCACAGAATTTTTCACATTTAAAAAAAAAAACAATTAATAACAATTAATTATGAATATTTAAAGATTGTTCCATTGAAATGCATTGGAGAGCGCCAGGTAGCGAGAGGTCATACCTGTCGCTGTTCAAGGTCGGACGCTGGCGCTGTGGGCTGAGGCTGGAATAATGATGAATGAGTCGCTATATGGCGCTATCTCAGTCGCTAAGCAGGATTGGCTTGATAAATGTGTGATTGTGGTGGGGAGCCGGCGTTCTCGTGGCGGGGCCCGTCATTACCGGCCGCTCACCAGTCGCTACCTGTCGCTATTCTTTCATAAATAAGGGCCAAATTAGACAACACATTGAGCTTGGGCATTTGCCCTGAAGCACTCCAGATTGTCCATGTGCAAGTCATATGAATTGCTCCCAAACATCTTGTTGCCCTGAACATCCTGACGGATGTCACTTTACATGCTTAATTTTTTTTTGTAATATTTGGAACATTTAAGGTTCTTCGGTTCTTTCAAAGCAGAAATAAGATCTCAGCCTAGTGGGCAGCAGAAGACGACAGCAAATATTGCTAAACAGCTCCAGCCGCCCGTTCAGCATAAGAAGCGGACTCCATTTCCATCATAAATATTATAATTTCATTACTTTCCCGACAAAAAAAAAAAAAAGAGAAAGAAATCAGCGTGAAATGCAATGAGATGGAGAAAGGACAAGGCGGGTGGTGGGTGAGACGGCGTGCCAGCGGGAGCAGCAGCGGGAGGGGCACCAGGTGGCAGCTGTCTGAGCCCCCGTCTTTAAAATTTAATACCAAACTCTGAGCTGAAGGTTTTGTTATCTATCAGAATAATGTTGAATAACCGTACGGGAGCTCCTCTAATGTTCTTCTTCATAACTCAGATTAAAAATGAAAGCGCGCTCGGCTGGATGTGCGCGGGCTCCATTTATTCTCACCTTGAGGAGAAGCGCAGAGGAAATACGCTCGGACAAACTTTCCGCTTTTTTCTTTTTTGTTGACGCCAGCTCTGGTATTTTTCTGGGTGAGAACAGAAGGGCAGCCCTGGCTTTATTAAAATAGAACTCCGATTTCATTATGAAGACGTATATACGCTGTTATTAGAAGCAGAACAGAGACGAGATGTTTTTTTATAGATTAGAACGGCGTGTTTTGGATTCTATGTCGGGGTCCCTGATTAAATGAAAAACATCGTTATTTCATTTGTGAATGCGTTTGAAGTAAACAGAGGCAAACATTGCGTTTATTTTTTACAGCTGTTCCATTTAGCTAATATATATATATATATATATATATATATATTTATTTATTTAGCTCTCTACAATATAGCTATATATAGTTTTTATAGCTATACCAATGTTCTCTTTATCTCAGGATAGATAGATGCTATTGGGATGCCCTGGCATCAAGGATCAAAATCACGGATCTAAGGCCTTTCTATAAGACTCCAGGACCATATGATTTCCTCTCCCTCTCATCCCGATCTAAGATGCCCACCTGTGTGAAACCCCATGCAAAACCCACCTGATCCTCGATCCAACAGCACATAGGCAGGGCCTCAGCTACACTACGCTATAACTTTAGCGAGGCAAATGCCCATGCAAGGCATTGGTGAATGGCCGGTGCCCGCATGCCCCTTGCTAGAAGCTAGCCAGGATGTGGCCATCGGCACACTGGGCTTCACTTGACTCCATTCATCTCCATTCGGCCCCTAGGGTGATTCTTAGCCAGAATGGCCAAGCTGAATCGGGATGCCCCGGGGGCAAGATCCACTTCAAACAGTTAACTGAATAAATTACTTTTAAATCGAAGTGGGAAAGGAGAAAATATGAAATTCTATTTCTGCATGACTAGTTCTAAAACCTATAGATTTGTAGGAATTTTAACCAGATTTGTCTAAATAATGCATCCACGTCTTTAAATATGATTGAATGAAAAACATTGTTATTTCATTTGCGAACACATTAATTGCATTTATTTTATATATATATACATATATATATATATTTTTTTTTATATATATATATTTAGCTCTCTACAATATAGCTATATATAGCTTTTATAGCTATAGCTATGTTCTCTTTATCTCATGATAGATAGATGCTATCGGGATGCGCTGGCGGAAAGGATAAAAAAAATCACGCATGTAAGGCCTTTCTATAAGACTCCAGGACCATCTGATTCCCTCTCCCAGGGGCATCCCGATCTAAGCTGTCCCACTGTGTGAAACCCCATGCAAAACCCACCTGATCCTCAATCCAACGGCGCATAGGCAGGGCAGCAGCCTAACTATGTTAAATGAATGAAATACTTTTAAATCCAAGCAGGAAAGGAGAAAATGTGAAATTCTATTTCTGCACGACTACTTCTAAAACCTATAGATTTGTAGGAATTTTAACCAGATTTGTCTAAATAATGGATCAATGTCTTGCAATATGATTGAATGAAAAACATTGTTATTTCATTTGCGAACACATTTGAAGTAAAAAGTGACCAACATTGCATTTATTTTTTACAGCTGTTCCATTTAGCTACCGTATATACTCGAGTATAGGCCGACCCGAATATAAGCCGAGACACCTAATTTTACCACAAAAAAATGGAACAAGTTATTGACTCGAGTATAAGCCGAGGCGGCTTTTTTCAATTGGAATTGGAGTTGACACACAGAAAGAGAGAGAGACACACACACACAGAAAGAGAGACACACACACAGAAAGAGAGACACACACAGAAAGAGAGACACACACACACAGAAAGAGACACACACACACAGAAAGAGACACACACACACAGAAAGAGAGACAGACACAGAAAGAGACACACACAAACAGAAAGAGAGACACACACAGAAAAAGAAACAGACACACACACACACACAGAAAGAGACACACACACACAGAAAGAGACACACACACACACACTGTGGGTACCTGCTGCTGCTGCCGCCGCTCTCAGACGCGCAGGTGTCGGGGGTCAGGGTTTGGCCGAGGTTACCCTGCAGAGGGGCAGCGGGGTCCCCCTCCGCTCCTCCGCAGCTGCCGCCGTTCTCACACACACACCAGCACTTCCTGGCTGTTGCGCGCTCGTCGTCGGTGGGCGTGCCCCATATGGCAGGCGTCCAATGAAAACATTGGACGCCGCCCATTGACGACCAGCGCGCAGCAGCCTGGAAGTGCCGGTCAGTGTGTGAATGTGTGTGCGTGTTTGTGTGTATGAGAGCAGCGGGTACAGCAGGGACCCGCAGCGGCCGCCCCTCACCCTCCAGCATCTATTGGGTTCAGGGTTGCGGCCTTCCCTGGCAGTCCGCCCCTGGACTCGAGTATAAGCCGAGGCGGCTTTTTTCAGCCCAAAAAGTGGGCTGAAAAACTCGGCTTATACTCGAGTATATACGGTATATATATTTATATTTATTTATTTAGCTCTCTACAATATAGCTATATATAGTTTTTATAGCTATAGCTACATTCTCTTAATCTAAGGATAGATAGATGCTATCGGGATGCCCTGGCGGCAAGGACCAAAATCACGGATTTAAGGCCTTTCTATAAGACTCCAGGACCATCTGATTTCCTCTCCTTCTCATCCCGATCTAAGATGCCCCACTGTGTGAAACCCCATGCAAAACCCACCTGATCCTCGATCCAATGGCACATAGGCAGGGCCGCAGCCACACTGCGCTATAACTTTAGCCAGGCAAATGCCCATGCAAGGCATTGGTGAATGGGTGGTGCAGGAATGTCCCCTGCTAGAGGCAGGCATGTGGCCGTCGGCACGCTGGGCTTCATTTGGCTACATTCAGCTCCATTTGACCCTTAGTCAAGCTGAATCGGTCCACTTTAAACAGTTAAATGAATAAAATACTTTTGAATCAAAGTGGGAAAGGAGAAGAAATTATATTCTATTTCTGCACGATTACTTCTAAAACCAATAGATTTTAAGGAATTTTAACCAGATGTGTCTAAATAATGTATCCACATGGCCCTTATTCTTAAAAGATGTTCTGTTTGTCCAGCAAAATTGAGGTTAGTTTTTTATTAATCAAGTCCTATGTATCACCTCATTATAATCTAAAGTTGATTTGAGCCAGACCTTAACAATGGTTTGTTTTGTAGCCATGAAGGTGAACTTCACTAATTTATGTTCATGTGGAGGAAGGTCATACATTTTTCTACATAATCCCATAGGTGATCCTCTGACCTAAAAATAAATATTTAGACTTGAACCCACAATCTTTTAGCTTTAGGGCATTCCCAAAATGTTTAGGGCAATGTACCACGGACTCCAAAATTTTTGAAACATTTCGGTGATAGTAATAGTGCAAATAGTGGCCAATAGTGTTGATAGAATTCTTCCTCTGCATTTTCCCTTCCGTGCACTTGTGAACAACACATTTCTGTGAACATACTAGTGAATAAACACCATATGAGTGACTACACACAGGTGAATAACACACTAAGGGGCAGTGAAGGGCACGCGTGCCCGGAGCAGTGGGCCGCCCTAAACTCAGTGCCCAGGGAGCAATTGGGGGTTAGGTACCTCGCTCAGGGGCACTTCAGTCATATCCCATGGCCCTCAAATGTGATGAGATTTCTAGCTGGTGTGAGATACCATCTGAATAATACCGTATTTTTCACCCTATAAGATGCACCATTTTTCCCCAAAAAGTGTGTGTGTGTGTGGGGGGGGGGGGGGGGGGGGAATATCAGTGCATCTTATCGGGCAAATGTAAAAAAAAAAAAAGGGAAAAAAAATGTATACTCACATGAGCTTTGCACCTATGCTTTGGCCGTCAGGAGGCCAGCCGATGGAGAAATGGGTAACTTGCCCGCTGTCCCCGTTCTGGCTTCTAGCGCCGCCACCGCCGATGCCTCTCGGGTACATTTACCCTGCCTGACCGCCGCTACTCCTCCATTGGCTGGCCTCCCAGTGGCAACGGCGTGGGTGCGAGGCTCATGTGAGAATACATTTTTTTTTCTCTCTGGGGGTGGGGCGTGGGATGGGGGGAATGCCACACTGCCTATATGGGGAATGAAAGGGGTGGGGAAATGCCACACTGCCTATGGGGAATGGGGGGGAGAGAATTGGGAGAGAATTCCACACTGCCTATGGGGAATAGGAGGGGGGGGGGCTGCCACACTCTCTGTAATGGCGTGTTTTAGCACAACATTTTTTTTTTTTTTCTTACACTAAGGTGAAAGAATATAGTGAGAGCACATGACACGTTATCAGCGCAAGTAATGCTATATAAATCTTTACAACCACAAATGACCTTATGTCATGTGATCAGTGTTATGCGCTATATACTATGAGCTGTCTTATGTGCACTGTGTGTCGACATAGTCCTCACTGTGCCTGAATTAGACTTTACCTTGGCACAACTTATCTCCCTGTGATGGCACAATTTGTAGATCAAACCCATAGCCATTTTTTATATTTTTTTATTATTTTTTAGTATTACAATTTCAATGCCTGGCTTGCAGTTGTTGAGAAGGTTTCAATTTTAAGAATGCCATATCTTATTGAGCTGGTTTCCTAAAGTGTCTGTACAGAGCCCAGACCTGGGACCCATCCAATGCCTACAAGCTGGAACCAGAAATAAGGGCCTGACCTCATCAATGCTTTTGTGTCTGAAAACCCAAGCAGTCGTGTTCTAAAACCTATTAAAAATCCTTTCCAAATGAAAGCTGTTTTAGCGGCAAAGAGGTCACCAGCTCATTAATCAAGCCTGTGCTGGAATGGAGGCTTGCCAGGATAGACACACATTCTAAATTCTCAATAAAGCTTTTTGTGTTGTCTTGGTAAACTAAATGATGCCCCTGTACCAGTTCAAAGGATGTAGGGGGTGGGGTGGAAAGCCCTCGACTTGCCAGGTTGCTTGCCAGTACCCTTACTTGAATACCCACATCCCCTCCTGGGCACTGGAGGGCATAAGAATATGGTACTTATTAGCAGGGCTCCTATGGGGATACCTGTGCCCCCCATGTGTATGTTGGCAAGGCTGAAGGTCAGCTGTACATTGCCCAAGTCCTGAGAGTACCAGCCCCATGCATACATGCTAGAAGACTTCAAGCAACACTTGGACCAGAAGAAAGCTTCAAGCAACACTTGGGCCAGGAGCAGACTTTAAGCATCACTTGGACCAGGAGAAGACTTCAAGCATCAATTGGAAAGGGAGAAAGCTTCAAGCAACACTTGGACCAGAAGAAGGCTTCAAGCAACACTTGGACCAGATGAAGACTTCAAGCATCACTTAGACCAGTAGAAGACTTCAAGCAACAATTGGACCAGAAGAAGACTTCAAGCATTAATTATGAAGGGAGAAAGCTTCAAGGAACACTTGGGCCAGGAGCAGACTTTAAGCATCACTTGGACCAGGAGAAGACTTCAAGCAT
Organism: Gastrophryne carolinensis; assembly: GCA_027917425.1. NCBI lineage: Eukaryota > Metazoa > Chordata > Amphibia > Anura > Microhylidae > Gastrophryne > Gastrophryne carolinensis. Next base: position 245,637,075 of record CM051240.1, read on the forward strand.
CAATTGGAAAGGGAGAAAGCTTCAAGCAACACTTGGACCAGAAGAAGGCTTCAAGCAACACTTGGACCAGATGAAGACTTCAAGCATCACTTAGACCAGGAGAAGACTTCAAGCAACAATTGGACCAGAAGAAGACTTCAAACATTAATTATGAAGGGAGAAAGCTTCAAGGAACACTTGGACCAGATGAAGGCTTCAAGCAACACTTGGACCAGAAGAAGACTTCAAGCAACACTTGGGCCAGGAGCAGACTTTAAGCATCACTTGGACCAGGAGAAGACTTCAAGCATCAATTGGACCAGAGAAAGCTTCAAGCAACACTTGGACCAGATGAAGACTTCAGGCAACACTTGGACCAGATGAAGACTTCAAATAACACTTGGACCAGATGAAGACTTCAAGCAACACTTGGACCAGGAGCAGACTTCAAACATCACTTGGACAAGAAGAAGACTTCAAGCTGCACTTGGACCAAGACAAGCAAGACGTTTAAGACTGAGAGAAGTTCATATTGCCAGTCCTTGGATTAGAACTAGTGTTGGGCAAACTTGAAGCGCAAGATTCGGGTTTGTACCGAACTTTGCGAGTTTGAGATGGCTGTTTTGACCGAACCTGGAAAAGCTGGTTGATGAAGTAGCCCATCGACATGCTTAACCTAATGCAGAGTATTGCAGCAGCACAAAGTGGCTGGACACTTTGAGAGCCGGCGATCTGGTTCGCAGTCCCACTGTTAATTTGGCTACGGCTGGGGCTGTCACAGCCCTTACTCATGGGAGCAGCGACCATCTTTCTGGAGCACTGGCCGTAGCTAGATTGACAGTTGGACCATGGACAGATCGCCAGCTCACTTAAGTGTTTGCATTACACATTACTCTGCATTACTTTAAAGCGTTACCCCCACCTCATTTTCTTTACAGTCCAGCAAAGGCAGAATTGCCCCCCAAAGTTTGGGTCCCCATTGATTTAAATGGTGACCAGGTTCAGGTCAAGTTCGGGTACCCAAACTTTTGTTCCTAGTGTGACCAAACTTGCCAAAACCAAACCTCTAGGGCAGGGGTACTGAAAGGTCCACTTATTGAGATCAGATGTAAGGTACGAGCTAAATGCTAATTGCAAGTGGTAAAGCCTAGAGAAATAATCCCAATTTAGAGGAATTAAGATCAGAAAAACTCACATTTATGGTTGCCAGGGGACCCAATCCCCCAGCTGTATTGAAGACGCACTTCTGCCTTTTGAGCTGCTTCACTGAGCTTGAGTGACAATCAGTGCTAAATAATAATTTAAAAAAAATGATATACCACCCCCTATATTACCTGCACAGGGAGGGCCATGTCAACAGAAACAGTGGTCATACTTGTTGCCAGCAAGAGTCAAGATCAGGGTGGTGGTGGGGTTTGTTTGGTTATCATGGGGCCCTTATTGTTCATGGCTGAGGGCCCTAGTAGCTAGTGGCAGGGGGCCCTGGTTGTGCTGGCTCAAGCCCTGGTAGCTGGGAGGCTCCTAAAGCAAAGGGTGCCGGAGGCTGGGGGACCTGGTCCTGCTAACTTTGGGCCCTCATGCTGGTGGCCTATGGACCCTGCTGCTGGTGGCCCTGGTGTTTAGTGTCCTTGGTTCTGGTGGCACTGGTGTTTATAGGCTCTGGTTCTGGTGGTCCTGGTGCCTGGGGAATCTGGTGCCTATGAACCCTGGTGCTGGTGCCTGCGACCCTGCTGCTAGTGGCCGTGGTGCCTGGGTACCCAGGTGCTAGTGGCACCGCTGCTGGTGTCCCTGGTGTCTGGAGACCCTGCTGCTGGTGGCTCTGGTGCCTATGGACCCTGGTGCCTTGGGGCCCTGTTGCTAGTGGCACTGTGTTGGTGAACCTGATGCATTGGGCCCCCGGTGCTAGTGGCACTGTGCTGGTGGCTCTGGTTCCTTTTTTCTATGGGGGTTGGGGATGTTTACTCTAACTTTTCACCCCTGCATGCTACAGGGGTCAAAAGACCCCTGTACATGTTAAAGGGGGGGGGGGAGAGGGGGTGGCAAGCTGCCTGCCTGCCTGCCATGTGGGCAGTTGGCTTGCCCACACCCTTGCTTGAATACCTACAACCCCCACTGGGCACTGGAGGGTGTAAGAGCCTGGTGCTCATTAGTAGGGCAGGACTTGCCACCCCCAGAGCCCAAGTTCTGAGATATCAGCCCCTATACCCCTATGCTTTATACACTATAGGCTCGATTCAGAGACAGATTCGTCTGGACTTTCACATGTGTCTGTGTATGTTTTTGTGTCTGTTTGGCCTTTTGGTTTTTATGATCCTTTTTCCATGCATATGTTCATTCCCGCTAATGCGTATATGCGCTTTCGATGGACGGATCGAAATCTGATCATTTGCGTTAGTTTTGATCATTTTCGCATCAAAATCTGATATTTTTCGTTCGTTCAGATAACTTACGTTATTGGGATGGCCTTGCGTCTTATTCAGAGAGCTGATTGCCGAGGGACCTCCGCCCTATAAAACGGTTTCATTTGCGATCCACTTACGGGACCATTTTGCACTCGGCTTGCTTGCTTGACCATGTATTGCGGCTTTGTGGAGAATTATGAGTGCCTTCAGCTCCAGGGCATTGCATGTGTCAGCAGGGCCGAGGCCAGATTGCACCAGCGACGCATGCATATCGATTGCATGCATGATGTTGAGTTGTTCGAGCTGACCCGACTTAACCGTGCTTCCCTCCGTAAATTGTATAGCGAGCTGCGGCTATGGTTAGCCCGCACCACAAGGAAGGGGCAAGCAATTTCAGGTATGACCAAGATACTTGGCTGCCTGCAATTTTTGGCGAACGGCTCGTTCCAGAGGCTGGGTGCCCTCTCCGTGGGGATGTCCCAGCTAAGCTGAGCCGCGCTCTATCCAAGTTTTTGGATGTCATGGCTACCATTAGTCCAAAATATATTTCATTTCCAAACGACATGGTAGCCTGGAGCGCGCTTAAGTTGGGTTTTTTTTATATCGCCGGCATGCCCAACGTCATGGGTGCGATCGATTGCATACACGTTGCATTGGTCTCTCCCGCAGCCGACGAGTACATCTATAGGTAAGTTCATTTATGTCATTTTGTTATATAGTTTAGGCAAACTGTATTGTAAATATCTATTAATCCCTCCATGTAAAGTGTCCCTGTGACCCATTTTACAGTGTATACCTTAATCCCTCCTTGTAAAGTATCCCTGTGACCCATTTTACAGTGTATACCTTAATCCCTCCTTGTAAAGTGTCCCCGTGACCCATTTTACAGTGTATACCTTAATCCCTCCTTGTAAAGTGTCCCTGTGACCCATTTTACAGTGTATACCTTAATCCCTCCTTGTAAAGGGTCCCTGTGACCCATTTTACAGTGTATACCTTAATCCCTCCTTGTAAAGTGGCCCTGTGACCCATTTTACAGTGTATACCTTAATCCCTCCTTCTCAAGTGTCCCTGTGACTCATTTTACAGTGTATACCTTAAACCCTCCTTGTAAAGTGTCCCTGTGACCCATTTTACAGTGTATACCTTAATCCCTCCTTATCAAGTGTCCCTGCGACCCATTTTACAGTGTATACCTTAATCCCTCCTTGTAAAGTGTCCCTGTGACCCATTTTACAGTGTATACCCTAATCCCTCCTTGTAAAGTGTCCCTGTGACCCATTTTACAGTGTATACTAGAGATGAGCAAATTTCTCAAAAATTCGATTCGACCGATTCGCCGAATTTTCCGACAAAATTCGCTTCGACCCGAATTTATTCGCAGCGAATCGCTATAAAAACCAGCTATTTCTGAGCTTCCTAGAGCCTCAATAGGGTTATAAACCATTCTGCCTTGCTGTTACACGCATAGGATGCGTGCTGGGTTAGTGAAATAATACTGTAAATAATTATGACATGCAGATCAGAGGCATCGCTATTAGAATCGCAGAGCGGCACAATTGCAGAGAGTTGAGGTGGCATCACTATGAGGGGCCCCTATATTGCCTGAAAAACACACCCTGGAGCTGGCAGCAGCAGGAGCCCAAATATTGGCTGAAAGACATCCTGGAGTTGGCAGCAGGAGCAGCAGGAGCCCAAAAATTGGCTGAATGACACCCTGGAGTTGGCAGCAGCAGCGGGAGCCCGAACATTGGCTTAATGACACCCTGGAGTTGTCAGCAGCAACAGGAGCCCAAAAATTGACTGAGAGACACACCCTGGAGTTGGCAGCAGCAGCAGGAACCTAGAAATTGGCTGGAAGGCACCCTGAAGTTGGCAGCAGCAGGAGCACAAAAATTGGCTGGAAGGCACACCCTGGAGTTGGCAGCAGCAGCAGGAACCCAAACATTGGCTGAAAAACAAACCCAAAAACCCAAAGAGGAACCCAAAAATTGACTGCAGGTGTTGACAGCAGGAGCCCAAAAATTGGCCTAAAGACACACACTGGAGTTGGCAGCAGCAGCGGGAGCCCAAACATTGCTTGAAAGAGACACTGAAATTGGCAGCAGGAGCCCAAAAATTGGCCTAAAGACACACCCTGGAGTTGGCAGCAGCAGCAGGAGCCCAAACATTGCTTGAAAGAGACACTGGAGTTGGCAGCAGGAGCCCAAAAATTGGCCTAAAGACACACACTGGAGTTGGCAGCAGCAGCAGGAGCCCAATAATTGACTGAGAGACACACCCTGGAGTTGGCAGCAGCAGCAGGAGCCCAAACATTGACTGAGAGACACACCCTGGAGTTGGCAGCAGCAGCAGGAGCCCAAACATAGCTTGAAAGAGACACTGGAGTTGGCAGCAGGAGCCCAAAAATTGGCCTAAAGACACACACTGGAGTTGGCAGCAGCAGCAGGAGCCCAATAATTGACTGAGAGACACACACTGGAGTTGGCAGCAGCAGCAGGAGCCCAAAAATTGACTGAGACACACCCTGGAGTTGGCAGCAGCAGCAGGAGCCCAAACATAGCTTGAAAGAGACACTGGAGTTGGCAGCAGGAGCCCAAAAATTGGCCTAAAGACACACACTGGAGTTGGCAGCAGCAGCAGGAGCCCAATAATTGACTGAGAGACACACCCTGGAGTTGGCAGCAGCAGCAGGAGCCCAAACATTGACTGAGAGACACACCCTGGAGTTGGCAGCAGCAGCGGGAGCCCAAACATTGCTTGAAAGAGACAATGAAATTGGCAGCAGAAGCCCAAATATTGGCCTAAAGACACCCCCTGGAGTTGGCAGCAGCAGCAGGAGCCCAAACATTGCTTGAAAGAGACGCTGGAGTTGGCAGCAGGAGCCCAAAAATTGGCCTAAAGACACACACTGGAGTTGGCAGCAGCAGCAGGAGCCCAAAAATTGACTGAGAGACACACCCTAGAGTTGGCAGCAGCAGCAGGAGCCCAAACATTGCTTGAAAGAGACACTGGCGTTGACAGCAGGAGCCCAAACATTGGCCTAAAGACACACACTGGAGTTGGCATCAGCAGGAACCCAAAAATTGGCCTAAAGACATAAATATGTTTTGCACTATTTGGAAAGTGTAAAACGTGGCACCATGATGAATCTACTCGCATGCATCAGCTATTGGTGGGTGGAAATCCTGGCTGATCCATCCCTGATTCATTTTCACAAAGGTGAGTCTCTCCACATTTTTTGTTGACAGACAAGTTCTCCTCGGCGTTAATATGGCCCCCGCCGCACTAAACACCCGCTCAGATGGCACGCTACTTGCCGGGCAGGACAGCTTTTCCAGGGCAAACTCTGCTAGTTGCGGCCACAAGTCAAGTTTGGCTGCTCAGAAGTCCAGCGGATCCTCAAGGTGTGTTGGCATGGTCATGTCAAGGTATGACACGCCCTGCTGGTTCAGGTCCTGCTCCAGGTCTTCCTGCTGCTCATGAGTAGCCTCACTATGCGGGTGAAGAATGCTACTCATTAGCGACTGTAGACTCAGGCTGCTGCTGATGAAGCTGTTACTGCTCCTGCCACCCCCCCTAGCAGCTATGGTAGTGGAAGGTGAGCGCAGAGGGCCCCCCGGATCAGACCTGCGAGAGTATGGACGATGGCGTAGATAGGCCAACTGACTACGTAGGATGTCTCTGTAGTAGGCCAGTTTGTCCTCCCTCTCAGTTGGTGTAAAAAATGCCCCCATTTTGTGCCGGTAGCGAGGGTCCAATAAGGTGGAGAGCCAGAAGTCATCCCGCTGACAAATGGAAACAATTCTGGGGTCACTACGCAAGCACGTGAGCATGCTTCGTGCCATTTGCGCAAGTGACTCGGATGGACTACCTGTCTCCATCTCCACTGCATACTGCCATGGTGTGTCTGGGTCCTCTGTCTCACCTTCCTCACAACCCTCTAACTCCTCTGGCTAATCCTGCTCCTCCTCTCCTGTCAGCTGACTAGATAAACTAGCCATTTTGCCAAGCCTAAACTGTGCTTCACTGTGCCCCTCCTCCCCCTCCTCCTCCTCCTCCTCCAGTTCAGCTCCAACGGGGTTCATGTGGCCGTAAGATGTTGGCGCCATGTCTCCAGTGCCCTGACCAGCCTTGGTTTCCAACATGTGTTGTAGTACATGAAGCAGTGGAATCACGTCATTCATCCCGTAATCCTGGCGACTGACAAATAAAGGGGCTTCCTCAAAGGGCCTGAGCAAACGACAGGTGTCACGTATGAGCTGCCACTGGTTTACATTGGAAGTTACACAGGGGAGTGCCCCTATCCGCTTGGATCATCAAGAAATCCGTGATGGCTTTTCTCTGTTTGTATAGTCGGTCCAACATATGGAGGGTGGAATTCCAATGGGTGGAAACATCGCAAATCAGACTATGTTGGGGGCTACCGTTCTGACACTGTAGCTCAAGAAGGGTGTGCTTGGCGTTGTAGGAGTGGCTGAAGTGCATGCAAAGTTTCCTTCCCATTGTTAGGATGTCTTGCAGATGGGGGGAAGACTTCAGAAACCGCTTGACAACCAGATTGAAGACGTGACCCATGCAGGGCGCATGGGTCAGGCTTCCTTGTCGCAGCGCAGACAAAATGCTCTTCCCATTGTCGGACACCATGGTTCCCATTTTCAGTTTTCTTGGAGTAAGCCATGTTTGGAGTTCTTGATGAATACATTTTAGCAGTTCCTCCCCTGTGTGACTCCGTTAGCCAAGACAAACCATGTGAAGCACAGTGTGACACCGGTGTGCCCTGCACACATGGTAGACTGGAGGGGCACTGAGACTTGACCCTACAGTGGAGGGTGAGGAGACAGCGGAGGATGAGGAGGGCGAGTCGCACAGTGTCACAGGCACAATGGCCTGGGAGTGCGGAGGCCGAAGCGGCGTGACCTGTCCAAGTTGCTGCTGCTGCTGCAAAGGAACCACATTCACCCAGTGGGCCGCAAACGACATGTACTGTCCCTGACTGTAGTTACAGCTCCAGACGTTGGCGCTGCCATGCACTTTGGTACACACCGACAGGCTCAAGGACTCGCCCACCTTCTGTTCAACAAAATTGTGCAGGGCTGGTACTGCCTTCTTGGCAAAGAAATGACGGCTTGGGACTCTCCCCCTCGGCTCGGCACAAGCCATCAGTTCTCTGAAAGGCGCAGAGTCCACCACCTGAAAAGGGAGCGACTGCAGCACCAGCAACTTGGACAGGAGCACATTCAGCTTCTGCGCCATAGGATGAGTGGGCGCATACTGCTGTCTCTTGCACATGGCTTCGCTGATGGATTGCTGGCGGGATGCCTGACTTGGAGGAGGAGCTGGAGCATCTGGAGTGACAGAGGATGGGTATGACGCACAGCTGCCTTCGGTTAAGGTGCGTGAGCCTTGGCTGGCAGAAATTTGGAGAGGCGTGCCACTTGGTGAGGAAGCAGGCTGGACCACCTCTTCGGAGCCTCGGTTCTCCCAGGGCGCTTTATGGTGACGCTGCATATGTTGACGCAGGGCCGTGGTGCCAACATTGGGGCCCTGGCCATGCTTCACCTTCTGCCTACACATCTTGCATGTGGCCATGTTACCCTCCTGCTGATGCTTAATGAAAAATTGCCACACTGACGAGTAGCTAATTTTCCCACTAACAGCCCGCACTGATTCACTGCTACTGCCGCCAACTCCAGGTCCCCTGCTCCACTACCTCCCGAGAAGGTAGCCTGCCGCGCAGCAAGTGATCTACCCCGGCCCCGTTTGGCTACAGACTTTACAATTCTGCCCCCATGCTGACTGCCAACCATGCTGCTAACACCTTGCTGCCTCAGCTGCTGACTCCGGGGCAACCTGCTCCCCTCTTCTCCTGATGATGATGATGATGAAGCCCCTTCTACACCCGGCTCCCAAGTGCTTTCGGCTTCATCATCATCATTGAGTTGTGTCTGTACGCCACTGATGTTCTCGGTTTCCTCAACAGTGTCTGGTGCAGGAGCTGGAATGCTCGCCACACCACCTCCCACGACACTCTCCATATCACTATTTGTCTGCCTAGCGAAAGATGCCACCTCCATTTCTTGGCTGGGCAGTAGCTGCTGACTGTCCTCTATCTGATCGTCCTCACTAAAGAGTGGAGCTGAACCCAAAGCATAGGATACGTTGCTGGGGGAGGGAACGGCATAGGACAGAGGCAATGGGAGGCTAGGGACTGCTCCCGGGCCATGCCAACTCAGGGTTGTGTCAGAGGAACCTACCGACTGTAGACTGGGGGTGTCAGATGTAACGTGATGATGTGGATGACCGCGTTAACCAATGTATGGCAGATGCATTACTGGTGGAGACACGACCGCTAGCAGATACTGGCAGATCAGGTCTCTCACCGCGACTCCTGCTGCCACTCGCCCCTAGTCTGCTGCGACCTCTGCTTGCTGAATCTAGGCCTCTGCCACTCCTCTGTGAACATCCTGGCAATTGTCTGCCTGACATTTTTATGTATTTGAAATGCGCAACAGGCACTTTAAAAAGGTATTTACTTTAAAAAGCAGAAGGTAAATAAACTGAGGAACTGCTTTTCTGTAACAGATACTATGAAAATTGGCAATATGGGTTGCCCAGTGCTCAAGGGTTTTTAAAGCAGACACAAAAACACTTTTAAAACTGTGGTCTAGTTAAATGAAATCAGCTGAAAGACCTGCTTCTGTGTAACAGATATGGTTAAATGTGCTAACATGGGATGCTCAGTGCTCAGGGGTTTTTAAAGCAGACAAAAAACACTTTTAAAACTGTGGTCTAGTTAGATGAAATCAGCTGAAAGACCTGCTTTTGTGTAACAGATAGGGTTAAGTGTGCTAACATAGGATGCCCAGTGCTCAGGGGTTTTTAAAGCAGACACAAAAACACTTTTAAAACGGTGGTCTAGTTATATGAAATCAGCTGAAAGACCTGCTTCTGTGTAACAGATAGGGTTAAATGTGCAAACATGGGATGCCCAGTGGTCAGGGGTTTTTAAAGCAGACACAAAAACACTTTTAAAACTGTGGTCTAGTTAGATGAAATCAGCTGAAAGACCTGCTTCTGTGTAACAGATAGGGTTAAATGTGCTAACATGTGATTCCCAGTGCTCAGGGGTTTTTAAAGCAGACACTAAAACACTTTTAAAACTGTGGTCTAGTTAGATGAAATCAGCTGAAATACCTGCTACTGTGTAACAGATAGGGTTAAATGTGCAAACATGGGATGCCCAGTGCTCAGGGGTTTTTAAAGCAGACACAAAAACACTTTTAAAACTGTGGTCTAGTTAGATGAAATCAGTTTTAAGACCTGCTTCTGTGTAACATATAGGGTTAAATGTGCAAACATGGGATGCACAGTGCTCAGGGGTTTTTACAGCAGAGACAAAAGCAATTTTGCTAACAAGGGTTTTTAAAGCAGACACAAAAACACTTTTAAAACTGTGGTCTAGTTAGATGAAATCAGCTGAAAGACCTGCTTCTGTGTAACAGATATGGTTAAATGTGCTAACATGGGATGCCCAGTGCTCAGGGGTTTTTAAAGCAGACACTAAAACACTTTTAAAACTGTGGTCTAGTTAGATGAAATCAGCTTTAAGATCTGCTTCTGTGTAACAGATAGGGTCAAATGTGCAAACATGGGATGCACAGTGCTCAGGGTTTTTTACAGCACAAACAAAAGCAATTTAAAACTGTGATCTGGCTATTAAATCAAATGAAAATAAAAAAAGGCTTTCTCTGTCACTTTATCTGCTTCTCTGTGTTTTCTGCTGTCCCTGCCTCGATCTTTCCCTGGCTCTCTATGGTTCTGTTTGGTTCTGTTTTGGTTCTCTCTGGCTCTCCCTGGCTCTCTGTTTGTCTTTCCCTGTCTTTCCCTGTCTCTACCCAGCCCCGTTCTCGCGCAATACAACGTTGAAATGCGCACCAGCAAGATGGCCGCCGCTTATATAGTGCTGTGACGTCACTGGGGTGCCTGGCTGCTGATAGGCTGCATGTGCCCTTCTCATGATACCTTGCCCCAGGGGATATGTACAGACATGTGGATCCACTATTTTAGAATGCCTGTAATTGCAGTAAATGGAGTTTAAAGAAAAAATTTGATCGATCGAATCGCGGAGAAATTCGGATTAGTTCAGAATAGAATATTTCATGAAATTCAGAACGAATTCGGGTTCATCCGAATCGATTCGCTCCTCTCTAGTGTATACCTTCATCAATGATTTAATGTAGGCCTTAGCAAAACATTTTAATGCGGACCTTAATTAGTCATTAGAATGTTAACCTTTATTTTCTCCCACATACATATAATTTTTGGTTGTAAAACTACTTATGTACTCAGTTAGTGCTATTGGGATTGTCCAACATGTAGTTTGGAGGGTGTTAGGAGTGTTTGAGTAGTTTACCTTGGATTGCTAAAATTTTTTTTTTTTCCTTCCAGGAACCGCAAAATGGGACACTCACTCATGTGTAAGCAGTGGTGGCCCCGGACATGCGGTTCCTTAGTGTCCTCGCCGGGTATCCAGGCTTATCCCATGTCGCTTATATCTTGCGGAGCTCAGGATTATTCCATCGGTTTGAGTCTGGAGAATTCTCAGGTGGATGGCTCCTTGGTAAGTTTCCTCAAAGTTTCCATCTTTGCTCAGATGCATCACACTTACTGAGGAGAGGAGAGCGGGATAAAGTGCAGGGGGGCGGGTTATAGCTGGGGGTCCGGAAAAGGTCAGAAATCCCAGAATACAGAGCAGCACAGTCAGAAGGCACTTCCTGTTTGCAGGCTGCCTGATATTCCCTGAGCCGCCATCTTGGATGTTTAAAGGCTCATAACATGCAGTAGATGCTGGTAGGATGTTTTTTTATGTGAGCAATCTGTATGTACAGGGTGTGGGTAACATATAAGATAGGCTCTTATTCAGACTGAACAACCACTTTAAACAATATTGTTGTTTGGAATGTGTAATTAATGTAAGTAATTTATTATTCTTTCAGGGGATTCTGGCTATCCACTTCTTCCCTGGCTCCTGATGCCCATCCTTCGGCCACAGAATGAGGCACAGGAGGCCTACAATCGGTTACACAGAAATACCCGGGCCGTAGTCGAGAGGGCATTTGGACTGCTCAAAACCCGATTCCGGTGTTTGGACCATACCGGGGGGGCACTCCAATATGACCCCAACAAGGTCATAAACATAATCCTGGCATGTTGTGTTTTGCATAACTTTGCCATCATGCAGCATGTCCCCTGGTATGTGGATCTGCCCCCCTCTCCACCCAGCCAGGAGGCGGATGAGCAGTACACTGGCACAACTAGTGCCTCTGGCCAAGCAGTGCGGGCCAGTTTAATAACCGGTTATTTTGCCTAAATTTTGTTTTCTTTGTTTGTTTGTTTATGTTAATTTGTTATTATCACTATGATTTGCCTTTGTGAAGGCTTTTTTTTTTTAATAAGTAATGAATTAATTACTAAAAAATTGACACCTGATTTGAGCCTCATGCAGTTTATTTTCGCATGTTTGTTTTTTAAAACCTTCATTAATCTCAAAATAACCCAAACATTAATGCATCAACTTAGACAAGAACAGGTAAAGTCACATTCAATCTATTTTCGGCAAATATGTCAATTTGTAGTTGAAGGACACTCGCAGACTCCAAATGGACATACATTGTAGAACATCACTATAAATTGGGCCAGACTCCTGGCACCTAGCAATTGGCCACATCCAGGAGTTCTAAAGTAACTGACTCCAGGCCGAAGTTTCCCCGCCCACCAACATCCAGATCCATAGGGAGCAACAATTTTCCGGGAAATAGTGGGGCAGGAATACATAGGACCACATACACTCCCTCTTCTACTCGGCCACATTTGCCACCGGCACAGGTGGAAAGCAGCCATACCTATGCCACATCCACACCTGTAAGTTCGGTGGTCACCCAGCCAATGACCTCCAGTCCTAATGCCAGGCCAGTCCAATCTTTGCCATGGGCAAATGTAGTGGTTTCCCAGGAAAGAATGTCCCCCAATATTGCCAACAAATAGGATGAGCCACCAACCATTTGATTAGGCCCAAGCCTGCAGCGTGGGAGCTTGAGCGGCCGCTTCAGTGATGCTTAAGCTCAGCCATTGGCTAGTGGGATATGTGAGCACTCTAATGAGCTATATGGGCCAAATCAAAAACAAATCAGCAAAGCCCTAAAAAAGCCAATCTTGTTAGCGCTCACCAGACAGGTAAATAGAGTTGGGATGTAGAGGAAAGATGTGGAGATACAGGTGAAATTGGTCTTAATATGGATGTTGCGCATAATAAGCTGGCGGTGGGCCTTGGAGGTGTCCCAACACCTGGGCATGTGTGGCATTCATAATCTGCCACTGCTCCATCATCTGTTAATTGCTTGTTCAAAATTCCTTGAGCATGGCAGTGAAGTTAGTATTTAAGGTGGCCATTTGTCCTGCCATCTGTGTGCTTAAGTTGGCCATTTGTTCAGACATCTGGCTGTTGCTCGTCCTAAATTCAGTCAGCATGTTGGTGAATGTATTATTGAAAGTCTCTAATTGTGCAGTAATCAGCTCTGTGGTTCGTTGAGTCACCTGCCGTAACGTCTGTAGCCTGCCTACATCTTCCAATTCCCCAGGTTTGAGTGCCTGCAGATGCTGGACCTCTAGGGCGAGCAACAGTCCCAGATGTGCTTGGCAAAACCTCTGCAGCAGAGCTACCACTGGGGACTGTAGGCTCAGTCTCAGCCTGCTGCCCACGATGGGCTGGCAGCATGCGTCCAGCTTCACTCTGTTGCAGATGATTTGGTGCAATAGGATGCAGGGACAGTGGCAGATTAGGTTCCAGGGGGGTAATTTCAGAAGGTCCCATCAAGCTGGCATCCTCCTCCATCTCCTGGATTTCATCCATCAGTGTGTGAGTCTGTAGGGACATGTGAAAATACTGTTTCAGTTTGGGCCCTAAATATATTTGTTAGCCAAATTAGTCATGTGCATTCACATGCATCAGCGGTTTCATCAAAGTCCACTTACCCTATATATCTGTTCCTGGGTCCTAGTCAGCAGGGAAGTAGACTGCATGCTCAAACTGGAGGAGGCTTCCACACTTGCAGAGGCTGGATGCTGGGCTGGGTTTAAAAGTAAAAGGCTCGTAAACACACAAACATCCATTGATGAGCTGGATTACTACATATGCTTTAAAAAACACGTGGCAAGCAGGAATGCCAGCTCCCTCAACGGTCCAAGTTGCCCTTCACAATGAATGTCAGTATCTCTTGTATGTATGCCTCACCCTGTACATACAGATTGGTCACCTTAAATACTACAAACATGCATGTACTGCATGTTATGAGGCTTTACAAATCCCAAATGGTGCATTAGGGGCCCACAGTCAGCTTGCAAATAGCATTTGGCTTCAGAGTATGCTGCTATGCATTCTTCCTATGTAGACCTTTCCCTGACCCTAGCTCAAGTTTGTCTGACCAAAGCACAGATACAACCCAAGTGGTAGAAAGACAAAGAAGTAAGTGTTGTCTATTATTGACTATATTCACATAACAGGCAGTGCTTTGGTAGGATAAAGAGTTTAATAGTGAGCATAAATACTGTCCAAGGTCGTGTATGGCCTGCAAAACTTTTAAATGACCATTAACTACTGCACCCTGGAAGAGTGGCCATCAAGAATGCCATTCCTCAGACATTAAACACCCGGCTAAAACAGTAACCTCCCCTCAAAGCCACTCCCTAGGGGCATGTGTTTACATGGGCCTGTGAGTTTCATTTCACACGTTTCCAATCGTTCACATTCAAACAAACATTACTAACCTGCAGGAATGGTATGGATGTCCGTGTCCCGTCTGCCAGAGAGGCCCTCTAATGCGATGGGGTGTATTATTGCCAGGACCATCTCCTCAGCTCGGGTATATTGTAATTTGGTGGGGAAGCCTCCGCCAGTTTGTAAGCTGAAAAACAGAGGTTAACCAATTTTGGTAATTGTGGTCAATACAACAAGCAGCAAAATGCACAACTCAAATATGTACCTGTGATTGCCCTGTTTATTCTGTTTCTTCCGTGCTGCATACTTCAGGTCAGATATTTTGCGCTGTATCTGCTCCACATCTTTCCTCTCATCCCCCACTGCATTGACCTGTCTGGTGAGCTCCTCCAAGATTTGGGTCTTTCTCATTTTGCTTGTTGATTTTGAATGTCGCCCATATATCTCATCATAATGAAGTGTGAGGCCACTTGCCAATGCGAGAGTTTGCGCCTCACCAAACCTGCCACTCAACTGGTCTCGCCGCAATGTTCTGCCTAATGCTTGCTCTTCTGGCTCATCTATGTTTGTTGGCAATTCGGGGGACATTCTGGGCTGGCTCTGTGGTGATGAAATGGGCGACATGTGGCTTGAAAACGACTGGACTGGACTTGCAATAGGACTGGGGGTCCTTGCCTGGGTGGCCACAGAACTTCCAGGCGTGGATGTGGCATATGTATCAGTGGTTTCCACATGTGCCGGTGGCAAACGTGGCCGAGGAGGAGATGGTGTGCTTGTGGGGGTGGGGTTCGGGCCCTGTGCCTCTTTGTGGCCTTTGAAGTGGTGCTCCGTTTCGTATGTGATGTGCTTGCACGTGGAGCAGGAGAGGCAGTGCTGGTTGGGCTGGGGCTTCGGGCACGCTGGCTCTTGGTGGGCTTGGCACTGGTGCTCTTTTGGCCATGTGATGTGCTTGCACGTGGAGCAAGAGAGACAGTGCTTGTTGGGCAGGGGCTTCGGGCACGCTGGCTCTTGGTGGGCTTGGCACTGGTGCTCCGTTTATGAAGGGATGTGGTAGGGCGTGGAGGAGAAGAGGGTGTTCTTGTTGGGCTCGGGTTTCTCACCCTCTGCTTCTTTGTGGCCTTGGATGTCCTCGTACCTGGCTCCTTGGATGTGGGTGCCTTCTTCTTTGATGCTCCTTCCTTGCTTTTGGTTGTTGGTTTTGATGTTTCGGCCTCTGTGGCCAATGTCGCCTTGTGTTGGCCACTTTGGCTGCGCGTTTCCCGCACCTTGCTAGTCGCTTGATGTGACCGAGGGGTTTGGACGGGAGGAAGAAGTCTCCTCATGCCACTGGGCCCTTTTGCTGTTGGCGTCCTTTGCTGGTGTTGCCTTAGCACTCTGTTTTTTTGGTGCCATGCTGACAATCTGAAAGAGAATGAGCTGTGTGTCCATGACCCTTTAAATCCTAACGACTGGGTATGACGCTCACGCGTTCGCGTACGCGTGCATCCGGCCGTTCGTCCGGCCGTGTGGAACCTGGACACCACTGGGGCATTACTTATCTGCTGCAGACAAGAAACAAGATGGCACCCACAATCTTCACCCGCCAACAACAATAGCTGATTATGCTTGTAAATGTATTGTAAGGATGTTGATTTGACATCTAATTGCATGCCTAGGCCTTAAGGAAGCGCAGGGAGAAACAGTTGTTTTCTAAACTTAGTTAAACTTCGTGCCAAACAGAAGTTAGTGCGCACATGTGCAAACCAAGTCACTTGCATCTAGAAGGATAGTTTGAGGCTAGAAATGTGTCTGGGAATGTCATTTAGTCAACTGATCTAATTGTGACAGATATTTGTATGCAGTTGAATCTAACAACAATTTTTTTTTTGGTGTTTTTTAGACCATGTTTCAGCGCAGTTACAACTACCTGCCCAACGCGTTTGAGAAGAGGAACGTCACCCTGGAGATCGTTTCCAGGATCCAACAGGAGACGGACACCACCTTCACCCATGCACAGATCATGCAGCACTGGTCCTACCCACATGCCCCGGGTGCGGCGATTTTTTGGTCTCCATTTCCCAAGTAAGTACATAGCGATTGCATGATAGATGTAACTAATACAGAAGGTAGGCCTTTATTTGTAAATGCTTTTCTTTTTTAGTGTTGGAAATGGAGTACCGAATCAGACGCACCCCGAGGCGCACAGGCCGGCCAGTGCTGCATGAATCTGCAGCAAGAAGAGAAGGTGGTGGATCTCCAGGGGTTCCTACTCCTCCTCTGTAGCGGCCTCAGACCAGCCCCTGGACCTTTCTACAGAGGAGGGGCGTCACGGAGTGGGCAGGGAGTCGGCCTAGGCTACGGAGCCATTAGCCTCTGGTATGTGACTCTTAATGTAACCGCACACACACATACATGCTATTAAAAGCAAAGCTGATTCCCTTAATATCTTTTTCCCAGATGAATATGTAGCGGGTGAAGGATCTGTGGAGCGGGAGACTGCAGCAGATCATGCCCAGGAGGCACATGGAGAAGGTGGGTGATGTCACACACACATTCTAAGTGTCATTTGCTTACTGTTGACTCAGACATTAGAAGTGACCCTATTTTACATGTCTCTACAGCCTCAACTTCCCAGCAGTGGCAGGTCCCAGAGCAGAGGGTGGTCCCCAAAGTAGAGGTCGCCCACCAACGAAGTAAGTTGTAATGTAAATATTTGAAGTATGTGGGAAACGACATCATCACCAATCTACCTAAATCCATAGTCAATGCCATTAACATAATGACATATGGCCTCTTACTTTTATTAATTCCTTATCATAATGACATATGGCCTCTTCCTCTAATTAATTCCTTAGCATAATAACATATGGCCTCTTCCTTTTATTAATTCCTTAGCATCATGACATATGGCATCTTCCTTTTATTAATTCCTTAGCATAATGAACATATGGCCTCTTCCTTTTATTAATTCCTTAGCATAATGACATATAGCCTCTTCCTTTTATTAATTCCTTAGCATAATGACATGTGGCCTCATTAGTTAGCTTGCAACCTAATAAACATTCCATCCACAGCTGTTAAACATGTATTTATTTTTCTTTTTATTACATGCACCGCACGTGCCAGATTGGCACAACTCAGTGCCACGGTGCTTCAGTAGGTGGGCAAGATGCAGGAGCTGCTCGAATCGTTGGAGACCACAGATGAAGAATAATTTGCTGGGGCCTGCCATTGCTGTGTATAAAGTTTGAGATGTTTTATTTTTCATTAAAAAAAATTAAAAAAAAATGTAACACTTTTAGAAAAACATTTTTTACCAAAATTCAAAGTTGTAAATTTTTATAATTTTTTTTTTTAAAAAAAGGCAATAGAAAATGCCACTTATGAGTAAAAAAACATACATACATTCATTAAGGGTTGGTTACCACAAAATGAATGCAAAACACAAAATTTAGATATGAAGATTCGCAAGACCGCAAAGGTCTAGGTAAGCATTAGGTGCGGAAAATGGAAGAATATACTGACCGCGAAGTCATTTAGGTAAGTTTTAGGTGCGGGAAATGGAAGAATATACTGACCGCAAAGTGATTAAGGTAAGTTTTAGGTGCAGGAAATGGAAGAATATACTGACCGCTAAGTGATTTAGGTAAGTTTTAGGAGCGGGAAATGGAAGAATATACTGACCGCGAAGTGATTTAGGTAAGTTTTAGGTGCAGGAAATGGAAGAAGAATGAGACGGCTAAGTGATTTAGGTAAGTTTTAGGCGTGAGAAATGGAAGAATATACCGACCGCAAAGTGATTTAGGTAAGTTTTAGGTGCGGGAAATGGGAGAATATACTGGGCGCGAAGTGATTTAGGTAAGTTTTAGGTGCAGGAAATGGAAGAATATACTGACCGCGAAGTGATTTAGGTAAGTTTTAGGAGCGGGAAATGGAAGAATATACTGACCGCGAAGTGATTTAGGTAAGTTTTAGGTGCAGGAAATGGAAGAAGAATGAGACTGCAAAGTGATTTAGGTAAGTCTTAGGCGTGAGAAATGGAAGAATATACTGACCGCGAAGTGATTTAAGTAAGTTTTAGGTGCGGGAAATGGAAGAATATACTGACCGCAAAGTGATTTAGGTAAGTTTTAGGTGCGGGAAATGAAAGAAAAATGAGACCGCTAAGTGATTTAGGTAAGTTTTAGGTGCGGGAAATGGAAGAATATACTGGCTGCGATGTGATTTAGCTAAGCATTGTAGCAGAGGTGAGTGAACCAAATATGTAGGCGAGCACATTAATGAGTTAAGTATGTAGTGCGCAGGCGTAAGGTCGTAACGATTTTCGTCTGGACGATTATTTATAGAAAAAGGAATTCAGAATCTAACGGGAAACGTAAATGATTAGTTGGAGGCGACGATGAAAAAAGGCCAAAAACGAAAGCCTACGTTGTTTCATGAGTAGCATAAACGGAAATCGAAAGCTGAAAAATGACATTCTCGTTGGCATACGAACGGACGAAGACTTTACTGAAGGCTTGCTTAGAATCGCTCGTACACTCATACGCGAGCGGGAACATTAAAAAAAAAACAGATCGACACAAAAACTAAAGTCTTTTTATGTCTCTCTGAATCAACCCTTATTTTTTACTCTAACCCCTGTACAAGTTCAATAGTATGTGTGTGTGTGAGGGGGGGGGGGGGGTGCTGCCACCCTTGCCCTATTAGCCACAGCCCCTTCTGTGCATCAGGAGGACATAAGAGCTTAATGCTCATTGGCATGAGCGCAGTGTTCTTTCGAGATATTGCTGGGGGCACTTCTAGCGGTGCCCTGTACCTATGGACAAATGCAGTGGTATGTTGGCATGGCTGGTGGCCAGCAATATTTTTTGGAAGCACTGAGTGTACCAGGCCCTATGCTTTGTACACCATAGCCTAGGGATGGGGATCCTTACAATCGGAATTTTTTTTTTTTTTTTTTTAACCCTCGCTGTGCTGAACTTGTCACAGAACATACAGTATAAAGACATTGCATGCTTTCATACAATTAGGCCAGCAAATGCATACAGGAATGGATGATGTATTTATCCTGTGCCAACCAAGACCTAAAATATTGACCAAAAATGGCTTTATATAGCAGCAATGGGGCGAAAGGGTATCTGGGGGATAATCTATCCCTGGCCGGGCCGCTCGATGCGTCGCTGTACATGAGATAAAAAAAGGATGCTGCTCATCATTCAAATGCTGAGAGAGGCTTTTCCACGCGCGGCCACCCAGCCTTATTTCATAATCCCATAAAGTGTATGTTTATAAATCACACACACCAAGCTTCTGCTGACCAGAATGTGCTGCATCCCATAACTCAGCCACCACCGGACATGACTGGAATATCCGCTCAGCCTGCATTTCAACTACTATAGCAATTTAAAAAAAAAAACCTCACTTTATCCTCCAGGCAGCATGGTCTGCATTTTCTTCTCTGCCACGCGCTCCCCGGGTGTCTCGGCAAGTGCTCAGTCACAGTATGTGCCATGACTGGCAACAATAAGGGCACATTATGCCTGCGACTGTGACCTAATAAAAAACCAAGGGTGTCACCAGTACACCTAACGTATTTTTCGCCCTATAAGATGCACTATTTTTTACCAAAAGTGTGTGTGTGTGTGTGTGTGTGTGTGTGTGTGTGTGTGTGTGTGTGTGTGTGTGTGTGTAGGGGGTATCTCATTGCATATTATTGGGCGAAGTTAAAAAAAAAAAAGGGAAAAAAAATACTTACAGGCGCATGCGCTGTCCCCGCTCTAGCTTTCGCCACTGCCACAGAGCGTGGTGGCAGCACAGGAAGAGAGGGCGAGGACGGAGCACATGTAAGCATACTTTTTTTTTCCTTGGGGGTTGGGGGGATGCCACACTGATTAAGGGGAAAAGGGGTTGACACACTTCCTATATGGGGAATGGGATGGGGGGAGTGCCACACTGCCTATGGGGAATAGGAGGGGGGGAATGCCACACTGCCTGTGGGAATTGGATGGGGGGATGCCACGCTGCCTATGGGGAATAGGAGGGGGGGATGCCACACTGCCTATGGGGAATAGGAGGGGGGGAATGCCACACTGCCTATGGGGAATAAGGGGGGGGGATGCCACACTGCCTATGGGGAATAGAAGGAGGGAATGCCACACTGCCTATGGGGAATAGGAGGGGGGATGCCACACTGCCTATGGGGAAAAGGAGGGGGGATGCCACACTGCCTATGGGGAATAGGAGGGGGGAAATGCCACACTGTCTATGGGAATGGGACAGAGGAATGCCACACTGCCTATGGGGAATAGGAGGGGGGATGCCACACTGCCTATGGGGAATAGGAGGGGGGATGCACACTGCCTATTGGGAATAGGAGGGGGGGATGCCACACTGCCTATGGGGAATAGGAGGGGGGTGCACACTGCCTATGGGGAATAGGAGGGGGGATGCCACACTGCCTATGGGGAATAGGAGGGGGGGACCCAACACTGCCTATGGGGAATAGGAGGGGGAATGCCACACTGCCTATGGGAATGGGATGAGGGAATGCCACACTGCCCATGGGAAATGGGATGTGGGGATGACACATAGCCTGTAATGGGGTGTTTTAGCACAACATTTGGTTTAGAATATTTTTTGTTCTTATTACCCTCCTCCAAATACTAGGTGCGTCTTATAGGGTGAAAAATATGGTATATTCTGTGCTCGCTACCAGAATCTTGTTCTGATGACACCCCTGCATGTTAAAGAGAAACAACACCCAATAAAATGACTTTCTTGGGTGTTGCTGCTTTCTGGCAGGATGGAGTGTATACTCACAATCTTCTGGGTTCCACAGGGGCCACTCAGCCAATCAGCGGTACTCGTTTGATTTAGAAATCCAAATGGAGCGAGCGCTGTTGGCCTTTAATCCATTCAGAAAGGCCTGGAGTCAGTACACCCATAGCTAGGTGTATGCCAGGGCTGCAGGTGTGGCACAGAGATGCAGCGGTGCGATGATCAGGTGATCTGGGGGTTTCACACAGTTTGGGATGCCCAATAAAGAGGTAGAGCACCCCCCCCCAAGACTTGCTCATTTTCTTGCTCCTCTTTAAAGCAGACCAAAAATCAGGTATTTCATTCACCTGGGTTTTGGTAAACTTTACTGGTACATCATGATTTGTATGTGAAACCCTCAGGAAAGCTGGAAATTCATACTGTACCTCTTCAGCTAAACCATGGTGCATGCATGGCCTCCCTTCCAATCAGAATAGTTTTCCAGGTGCCACCAGCCAATCAGAACAGATTGTGCCCCTGCTGCTGCGCCCTCTGGCTGATCCAAACCCTTGGTGTAAGCCATTCGGACAGACCTGGTGCACGCAGCGTCTTCAGAGACAGCCCAGTGGGGAGGCAAGTTGCCCTGATGGCCGACAGTGACTAGAGTCCCCAGCATTCACTACTAACGCCAGGTATTGCCAGATGAGCATCTGTATAGCGATTAGAGATGAGCGAACTTTTGAAAAATTCGATTCGACTGATTCGCCGAATTTTCCGACAAAAATCGTTTCGACCCGAATAAATTCGCGACGAATCGCTATTAAAAACGGCTATTTCTGAGCCTCCTACAGCCTCAATAGGGTTGTAAACCATTCAGCCTTGCTGTAACACGCACAGGATGCGTGCTGGGTTTGTTAAATAATACTTTGAAGAAATATCACATGCAGATCAGAGGCATCGCTAATAGAATCGCAGAGCGGCACAATTGCAGAGAGTTGAAGTGGCATCACTATGAGGGGCAGAAGGAGCCCAAATATACACTGGAGTTGGCCTCAGGAGCCCAAAAATTGGATGAATCACACCCTGGAGTTGGCAGAAGTTGGCAGCAGCAGCAGGAGCCCAAATATACACTGGAGTTGGCTTCAGGAGCCCAAAAATTGGATGAATCACACCCTGGAGTTGGCAGAAGTTGGCAGCAGCAGGAGCAGGAGCCCAAATATACACTGGAGTTGGCCTCAGGAGCCCAAAAATTGGATGAATCACACCCTGGAGTTGGCAGAAGTTGGCAGCAGCAGCAGCAGGAGCCCAAATATACACTGGAGTTGGCCTCAGGAGCCCAAAAATTGGATGAATCACACCCTGGAGTTGGCAGGAGTTGACAGTAGTAGCAGCAGGAGCCCAAATATACACTGGAGTTGGCCTCAGGAGCCCAAAAATTGGATGAATCACACCCTGGAGTTGGCAGAAGTTGGCAGCAGCAGCAGCAGGAGCCCAAATATACACTGGAGTTGGCCTCAGGAGCCCAAAAATTGGATGAATCACACCCTGGAGTTGGCAGAAGTTGGCAGCAGCAGCAGCAGGAGCCCAAATATACACTGGAGTTGGCTTCAGGAGCCCAAAAATTGGATGAATCACACCCTGGAGTTGGCAGGAGTTGACAGTAGTAGCAGCAGGAGCCCAAATATACACTGGAGTTGGCTTCAGGAGCCCAAAAATTGGATGAATCACACCCTGGAGTTGGCAGAAGTTGGCAGCAGCAGCAGCAGGAGCCCAAATATACACTGGAGTTGGCCTCAGGAGCCCAAAAATTGGATGAATCACACCCTGGAGTTGGCAGAAGTTGGCAGTAGTAGCAGCAGGAGCCCAAATATACACTGGAGTTGGCCTCAGGAGCCCAAAAATTGGATGAATCACACCCTGGAGTTGGCAGAAGTTGGCAGTAGTAGCAGCAGGAGCCCAAATATACACTGGAGTTGGCTTCAGGAGCCCAAAAATTGGATGAATCACACCCTGGAGTTGGCAGAAGTTGGCAGTAGCAGCAGCAGGAGCCCAAATATACACTGGAGTTGGCTTCAGGAGCCCAAAAATTGGATGAATCACACCCTGGAGTTGGCAGGAGTTGACAGTAGCAGCAGCAGGAGCCCAAATATACACTGGAGTTGGCCTCAGGAGCCCAAAAATTGGATGAATCACACCCTGGAGTTGGCAGGAGTTGACAGTAGCAGCAGCAGGAGCCCAAATATACACTGGAGTTGGCTTCAGGAGCCCAAAAATTGGATGAATCACACCCTGGAGTTGGCAGAAGTTGGCAGCAGCAGCAGCAGCAGGAGCCCAAATATACACTGGAGTTGGCTTCAGGAGCCCAAAAATTGGATGAATCACACCCTGGAGTTGGCAGGAGTTGACAGTAGCAGCAGCAGGAGCCCAAATATACACTGGAGTTGGCCTCAGGAGCCCAAAAATTGGATGAATCACACCCTGGAGTTGGCAGAAGTTGGCAGCAGCAGCAGCAGGAGCCCAAATATACACTGGAGTTGGCCTCAGGAGCCCAAAAATTGGATGAATCACACCCTGGAGTTGGCAGGAGTTGACAGTAGTAGCAGCAGGAGCCCAAATATACACTGGAGTTGGCTTCAGGAGCCCAAAAATTGGATGAATCACACCCTGGAGTTGGCAGAAGTTGGCAGCAGCAGCAGCAGGAGCCCAAATATACACTGGAGTTGGCCTCAGGAGCCCAAAAATTGGATGAATCACACCCTGGAGTTGGCAGAAGTTGGCAGCAGCAGCAGCAGGAGCCCAAATATACACTGGAGTTGGCCTCAGGAGCCCAAAAATTGGATGAATCACACCCTGGAGTTGGCAGGAGTTGACAGTAGTAGCAGCAGGAGCCCAAATATACACTGGAGTTGGCTTCAGGAGCCCAAAAATTGGATGAATCACACCCTGGAGTTGGCAGAAGTTGGCAGCAGCAGCAGCAGGAGCCCAAATATACACTGGAGTTGGCTTCAGGAGCCCAAAAATTGGATGAATCACACCCTGGAGTTGGCAGAAGTTGGCAGCAGCAGCAGCAGGAGCCCAAATATACACTGGAGTTGGCTTCAGGAGCCCAAAAATTGGATGAATCACACCCTGGAGTTGGCAGAAGTTGGCAGTAGTAGCAGCAGGAGCCCAAATATACACTGGAGTTGGCTTCAGGAGCCCAAAAATTGGATGAATCACACCCTGGAGTTGGCAGGAGTTGACAGTAGCAGCAGCAGGAGCCCAAATATACACTGGAGTTGGCCTCAGGAGCCCAAAAATTGGATGAATCACACCCTGGAGTTGGCAGGAGTTGACAGTAGTAGCAGCAGGAGCCCAAATATACACTGGAGTTGGCTTCAGGAGCCCAAAAATTGGATGAATCACACCCTGGAGTTGGCAGAAGTTGGCAGTAGCAGCAGCAGGAGCCCAAAAAATGGCCTAAAGACATAAATATGTTTTGCACCATTTGTAAAGTGTAAAACGTGGCACCATGCTGAATCT
This sequence comes from Gastrophryne carolinensis, assembly GCA_027917425.1. Taxonomy (NCBI): domain Eukaryota; kingdom Metazoa; phylum Chordata; class Amphibia; order Anura; family Microhylidae; genus Gastrophryne; species Gastrophryne carolinensis. The sequence continues at coordinate 245,661,489 of CM051240.1, forward strand.
AGTCGCATGCATCAGGCATTGGTGGGTGGAAATCCTGGCTGATCCATCCCTGATTCATTTTGACAAAGGTGAGTCTCTCCACATTTTTAGTTGACAGACGAGTTCTCCTCGCCGTAACTATGGCCCCCGCCGCACTAAACACCCGCTCAGATGGCACGCTACTTGCCGGGCAGGACAGCTTTTCCAGGGCAAACTCTGCTAGTTGCGGCCACAAATCAAGTTTGGCTGCCCAGAAGTCCAGCGGATCCTCAAGGTGTGTTGGCATGGTCATGTCAAAGTATGACATGACCTGCTGGTTCAGGTCCTGCTCCAGGTCTTCCTGCTGCTCATGAGTAGCCTCACTATGCGGGTGTAGAAAGCTACTCATTAGCGACTGAAGACTGAGGCTGCTGCTGCTGATGGAGCTTCTGCTGCTGCTGCTGCCAACCCCCCCAGCGGCCATGGCAGTGGAAGGTGAGCGCAGAGGTCCCCTCGAGTCAGACCTGCGAGAGTATGGACCATGGCGCAGATAGGCATCGGCCAACTGCCTACGTAGAATGTCTTTGTAGTAGTTGAGTTTGTCCTCCCTCTCGGTGGGTTTAAAAAATGCCCCCATTTTGTGCCGGAAGCGAGGGTCCAATAAGGTGGACAGCCAGAAGTCATCCCGCCGACAGATGGAAACAATTCTGGGGTCACTACGCAAGCATGTGAGCATGCTTCGTGCCATTTGCGCAAGTGACTCGGATGGACTACCTGTCTCCATCTCCACTGCATACTGCCACGGTGTGCCCGGGTCCTCTGTCTCTCCTTCCTCAAAAACCTCTAGCTCCTCTGGCTGCTCCTGCTCCTCCTCTCCTGTCCGCTGACTAGATAAACCAGCCATTTCGCCAAGCCTAAACTGTGTTTCGCTGGGCAACTCCTCCTCCTCCTCTTCCTCCTCCTCCTCCTCCAGTTCAGCTCCAACGGGGTTCATGTGGCCGTAAGATGTAAACGCCATGTCTCCAGTGCCCTGACCAGCCATGGTTTCCAACATGTGCTGTAGTACATGAAGCAGTGGAATCACGTCGTTCATCCCGTAATCCTGCCGACTGACAAATAAAGTGGCTTCCTCAAAGGGCCTGAGCAAACGGCAGGTGTCACGTATGAGCTGCCACTGGTTGACATTGAAGTTACACAGGGGAGTCCCCCTATCTGCTTGGATCATCAGGAAATCCGTGATGGCTTTTCTCTGTTCATATAATCGGTCCAACATGTGAAGGGTGGAATTCCAACGGGTGGAAACATCGCAAATCAGACTATGTTGGGGGATACCATTCTGACGCTGTAGCTCAAGAAGGGTGTGTTTGGCGGTGTAGGAGTGGCTGAAGTGCATGCAAAGTTTCCGTGAAGTTGTTAGGATGTCCTGCAGATGGGGGGAACACTTCAGAAACCGCTTGACAACCAGATTGAAGACGTGAGCCATGCAGGGGGCATGGGTCAGGCTTCCTTGGCGCAGCGCAGACAAAATGTTCTTCCCATTGTCGGTAACCATGATTCCCATTTTAAGTTTTCTCGGAGTAAGCCATGTTTGGATTTCCTGATGAATACATTTAAGCAGTTCCTCCCCTGTGTGACTCCGTTCGCCAAGACAAACCATGTGAAGCACTGCGTGACACCTCCGTGCCCTGCACACATGGTAGACTGGAGGGGCACTGAGACTTGAGCCTACAGTGGAGGGTGAGGAGATGGCGGAGGATGAGGAGGCCGAGTCGCACGGTGTCACAGGCCCAATGGGCAGAGAGCGCGGAGGCCGAAGCGGCGTGACCTGTCCAAGTTGCTGCTGCAAAGGGACCACATTCACCCAGTGGGCCGTAAACGACATGTACTGCCCCTGACCGTAGTTACAGCTCCAGATGTCGGCGCTGCCATGTATTTTGCTACACACCGACAGGCTCAAGGACTGGCCCACCTTCTGTTCAACAAAAGTGTGCAGCGCTGGTACTGCCTTCTTGGCAAAGAAATGACGGCTTGGGACTCTCCACCTCGGCTCGGCACAAGCCATCAGTTCTCTGAAAGGTGCAGATTCCACCACCTGAAAAGGGAGCGACTGCAGCACCAGCAACTTGGACAGGAGCACATTCAGCTTCTGCGCCGTAGGATGAGTGGGCGCATACTGCTGTCTCTTGGACATGGCTTCGCTGATGGATTGCTGGCGGGATGCATGACTTGGAGGAGGAGGAGGAGGAGCAGGAGCGACAGAGGATGGGTGTGACGCACAGCTGCCTTCGGCTGAGGTGCTGGAGCCTTGGCTGGCAGAAATTGGGAGCTCACTTGGTGAGGAAGCAGACTGGACCACCCCTTGGGAGCCTCGGTTCTCCCAGGTCGTTTTATGGTGACGCATCATATGTTGACGCAGGGCCGTGGTGCCAACATTTGGACCCTGGCCACGCTTCACCTTTTGCCTACATATCTTGCATGTGGCCATGTTACCCTCCTGCGGATGCCTCAGGAAAAACTGCCACACTGCCGAGTAGCTACTTTTCCCACCCCCTGGCCTCACTGATTCACTGCTGCTGTTGCCAACTCCAGGAACCCCTGCTCCACTACCTCCCGATAAGGTAGACTGCCGCACAGCAGGTGCTCTACCCCGGCCCCGGCCCCGGCCGGCTCCAGCCTTTGGAATTGTGCCCCCATGCTGACTGCTACCACCTTGCTGCCTCAGCTGCTGACTCCGGGGCAACCTGCGCCCCTCTTCTCCTGATGATGACGATGAAGCCCCTTCATCACCCGGCTCCCAAGTGCGATCGGCTTCATCGTCATCATCATCATCATCACCGGGTTGTGGCTGTACGTCACTGATGTTCGTGGATTCGTCAACAGTGTCTGGCGCAGGAGCTGGAACGCTCGCAGCACCCACGACACTGTCCACATCACTATTTGTCTGCCTAGCTAAAGAAGCCACCTCCATTTCTTGGCTGGGCAGTAGCTGCTGACTGTCCTCCTGTATCTGATCGTCCTCCTCACTAAAGAGTGGAGCTGAACCCAAAGCATAGGATACGTCGCTGGGGGAGGGAACGGCGTAGGACAGAGGCAATGGGAGGACAGGGACTGCTCTCGGGGCATGCCAACTCAGGGTTGTGTCAGAGGAACCTACCGACCCTAGACTGGGGGTCTCAGATGTAAGTTGTGATGATGTTGTTGATGAGCGCGTCAGCCAATCTACCACGGCAGATGCGTTACTGGTGGAGACCCGACCGCTAGCAGATACTGGCAGATTAGGTCTCTCAGCGTGACTCCTGCTGCTACTGGCCCCCAGTCTGATGCGAGCTCTGCCTGCGGAATCTTGGCCTCTGCCACTCCTCTTTTCACTTCCAGGCACTTGTCTGCCCGACATAGTCTAACTGGCGTGGTAGTAGGTGATATTTTAAGAACCCCCAGGCAGCAGTGGGTCTATATAAAACAGAATATAATGCACACCAAAAGTGAGCAGTAACACTCAGCCTCCAACAGGCCTGCTTAGTGTAAATAAGAGAGCTGCTTAGTGTAAATAAAGAGGGGTATGCTATGTTACAGAATGGGATGCCTCAACAGAAGTGCACCTGGCAGGCAGCAGTAAGCCTATGCCCAGCAAAAGTGTCTTATAATATAAATATAATAAGAGCAAATGCTTATATGGTCTTAAACAGAGGCTGCTTTAGTCACAGAATGGGATGCCCTGGGCAGGAATGGACCTGGCAGGGTCCAGTAGGGCTTTGGCCAGCAAAAGTGTCTTTATCAGGCTAATTTCAAATATGATAAGAGCAAATGCTTATATGGTCTTAAACAGAGGCTGCTGTAGTCACAGAATGGGATGCCCCGGGCAGGAATCGACCTGGCAGGGTCCAGTAGGGCTTTGGCCAGCAAAAGTGTCTTTATCAGGCCTGATTTCTATGAGAATAAGTGCAAATGTTTATTATGCTATTAAATAGAGGCTGCTTTAGTCACGGAATGGGATGCCAGTGCCACAAAAACCAGAGAGCATGCACAGCAAAAGTGTCTTTATCAGGCCTGATTTCTATGAGAATAAGTGCAAATGTTTATTATGCTATTAAATAGAGGCTGCTTTAGTCACAGAATGGGATGCCAGTGCCACAAAAACCAGAGAGCATGCACAGCAAAAGTGTCTTTATCAGGCCTGATTTCTATGAGAATAAGTGCAAATGTTTATTATGCTATTAAATAGAGGCTGCTTTAGTCACAGAATGGGATGCCAGTGCCACAAAAACCAGAGAGCATGCACAGCAAAAGTGTCTTTATCAGGCCTGATTTCTATGAGAATAAGTGCAAATGGTTATTATGCTATTAAATAGAGGCTGCTTTAGTCACAGAATGGGATGCCAGTGCCACAAAAACCAGAGAGCATGCACAGCAAAAGTGTCTTTATCAGGCCTGATTTCTATGAGAATAAGTGCAAATGTTTATTATGCTATTAAATAGAGGCTGCTTTAGTCACGGAATGGGATGCCAGTGCCACAAAAACCAGAGAGCATGCACAGCAAAAGTGTCTTTATCAGGCCTGATTTCTATGAGAATAAGTGCAAATGTTTATTATGCTATTAAATAGAGGCTGCTTTAGTCACGGAATGGGATGCCAGTGCCACAAAAACCAGAGAGCATGCACAGCAAAAGTGTCTTTATCAGGCCTGATTTCTATGAGAATAAGTGCAAATGTTTATTATGCTATTAAATAGAGGCTGCTTTAGTCACGGAATGGGATGCCAGTGCCACAAAAACCAGAGAGCATGCACAGCAAAAGTGTCTTTATCAGGCCTGATTTCTATGAGAATAAGTGCAAATGGTTATTATGCTATTAAATAGAGGCTGCTTTAGTCACAGAATGGGATGCCAGTGCCACAAAAACCAGAGAGCATGCACAGCAAAAGTGTCTTTATCAGGCCTGATTTCTATGAGAATAAGTGCAAATGTTTATTATGCTATTAAATAGAGGCTGCTTTAGTCACAGAATGGGATGCCAGTGCCACAAAAACCAGAGAGCATGCACAGCAAAAGTGTCTTTATCAGGCCTGATTTCTATGAGAATAAGTGCAAATGTTTATTATGCTATTAAATAGAGGCTGCTTTAGTCACAGAATGGGATGCCAGTGCCACAAAAACCAGAGAGCATGCACAGCAAAAGTGTCTTTATCAGGCCTGATTTCTATGAGAATAAGTGCAAATGTTTATTATGCTATTAAATAGAGGCTGCTTTAGTCACGGAATGGGATGCCAGTGCCACAAAAACCAGAGAGCATGCACAGCAAAAGTGTCTTTATCAGGCCTGATTTCTATGAGAATAAGTGCAAATGTTTATTATGCTATTAAATAGAGGCTGCTTTAGTCACAGAATGGGATGCCAGTGCCACAAAAACCAGAGAGCATGCACAGCAAAAGTGTCTTTATCAGGCCTGATTTCTATGAGAATAAGTGCAAATGTTTATTATGCTATTAAATAGAGGCTGCTTTAGTCACGGAATGGGATGCCAGTGCCACAAAAACCAGAGAGCATGCACAGCAAAAGTGTCTTTATCAGGCCTGATTTCTATGAGAATAAGTGCAAATGTTTATTATGCTATTAAATAGAGGCTGCTTTAGTCACGGAATGGGATGCCAGTGCCACAAAAACCAGAGAGCATGCACAGCAAAAGTGTCTTTATCAGGCCTGATTTCTATGAGAATAAGTGCAAATGTTTATTATGCTATTAAATAGAGGCTGCTTTAGTCACAGAATGGGATGCCAGTGCCACAAAAACCAGAGAGCATGCACAGCAAAAGTGTCTTTATCAGGCCTGATTTCTATGAGAATAAGTGCAAATGTTTATTATGCTATTAAATAGAGGCTGCTTTAGTCACAGAATGGGATGCCAGTGCCACAAAAACCAGAGAGCATGCACAGCAAAAGTGTCTTTATCAGGCCTGATTTCTATGAGAATAAGTGCAAATGTTTATTATGCTATTAAATAGAGGCTGCTTTAGTCACGGAATGGGATGCCAGTGCCACAAAAACCAGAGAGCATGCACAGCAAAAGTGTCTTTATCAGGCCTGATTTCTATGAGAATAAGTGCAAATGTTTATTATGCTATTAAATAGAGGCTGCTTTAGTCACAGAATGGGATGCCAGTGCCACAAAAACCAGAGAGCATGCACAGCAAAAGTGTCTTTATCAGGCCTGATTTCTATGAGAATAAGTGCAAATGTTTATTATGCTATTAAATAGAGGCTGCTTTAGTCACAGAATGGGATGCCAGTGCCACAAAAACCAGAGAGCATGCACAGCAAAAGTGTCTTTATCAGGCCTGATTTCTATGAGAATAAGTGCAAATGTTTATTATGCTATTAAATAGAGGCTGCTTTAGTCACAGAATGGGATGCCAGTGCCACAAAAACCAGAGAGCATGCACAGCAAAAGTGTCTTTATCAGGCCTGATTTCTATGAGAATAAGTGCAAATGGTTATTATGCTATTAAATAGAGGCTGCTTTAGTCACAGAATGGGATGCCAGTGCCACAAAAACCAGAGAGCATGCACAGCAAAAGTGTCTTTATCAGGCCTGATTTCTATGAGAATAAGTGCAAATGTTTATTATGCTATTAAATAGAGGCTGCTTTAGTCACGGAATGGGATGCCAGTGCCACAAAAACCAGAGAGCATGCACAGCAAAAGTGTCTTTATCAGGCCTGATTTCTATGAGAATAAGTGCAAATGTTTATTATGCTATTAAATAGAGGCTGCTTTAGTCACGGAATGGGATGCCAGTGCCACAAAAACCAGAGAGCATGCACAGCAAAAGTGTCTTTATCAGGCCTGATTTCTATGAGAATAAGTGCAAATGTTTTTTATGCTATTAAATAGAGGCTGCTTTAGTCACGGAATGGGATGCCAGTGCCACAAAAACCAGAGAGCATGCACAGCAAAAGTGTCTTTATCAGGCCTGATTTCTATGAGAATAAGTGCAAATGTTTATTATGCTATTAAATAGAGGCTGCTTTAGTCACGGAATGGGATGCCAGTGCCACAAAAACCAGAGAGCATGCACAGCAAAAGTGTCTTTATCAGGCCTGATTTCTATGAGAATAAGTGCAAATGGTTATTATGCTATTAAATAGAGGCTGCTTTAGTCACAGAATGGGATGCCAGTGCCACAAAAACCAGAGAGCATGCACAGCAAAAGTGTCTTTATCAGGCCTGATTTCTATGAGAATAAGTGCAAATGTTTATTATGCTATTAAATAGAGGCTGCTTTAGTCACAGAATGGGATGCCAGTGCCACAAAAACCAGAGAGCATGCACAGCAAAAGTGTCTTTATCAGGCCTGATTTCTATGAGAATAAGTGCAAATGGTTATTATGCTATTAAATAGAGGCTGCTTTAGTCACAGAATGGGATGCCAGTGCCACAAAAACCAGAGAGCATGCACAGCAAAAGTGTCTTTATCAGGCCTGATTTCTATGAGAATAAGTGCAAATGGTTATTATGCTATTAAATAGAGGCTGCTTTAGTCACAGAATGGGATGCCAGTGCCACAAAAACCAGAGAGCATGCACAGCAAAAGTGTCTTTATCAGGCCTGATTTCTATGAGAATAAGTGCAAATGTTTATTATGCTATTAAATAGAGGCTGCTTTAGTCACAGAATGGGATGCCAGTGCCACAAAAACCAGAGAGCATGCACAGCAAAAGTGTCTTTATCAGGCCTGATTTCTATGAGAATAAGTGCAAATGGTTATTATGCTATTAAATAGAGGCTGCTTTAGTCACAGAATGGGATGCCAGTGCCACAAAAACCAGAGAGCATGCACAGCAAAAGTGTCTTTATCAGGCCTGATTTCTATGAGAATAAGTGCAAATGTTTATTATGCTATTAAATAGAGGCTGCTTTAGTCACAGAATGGGATGCCAGTGCCACAAAAACCAGAGAGCATGCACAGCAAAAGTGTCTTTATCAGGCCTGATTTCTATGAGAATAAGTGCAAATGTTTATTATGCTATTAAATAGAGGCTGCTTTAGTCACAGAATGGGATGCCAGTGCCACAAAAACCAGAGAGCATGCACAGCAAAAGTGTCTTTATCAGGCCTGATTTCTATGAGAATAAGTGCAAATGTTTATTATGCTATTAAATAGAGGCTGCTTTAGTCACGGAATGGGATGCCAGTGCCACAAAAACCAGAGAGCATGCACAGCAAAAGTGTCTTTATCAGGCCTGATTTCTATGAGAATAAGTGCAAATGTTTATTATGCTATTAAATAGAGGCTGCTTTAGTCACGGAATGGGATGCCAGTGCCACAAAAACCAGAGAGCATGCACAGCAAAAGTGTCTTTATCAGGCCTGATTTCTATGAGAATAAGTGCAAATGTTTATTATGCTATTAAATAGAGGCTGCTTTAGTCACAGAATGGGATGCCAGTGCCACAAAAACCAGAGAGCATGCACAGCAAAAGTGTCTTTATCAGGCCTGATTTCTATGAGAATAAGTGCAAATGTTTATTATGCTATTAAATAGAGGCTGCTTTAGTCACGGAATGGGATGCCAGTGCCACAAAAACCAGAGAGCATGCACAGCAAAAGTGTCTTTATCAGGCCTGATTTCTATGAGAATAAGTGCAAATGTTTATTATGCTATTAAATAGAGGCTGCTTTAGTCACAGAATGGGATGCCAGTGCCACAAAAACCAGAGAGCATGCACAGCAAAAGTGTCTTTATCAGGCCTGATTTCTATGAGAATAAGTGCAAATGTTTATTATGCTATTAAATAGAGGCTGCTTTAGTCACGGAATGGGATGCCAGTGCCACAAAAACCAGAGAGCATGCACAGCAAAAGTGTCTTTATCAGGCCTGATTTCTATGAGAATAAGTGCAAATGTTTATTATGCTATTAAATAGAGGCTGCTTTAGTCACGGAATGGGATGCCAGTGCCACAAAAACCAGAGAGCATGCACAGCAAAAGTGTCTTTATCAGGCCTGATTTCTATGAGAATAAGTGCAAATGGTTATTATGCTATTAAATAGAGGCTGCTTTAGTCACAGAATGGGATGCCAGTGCCACAAAAACCAGAGAGCATGCACAGCAAAAGTGTCTTTATCAGGCCTGATTTCTATGAGAATAAGTGCAAATGTTTATTATGCTATTAAATAGAGGCTGCTTTAGTCACAGAATGGGATGCCAGTGCCACAAAAACCAGAGAGCATGCACAGCAAAAGTGTCTTTATCAGGCCTGATTTCTATGAGAATAAGTGCAAATGTTTATTATGCTATTAAATAGAGGCTGCTTTAGTCACAGAATGGGATGCCAGTGCCACAAAAACCAGAGAGCATGCACAGCAAAAGTGTCTTTATCAGGCCTGATTTCTATGAGAATAAGTGCAAATGTTTATTATGCTATTAAATAGAGGCTGCTTTAGTCACAGAATGGGATGCCAGTGCCACAAAAACCAGAGAGCATGCACAGCAAAAGTGTCTTTATCAGGCCTGATTTCTATGAGAATAAGTGCAAATGTTTATTATGCTATTAAACAGAGGCTGCTTTAGTCACAGAATGGGATGCCTCACAGCAGACTTAAGATCAGTTCAGTATATATGCACTGTTAGTTACTATAAGCAGCCTGAAAACGCTAACAAAGGCTGGATGAAAAAAAAAAATTCTCCCTGTCAGCCAGCTCCGTTTTTCCTACCTTTCCCTGGCTTTCTGTCTGTCTCCTGCCTGTCTCCTGCCTGTCTCCAGCCTGTCCCTGTCTGTCCCTGTCTCCAGCCTGTCTAACTGCCTCAGCTACACAGCGTTCTGTCTGTCTGTCACGAATGCAATAGAGAAATGAGGAAAAGCAAGATGGCCGCCGTTAAATACCGCTGTGTGACGTCACCGGGCTTGCTGGCTGCTGATAGGCTGCATGTGACTGCCCCAGCTTGCACTGGCGCGGGATACATGTCCAGACATGTCCCGCCCGCCATCTTAGAATGCCTGTAATGTAAATGAATGGATGTTAAAGGAAAACTTCGAGTGATCGAATCGCGGGGAAATTCGGATTCGATCCGAATCGAATTTTTCCTGAAATTCGGATCGAATCCGGGTTCGTCCGGATCGATTCGCTCATCCCTAATAGCGATGCTTAGAGCGATCACTAGTAGATGCTGTAAGCGGGTATCAGGCGCTGTAACAGAGCGTCTCGGTCACTCTAGTAACCTGCCCGGCATTGATGAATGTGATGGGCGCTGTAACAACAGTTTGACGCTGCAGCAAGTGACAGGTAGCGCCAGCTCAGTGCGTCCGGCACTCGGCGCTCCACACCATATTTAATAAAACACTAGACACACACAGCGTCGGCGCTCTAAAGCTGGGCGCTTTAGCATAGAGCGCCAGACGCAGCGTGATTAAAGTCTATTTTTAAACACATATCCACCAGTAACAAAGCAATTACATTGTGGTAACACTGGGACAATAACACTTTAGTGCCAGACCTGTACATATAATTCTGCATAAAAAATATATTAAAAGTGTTTGTTTGCAGCCAGGAGAGGTCACACAATGATTTGAGCAAAAAAAATAAATTGCCAAAGACACTGTTTATACACAACTAATGAAGCCCCATTGAAATGTATGGGAGAGCGCTACAGAGTGACAGGTACTACATGGCGCTCCTGAGTCTAGAGCGCCGGCGCTATACACTGAGCCGCCTGCAATAATACATCGGACGCTACATGGCGCTGTTAGAGTCGCTCACCAGATTCACTTTCTTAAATGTGCTTTTGCGTACAGCGCCCGGCGTTCACCAGACGCTGCCTGCTGCTACGAGGCGCTACCTGGTGCTAACCCTTCTTAAATTGCCCCATTAGTCATAATGGTGACTTAGGCCCTTATTTAAGAAGGGATAGCGTCAGGTAGTGGCTGGTTAATGAGAGGTAGCGACAGGTAGCGACTGGTGAACGCCGGACACGGCACGCAATTACACATTTATCAAACAGAATCTGTTTAGCGACTGGGATATCGCCATGTAGCGTCTGATTCATCATTTTCACAGCCTCAGCGAACAGCGCCGGCGTTCAGCCTTGCACAGCGCCAGGTATGACCTCTCGCTACCTGTCGCTCTCCCATACATTTCAATGGACGAACCTTTTCTTCTCTTTAAACGGGGTATTTTTTTTTTTTTTTTTCAAAAAATCACAATCAAAATTACGTGACCTCTTCTGGCATTGAATAAGCAGTTTTTTCACAATTTTTTTATTTTTTATATATTTCCTCAGAAATGACATTACAGGTCTGCCATTAAAGTGTTCATGTTACAATGTTGTTACAATGTAATTCCATATGTTTTCGCTTTGTTACTAGTGGATAGATGCTGGAAAACAGACTTTAAACACACCGCCTCCTGCGCTCTGGGCTTCAGATAAGCATTTTTCTGCGCCAGAGTTGTGTGAGGCTTTTTTTTTCTTGAATATGTTGTGAGTCAGTTGATATGAGCAGTCGCTACCATGCGCTCCCATACAGCGCTGTACTGGTCATATAGCGACTCCTCACAATGTATTCAACATTACTGCACAGCGAATGAGTCGCTATAAATTAGTGACTCACGGACGAACGCGGCAACTACTAGCGGGCCCTCTGAAAATGCCTGCTACAGACCCTCATCTGTCGCTACCTGGCGTTAGTGATGAATCAGCTTGCCCGCTGTCATTTTCTTACAGGGAATGCCATACCAGGAATTACTGCTACGCCTAGCTGTGCCACACCACCTCCTAGGCACTATGGTGCAGGAGAGCCTGGGTCACCCCTGGAACAGAACCGGATCAGGGCCAAAGTCATAGAGACTTGTATTAGTGTAATAAACCTAAAAACAAAAAAGCTACAAATGACATGTTAAACTCCCCTTAGGGAGAAAAATCTCCGCAGGCAAATTAAGGGACCTCACAGTTATTGGGAATTCCAGGTGGCGGGATTCAGGTGTGTCCAACAGTCCTGAAAGTCAGCGTCCTATCAGAAAGAAGGAATAATAATCGGGTCCACAGGGCCCCTGATTATTTCTTGAATTTCTTTTATTCTTTCTATCTTTCTGCAAGCCATTTATTTCATTATTTCCTTTATTCCTTTTCTTTCTCTCATTCATGTTAATATTTCTTCCTTTCTCTCTTCATCCATTACTACTTTTTCCTTTATTTCTTTGCTTGTTACGCAGAAATGTGTTTCTGAACTGAATAGAGGCTCATCACTACAACCAAGCGGGCTGGCTGCACCACTGGGCTGGGCCCCTGCACCTTGGGAGGGCCCACCTCACATTTCTTCCCAGAGGGGTGACTCTACCCAGGGCCGCCCTTATACAAGGCCGCTCAGTAACGGGCAGGCTGATTCATCACTAATGCCAGGTAGCGACAGATGAGCGTCTGTAGCAGCATTTTCAGAGCGCCCGCTGGTAGTCGCAGTGCTCGGCCGTGGGTTGCTAGTTTATAGCGACGCAGTCGCTGTTCAGTAAAGTTGAATACATTGTGAGGAGTCGCTATTTGACCAGTACAGCGCTGTATGGGAGCGCATGATAGCGACTGCTCATAGCGACCGACTCACACCATATTCAGCCAAAAAACAGCCTCACAAATCTCTGGCGCTGAAAAATAGTTGTTTGAAGCCCAGAGCGCAGGAGGCGGTGTGTTTAAAGTCTGTTTTCAAGCATCTATCAACTAGTAACAAAGTGAAAACATATGGAATTACATTGTAGCAACATTGTAACATGAACACTTTAATGGCAGACCTGTAATGTCATTTTTGAGGAAATATTTAAAAAATTTAAAAATTATGAAAAAACTGCTATTTCAATGCCAGAAGAGGTCACAGAATTATTAGTGATTTTTTTGAAAAAAAAAAAACCCAGTTTAAAGAGAAGAAAAGTATCGTCCATTGAAATGTAAAATCGAAATGAGAGCGACAGGTAGCGAGAGGTTATACCTGGCGCTCTGCAAGGCTGAACGCCGGCGCTGTTCGCTGAGGCTGTGAAAATGATGAATCAGATACTACATGGCGCTATTCCAGTCGCTAAACAGATTCTGCTTGATCAATGTGTAATTGCGTGCCGTGTCCGGCGTTCACCAGTCGCTACCTGTCGCTACCTCTCATTAACCAGCCACTACCTGACGCTATCCCTTCTTAAATAAGGGCCCAAGACTGGCCTCCGTTATCCAGGGATCCAGGGGCAGATGGGGCAACTGGAAAATGTTTATTTTATTTGTTTCTTTCTGTTATTCGTACTATTCGTTTTTACTTGCCTTCTATTTTTTCTTTCGGACTTACTTTCTTTCTGCATTCTTTTTTAATTCCTTTTATTTTTCGTTAAATAATTTTATTCTTTATTTGTGACTTTATATATTTTATTCCTTCCAGTTTTTTATTTCCCACTTTAGTTGTGCCCTTTTCTTTCTTTCCTTATATCATTTTTCTATTCTTTTCTTCCATTATTCCTTCTTTCCATTATTCCTGCTATTCTCTCCTTCCATTATTCCTTCTATTCTTTCCTTCCATTATTCCTTCTATTATTTCCCCCCATCAATCCTTCTATTCTTTCTTTCCATCATTCCTTCTATTTTTTCTTTCCATTATTCATTCTATTCTTTCCTTCCATTATTCATTCTATTCTTTCCATCAATTATTCCTTCCATTCTTTCCCTCCATCAATCCTCCTATTCTATCTTTCCATTATTCCTTCTATTCTTTCCTTCTGTTATTCCTTCTATTCTTTCCTTCTGTTATTCCTTCTATTCTTTCCTTCCATTATTCCTTCTATTATTTCCTTCTATTATTCCTTCTATTCTTTCCCTCCATCAATCCTTCTATTCTTTCCTTCTTGTATTCCTTCTATTCTTTTCTTTCTGTTATTCCTTCTATTCTTTCTTTCCATTATTCCTTCTATTTTTTCTTTCCATCATTCCTTCTATTATTTCTTTTCAATTGTTACTTTTATTCTTTCTTTCTATCATTCCTTTTTTGTTTTATTTCATTCATTTGGTCCCCTTTAAAGTGAACCAAAATCTATAAGACTCCAGGGTAATACTCGCTCCCCCCAGGGCATCCAGATTCGGGATGCCCCGCTGTGTAAAACCCCCAAGTTCACCCGGAAAGTCACCTTCTTTCCTGTGCGAACAGCGGCTGCATCCCCGCTATCCCTTTAGCAGGGCGCGTGCCCACGCCAGGCATTTGTGGATGGCCAATGCAGGCACGCTTCATGTTAAAGGGCAGCGGGGGATGGGGCCACCAGCGATCTCGGATCCTCTCACTTTAGACCAGCTCTTGGACCAAGGGGCTCGAGCAGATTCGAGTGTGCTGATTGGATGAGAAAAAAGGGGGGTGGGAGCAGCTCAATCACTATTATTTTTTATACAAAATTATTATTATTATTCAGGGCCTGGGAACTAATTTACCGCCCAGTTTAACCCTCTCATCAACTAAATATCAAGCAACAAACATGTCTTTAGTTGATGAGAGGGTTAAACTGGGCGGTAAATTAGTTCCCAGGCCCTGAATAATAATAATAATTTTGTATAGATAATAGTGATTGAGCTGCTCCCACCCCCCTTTATTCATTTGAATTGCCATGAGCACAAGCAGGGAGGAATTCAGTCAATATGGATCTCTCCCTGTGAAGTGTTCTAAAGGAAGGCCGGCAGCTTCCCAGGTGAGTAGCTCTCAGATATTTGTCTGCATTGCATGTCCCAACTTTGGGGACTCAGAATTAAGAGTAGGGACCACACTAAACACAGAGTGCCTTGCCGGGGCAGTGTGGCTTCCACATGTATCTGCAGATATATGCAACCAAATCTCTGTCTTTCCATACAGCTAGACATGTTTGTTGCTTGATATTTAGTTGATGAGAGGGTAAAACTGGGCGGTAAATTCGTTCCCAGGCTCTGAATAATAATAATAATTTTGTATAAATAATAGTGATTGAGCTGCTCCCACCCCCCTTTATTCTGATTGGATTGGAGACTACACATGCGCCGTAGGATCGAGGAAGGGTGAGTGAGACCGGGAGAGCTGGGGGGTTTCACACAGCGGAGCATGCCCAATCGGGGTGCCCTGGAGGCAAGGACCAAAACCCAGGATAGTCAAAATCCTGTGGTTTTGGTCCATTTTAAGTGGGTGATGCAGCAAATTGCACTTGCCCGGGAGCTGGGCAGCCAGGGGTGGGAAGGATTTCACAGAGTAACAAGGGTTATATAATTACAGGGTAATGTGAAATAGAACCAGGGCCGGAGTAAGTGTGGTGGAGGACCCTGGGCACAAAATCTGGTGGAGGCCCCAGATACAGTATAAAATAATAGTCCAGCCAAGTAACTGATTGGTGGTTGTCTGGCACCCGTCTACTTACTGGAACATCAGATGGAGTCCCTTGTGCCCCCCTTGTGCGGGTGCGTGCTGCTCGGGAACTCCTGCTTTGCCATTCTGGGTGGGGGGTAGTGTAGTCGCCCGGCTGGTTCCCTGCATTGAGCTGCCAGCGGCTGTGCTTGGTGGCTTATGTGCAGTGACAGCTCTGCACCCATCACTGTAGCGTTGCTGGCGGCGGCTTTGCTGCTCTACACTCTCCGTCCTGCCCTGTGGTGGCTTTGCTGCTCTACACTCTCCGTCCTGCCCTGTGGTGGCTTTGCTGCTCTACACTCTCCGTCCTGCCCTGTGGTGGCTTTGCTGCTCTACACTCTCCGTCCTGCCCTGTGGTGGCTTTGCTGCTCTACACTCTCCGTCCTGCCCTGTGGTGGCTTTGGTTGCCCAGGGTCGGAGGCCCCCACTGCCACCGATAGCTTTGTTGCTTGCCCCGTGGCCCATCAGGCCAAAGACTGAAAAGCCTTGTGGACCAGATTATAACCCAAAGGCTGGTGGAGGCCCCCTTTGCAGGGCAAGTGGTGGAGGCCCCTCGTAATCCAGCCCTGAATACAACCCATGCAGGACCCTACGGAAGCACTCCGGGGGCCTGGTGTCCGGCAATACCTTCACTGCACCGGCTCCTCCACTTGCAGAGGTTAATGCTACCTTTAGCCTGTTTACCATAACCACAGCAAATGGAACAGAAAGCAGAAATCAATTTTAAATACAGCAGAGCGTTGCCGGCTGCTCTCACCTTGGAATAATCTCGCCTCCTCGCCTTTCTCTGCTTCCATAAAGAGGAAGAGGAATGATGATTAAAATGCAGGAAATGGGGGGACTGCAGCGCGCCGCTGAAGCCCGCCGTCCCCTAACGCGCCAATGTGAAGCCATTTATCTGAATGTTACGTGCTCATAGGCTCGGGAAGAAAATATTTTCAAACCCCACTTCAAGAATATTATTTTTTAATTTTAGATTAAGCGGGGAGGGGGCAGGTTTAACACCATTTTAGAATGTTCTTTTCTGAGCTTCACTCTTTGCCTGCGGTGACCTAATAGAAAACCAAGGGTATCTCCAGTACACTTAGGCCCTTATTTAACAAGGGATAGCGACAGGTAGCGAATGGTGAGCGAACGGTAATGACGGTCACCGCCACGAGAACGCCGGCTCCCCACCACAATCACACATTTATCAAGCCAATCCTGCTTAGCGACTGACAGAGCGCCATATAGCGACTCATTCATCATTATTCCAGCCTCAGCCCACAGCGCCAGCGTCCGACCTTGAACAGCCACAGGTATGACCTCTCGCTACCTGGCGCTCTCCAATGCATTTCAAAGGAACAATCTTTAAATATGCATAATTCATTGTTTTTTTTTTTTTAAATGTAAAAAATTCTGTGACCACTTCTGCCATTTTAAATAATTTTTTTAAGGTAAAAAAAAAATGTACAGAATTGATATTACAGGTCTGATATTAATGTATTCATATTACTAAATTAATTTAAAAACTTTTTTTTTTTGGTTTCCAAAATTATGGTTGTTTGGGGGTTAAAAAACTACTTTTAACCCATCGGCGCCAGCGCTCTGGGGTTTAAACAAGCATTTTACAGCGTGAGAATTTTTTGAGCTTGATTTGTTAATGAATATGGTGGGAGCCACTCGCTAGGGCCAGTCGCTATCATGCGCTCCCATACAGCGCGGAACCTGTCAAATAACGACTCCTCACCCAATATTCAACATTACGGCAAACCGACTGAGTCGCTATCAACTACCGAACAACGGCCAAGCACAGCGACTACTAGCGGGCGCTCTGAAATGCCGCTACGGTCGCTCAACTGTCGCTACCTGCCGCTGTTAATGAATCGGCCTCTTAGGGGTTTATTCATCAAGAGATAGCGGCAGGTAGCGCTTCGTAGCGGCAGGCAGTGTCTGGTGAACTCTGGGCGCTGTACGCAATACCACATTTATGAAAGCGAATCTGGTGAGTGACTCTAACAGCGCCATGTAGCATCCGATGTATTATTACAGGCGGCGCCAGCGATTTAGCTTCCAGAGCGCCAGGTATTACCTGTTGCTCAGTGCCGCTCTCCCATACATTTCAATGGACGGTTCTTTTCTTCTGTTTGAGCACATTTTTTGTGTTTAATTTTTTTTTCTGTCTCAAATCATTGTGTGACCTCTCCTGGCCTAGAAAGAGTAATTTTTGAAAATTTTTGATTTTTTATATTTTTATGCAGAATTGTCATTACAGGTCTGGCACTAAAGTGTTTATGTCACAGTGTTACAACAATGTCATTCCATGTGTTTTCGCTTTGTTACTGGTGGATATGTGTTCAAAAACAGACTTTAATCACACAGCGTCTGGCGCTCTATGCTATAGCGACCAGATCCAGAGCGCCTACGCTGTGTGTCTGTTTTCTTGTAATATATGGTGTGAGTCGCTGAGAGTCGTAACAAGTTGGTGCTACCTCTCGCTCCCTGCAACGCTGTAATGTTGTTACGCCCAACATACATCCCATTCATTAATGCCGAGGCACTCTGTTACAGCGCCCCTGTACAGACACTCATCGGCCGATACCTGGCGCTAGTAATGAATCAGCCTGTTATATTCTTGTTCTGATGACACCCCTGAATTTTATGTTACAGAGAAACAACACCCAGCTAAATTACTTTCTTGGGTGCTGTTGCTTTCTGGCAGGATATCCAGATTTGAGATGCCTCCGTCTGTATCTTCCAAATCTTCTGGGTTCCCACAAGAGATGGCAGCCAATCAGCTGCGCTTGTTTGATTCAGAAATCCAAATGGAGCGAGCGCTGTCAAACATCAATTCAGAAAGGCCTGGCACAGGTACACCCATAGCTAGGGGGATGCTGGGGCTGCAGGTGTGACGATCAGGTGATCTGGGGGGTTTCACACAGTGGGATATCCCAATTTGGGGTGCCCCATAAAGAGCTAGAGCAACCTAAGAGTCTTATAGACTTGCTCTTCTTTTTGCTTCTCTTTAAAGTGGACCAAAGCCCAGGGTTTTGGTCAGGGCAGGCGTCAGCCCTGGGCATACCCGGGGAGGACCCACCTCATTCCTTTTACACTGCCCCTATGCAGGATGCAGGGCCCTGCAGTAACTAGGACTAAAGACTGTTAGCCACGGGCAGATTGGCTTCCTTTCTGTCACTATGGCCCTTATTTAGGAAGGAATAGCGACAGGTAGCGACTGGTGAGTGGCCAGTAATGACGGGCCCCGCCACGAGAACGCCGGCTCCCCACCACAATCACACATTTATCAAGCCAATCCTGCTTAGCGACTGAGATAGCGCCATATAGCGACTCATTCATCATTATTCCAGCCTCAGCCCACAGCGCCAGCGTCCGACCTTGAACAGCGACAGGTATGACCTCTCGCTACCTGGCGCTCTCCAATGCATTTCAAGGAAAAATCTTTAAATATTCATAAAGGAGCATAAAGGAAGAAGTTGAGGAAATCAGGGCATCACTAGAGAACGATATCACCGGTATGTGGGATACTTTACAATATTTTTACAGAAAAGTACAAAAACTTTTCATTAAAAACAAACAGAAAAAACTACAGAGACTCAGGCTGAAAGCTGGACTTGTGTCTACAACACAGAAAGACCAGGAAAGCTGCATCCTTAACTTATCTACATACACACCCAATGAAGCTGAACTTTCTGTACTCTCAAAGGGACTGTCATTCTGCCCAGCAAAACAGATAGACAAAATTCAGTTGTGCAGTGACATGGAGGACTTCTTCAGAAAAATGCGACTGAAGGAACACTTTCATGACAAGGAGAGCGTGGACACTACCCAACCTGAGCCAGAGTATATTAACCCCACCAAAAGATCTACCTGGACCCCCAGACCCGGAAAAAACTCTACCCTGGACAAGTATATAAACACCTTTAGGCAAAGGGCCACAACTGCAGTCCTGCAGCGGGGTGCAAGACTAGTGCAAAATATTACAAAGGAGGAACAAAAGACCATCAGCACCTTAAAGGAAAATAAGGACATTATAATAAAACCAGCTGACAAAGGTGGTGCTATAGTCATCATGAACACCAGTGACTACAAACAGGAGGCATACAGACAGCTGTCTAACACCTTACACTATGCCAAACTACAGGAGGATCCCACAGACATCTACACAAAGGAGCTCCTAAAACTGCTTAAAGGCCTTCCCTCTAGAATCAGGGATTCCGTACTGCAACTAATACCAGAAGACCCAAAGGTGGCCTGCTTTTATATGCTCCCCAAAGTTCATAAACCAGGAAATCCGGGAAGACCTATAATCTCTGGTATTGGGACTTTAACTGAAAACCTGTCAGGCTGGGTGGAACGTATCCTAAAACCTCTGGTCCGGGGGACACCAAGTTTTATTCAGGACACAACACATCTTCTCAATAGACTATCTGCAATTGGACCCTTACCAGAGGGAACCATCTTGGCCACCATGGATGTAGAGTCACTTTATACCAACATCCCACATGATGACGGTAAAGCTGCTTGTGCAAGGTACCTGCAGGAAAACAACCTACCTGCAGATGAGATCACCAAAATAATTCATTTCATCCTGACCCACAATTACTTCTGCTTCGGCCAAGATCTATACCTGCAGCAGATGGGTGTGGCAATGGGCTCAAGATTTGCACCACAATATGCAAATTTATTCATGGCAAAACTGGAAGAGGAGTTCCTATCACAATGCGCCACTAAACCAATAGCCTATTATCGCTACATAGATGACATCCTAATCATCTGGTCTGCAAGCCAGGAAGACCTCATTGACTTCCACATGAATTTTAACGACTTCCATCCCACAATACGTTTGAAACTCACCCATTCACCAACAGAAATCAATTTCCTTGACACCACCATACGTGTTAAGGGAAAGGACCTACAAACATCCATCTACCGGAAACCCACAGACCGACCTACATACCTTAACCATAACAGCTTCCACCCAAACCACACCAAGAGGTCCATCGTATTCAGCCAGGGAATCAGATACAACAGAATCTGTTCTGATACCATGGACAGAAACACACATATGGACAATCTAAAAAGAGACTTTATTAGGCAGGGCTACAAACCATCAGAAACAGAGGCCCAGTTACAAAAAGCACTCCACATCCCCAGAGACAGACTCCTGCAGTACAAAGATTCCCAAAAGAAGAACCGTGTTCCTCTGGTTGTCACATACAATCCACGTCTGGAGATTCTGAGGAAAATTGCGAAGGAGCTCCAACCCCTTTTACACAGGAATGAGAGACTTTCTGAGATTTTCCCAGATCTTCCTCTGTTGGCATACAGACAACCTCCCAACCTCAGAAAACTCATTGTGAGGAGCTCCCTTAGTGACCCAGCACAAAATGGGACATGGCCTTGCCTGCAGAAAAGGTGTGAAACCTGCGCACACATCTACACCACCGACAGAATAAAGACACCAGGTATGTAACATGATTACAAAATACAGGGTAATTTTACATGCAAATCCCCTAATGTAGTATACCTGATCATGTGTGTGCAGTGCCCCTCAGCATGTTACATCGGGCAGACAGGACAAGCGCTAAGAAAGCGACTGAATCTGCACAGGTTCACAATCAAAAATAATAAAACTGATGTGCCAGTTGCAGCCCATTTCTGCAGACCAGGCCATGGCCTATGTGATCTCAAACTCACAGTGCTCAAGGGGGGTTTCCGCTCACAAAAGGAGAGATTGGAATGGGCGTGCAAATGCATCCAAATCTTTAAATCGATGGACTGTGGGCTAAACAGGGACAATAATTTTATGTGTCACTATGACATGGATTGAATAGACAAGACTCATCACAAGGTCTGATATTAAACCGACTGTCTGGCCTGGTGTGAGAGCAATAAAACTTCCACACACTTTCTCTCCCCCTCTCATTCTTATCAGCCCACCATTAATTGTTATAATCCCCCTGATCCTTATCTCACAGTATACGATTTTACGACTTAGCTATTTTTCATGTGTGTCAGTGTAAAAACAATTGTCACTCCTTTGTAGTTTTTTTGTATAAATGTGTGTCTAAGTCACAGATCTGTATTATGCCTGAAGAAGAAGCTTGAACAGCTTCGAAAGCTTGCATTTTCAATCTAAATGAGTTAGCCAATAAATGGTATTACCTTAACCTTGGATTCCCTGCTTACATCGATGGCTAACACGATACAACAACTTACTACTAAATATTCATAATTAATTGTTATACTTTTTTTTTTTTAATGTGAAAAATTCTGTGACTACTTCTGCCATTTAAAATAATTTTTTTAAGGTAAGAAAAAAAAAATGTGCAGAATTATTATTACAGGTATGATATTAATGTATTCATATTACTAAATGATTTCAAAAACTTGTTTGGTTGTTTGGGGGTTAAAAAACTACTTTTAACCCATAGCTGCCAGCGCTCTGGGGTTTAAACATGCATTTCACAGCGCAATAAATTTTTGAGCGTGATTTGTTAATGAATATGGTGGGAGCCGGTCGCTATGGCCATTTGCTATCATGCGCTCCCATACAGCGCGGAACCTGTGAAATAGCGACTCCTCACCCAATATTCAACATTACGGCAAACCGACTGAGTCGCTATCAACTACCGAACAATGGCCAAGCACAGCGACTACTAGCAGGCGCTCTGAAAATGCCGCTACAGTCGCTCAACTGTCGCTACCTGCCGCTATTAATGAATCGGCCTCCCCGTCCACTCATTGGCAATCTAACATGGTAAGAGCCTGAAGAGGATTTTTTTTTTGTTTTGAAAGGTTCGTTTTGTACTTTAAAGAGAAAAAAAACCCAGGAATTTGACTTTTCCCAGGTTTTGTTCTGTTGCCCATTGGGATTCCCCGCTTTGTTAAACCCCTTCCAGGATGCCAGTATTCACTCACCTCTCCTGGGTCCAATGGCACATGTATAGGCTCCCATCCAATGAGAGCTGTTTGCTGTAACTATGGGGGTTATTCATAAAGGGATAACGCCAGGTGGCGCCTCGTAGCGGCAGGCAGCGTCTGGTGAAAGCCGCTGTACGCAAAACCACATTTATGAAAGCGATTCTGGTGAGCGACTCTAACAGCGCCATGTAGCGTCACATGTATTATCACAAGCAGATCAGCGTATAGCACCGGTGCTCTAGCGTCAGGTATTACCTTTCGCTCAGTGTCGCTCTCCCATACATTTCAATGGCCGTTTATTTGCTTGTGTTTAAACAGCGTGTTTGACATTTTTATTTATTTTTTTTGCTCCAATCATTACAGGTCTGGTACTAAAGTGTTATTGTCACAGTGTTACAACAATGTCATTCCATGTGTTTTCGCTTTGTTACTGATGGATATGTGTTCAAAAACAGACTTTAATCACACAGCGTCTGGCGTTCTATGCTACAGCACCCCACTTTAGAGTGCTGACGCTGTGTGTGTGTCCTTTTTTGCTAAGTATGGTGTGTAGCGCCGTGAGTCGGTCACACTGAGCTGGCGCTACCTGTCACTCGCTGCAGCGCTGTACTTGTGTTAGAGCACCCAACATACATCACATTCATCAATGCGGGCCAAGTTACTACAGCGGCTGAGGCGCTCTGTTACAGCGCCCGATACCCGCTTACAGCATCTACTAGCGGTCGCTCTAAGCGCCGCTTTACAGATACTCATCTGCCGATACCTGGCATTAGTAATGAATCAGCCTCCACGTCATTCGCCAAACGGTTCTCATTGACTTCATCCCTAGCGGTGCACACTCCTATCAGAATGCCTGGAATAGGAGTAGGTACACAGCTCGAGGATGCAGGGGATGCGACAGCTTACGCTCCCAATTTAAAACAATATGAGCCATTTGCTAAATCACATGAATGTTACAGCAAACGGCTCTTATTGGTCGAGAGCTCGGGCATGCACCTTTGGACCCAGGAAAGGTAAGAGAATACCAGCACCTGGGGGGTTTCCCAATTTGGGATGTCCTGGGGGAAGGCCGGCCCGGCTAGGTTTTGTTCCTCTTTAAATGGCATTTCTGATCTGTGACAGCAACTTTCCCTGTAAATCATTAATCAAAATATATTTTTGGTGGCCAATGTTTTGAGCCATGTTTCAGCCTCCAGGAGCCAATTGGGTGGGAGGGACAGTTGCCCTTTAAATGATTTATCTGAGCAGTCCCTTGCAGAGGAGCGCACAATGCGCATTGTTGTATGTGTCGGGTCTGGACTTATGTAAATGTCGCATTTATTGTAATGCGGCTTTTGGTTAATATATAACACCACATTAACAATGGCAATATTTCTGCGAGGCGAGGGGTGGGATTAGGGGGATGGCGCGGCATTGTGTGGGTTGTGGGGCACAGAGACAATCCTGTAATGCTAGGGAGGCTATAAATCCATCTTGGGCTCAGTTTGTTGGGTGGAAGGAGGCCGGGCGGAATTTATAGGCAATAACGGATATGGCGGAATTTATGGTTCCTCTTTGTGACTATGGATTTCTGTAACCTCTTCATGCCCGGAGACTTTTCCATCTATACCGCATACAACATTACGTAAAGTAGAACAAAACCCAGCGTGGCCGGCCTTCCCCCTGGGCATCCCAAATCGCGATACTCCATTGTGTATACTCACCTGCTTCCTGGATCCCTTGCCTATGTAAATATCAGGCAGCTGCATCCCCGCATCTTTGGGCTGTGAGCACTCTTCCGCCCCCAGTAATTCAGGGGATGCGGCCCTTCTCACTTCCGGTTGCTGTAAACCGAGCCATTTGTCGAACACGGGCAGGCTGATTCATTAATAGCGCCAGGTAGCGACAGTAGCATTATTTTCACAGTGCACGCTAGTATTCGCTGTGCTTGGCCGTTGTTCGGCTGTTGACAGCGACTCAGTCGGTGTGTGGTAATGTTGAATACGGGGTTATGAGTCGCTGTTTGACAGGTTCCGCGCTGTATGGGAGCGCATGACAGCGAACGCCTATAGCGAACGGCTCCCAGCATATTCATTACCAAATCACTCTCCAAAAATTCTCGCGCTGTGAAATGCTTGTTTAAACCCCAGAGCGCTGGCGGCGATGGGTTAAAAGTAGTTTTTTAACCCCCAAACAACCATATTTTCAGAAAAAAAAAAAAAACATGTTTTTCAATACATTTTGTAATATGAATACATTAATATCAGACCTGTAATATCAATTCTGCACAAATTTTTTTTTTTTTTTTTTTTTTTAGCTTAAAAAAAATCTAACATTGCAGAAGTGGTCACAGAATTTTTGACATTAAAAAAAAAAAAAAATTAATAGCAATGAATTATGAATATTTAAAGATTGCTCCATTGAAATGCATTGGAGAGCGCCAGGTAGCGAGAGGTCATACCTGTCGCTGTTCAAGGTTGCTCGCTGGCGCTGTGGGGTGAGGCTGGAATAATGATGAATGATTTGCTATCTGGCGCTCTGTCAGTCGCTAAGCAGGATCGGCTTCATCAATGTGTGATTGCAGAGGGGAGCCGGCGTTCTCGTGGCCGGGCCGATCGCACTGGGTTTTGGTCCACTTTAAAGAAGCTGTTCGGAGCAATGCCGCACCTGCGCCATGGGAACGATGGCAAGGTATGTATATGGCGCAACTGGCAGAGTTTCACACAGCAGTACCACGCACCAAATCAGACCAAAATCCCAGGGAATAATGCCTTGTGACTCTTGCTGGCCGCCTCCCTCTGCTGTGCCATTCAGATATGCTGGATGGAGTGCACATATCAGCTATAGAAGCGCTGGGTAAGACACAGAAGGTGGGTGCATGTGTCAATCAGTGGCTTGTGCTCAATTATTTCCTTACTTGACCGATCTGATGTCAGATCTTTGTAGTAATGCTGAATGGAGAGAACAGGATGCTCCCAGGCATGAGGATATTGGCCTCCCTGTTTTCTTTTAGACTCCAGGAAGGCCTTGTTCTCCTTTACAACCATTTTTTTTGTTGCAGAGTGCGAGTGCTAGGCAGCGGCGGACTGGGGCAAAAAATCTGCCCTGGATTTTTACCAGCCCCTAACTAGCCCGAGACATCCCTGCTGAGGCTCCCCAACCATGATGCCGGGGCTATAGCATTGGGGGCTGGGGGTCCTTGGCTTGTGGGTACAGTGGGGCTGGGTACAGGGGGCTGACAGGGAGACTAAGGGGGCAGGGATTGAATCTGAGTGTTAAAAGCAGCAGCTCAACTGACCCCAAAGCAGTGCAGCCCACCGAGATTGTCCTAGGTCTCCCTATGGTATATTGTAATCCAGATAGACATTAGTGGTGTAACAGGAACTGGTACCATAGAGCAACTGGAAGCGCAGGAAATAACAACACAGCAGTAAAATGCATAGACTCTACAGTTAGACCTGACCAACAACCTGCCCAGTTGGAAAAGAATGGTAGTGTCCATTTTGGAGCTTCCTCTCCCAGCATCTCAGCCATGCTGCTGCATGGATTCAACTGACAATGCACAGTAACAGGAGGCCCAGCAGCACTTCCAGTTTGCAGGCTGCCTTCACATCCATGAACCGCCATTTTGTTTCTAAAATGTACTACAGCAGGAGTTAGAAAAAGGTAAATTAATTTTTATGTGCAGCAATCGAAATTGCCCCGGGGAGGGATGCATATGAGCACTGTTTGTTGTGTTGGTCTGGCTTAAAGTGGACCAACACCCTGAGGTGATCGGCCCGGGAATCTATAAGATCACCTCACACACCGCGGGACATCCGAGATCAGGATGTCCCGCGGGGTGAACCCCCCCTGAACACCCCAAATCCACCTACCTGGCCTCCCTCGCGCCCCTCTAGGCGTGCGCGTGCCCGCGCCGGCCGTCTCTGAATGGCCGGCGCGGGCACGCACACGTCAAGAGTGACGCGCGGGAGGCGCCGACGGGCAAGCTGCTTGTACGTTGCTGTCAATCAGCTTGTCCGTCGGCGCCGATTGGACGGCGCGGCCACGTGGGAGCGGGGAGAGGTGAGTTTTGGGGGCTTTCTGGGGGGTTTCACACAGCGGGGCACCCCCGATCGGGGTGCCCCGGGGAAGTGGACCAATACCCAGGATAGTCAAAATCCTGGGTGTTGGTCCACTTTAAGTCATTTTTGACTGTTGGTCCGCTTTAAGAATTGGTCACAGCGCCATCTAGTGCCATAATGTGTCATAGCTGTAAAGTGCAGTAAATCTAGCAAAAGTCACTCAAGCATAGTCTTAGCTGGAAGTTTGTTTTCTCCAACATTTTTCCATGTTTTACAGAAACTCGTAAAACAGTTTGGTGTATCTTAGCAAGCTTTAATTACCTCTTTTATGTGTTTTTTCTCCTTGGCCTAAAGCAAACCACCAGCCATGATTCAAGTTCAGCTAAAAAATAAAATGTCAGCGGCGTCCACGATTGATCAATATTGTTTTTGCAATGCCTGGTCACAGAGGGTTGTTTTGCTCGGCAAAGGCTTTTAGCATGTTCAGCGCAGTCTATAGAGCTTTCTCATAACCTAGCTCCTGTGGCCTCTCTGCAAACTAGAGAAGAACAGGAGAGCTTCTGAGGATGTCCACGTGGGGCCTCCACTACTTGTTAACAAGGACAGAAATTAATCTACAGTTACTTAGGAGAGCCTGCACTATACTTTCTGCCCATCTATAGGGCTTTCTCATAACCTAGCTCCTGTGGCCTCTCTGCAAACTAGAGAAGAACAGAACTCCTGAGGACGTCCATGTGGGGCCTCCGCTACTTGTTAACAAGGACAGGGATGAATCTACAGTTACTTAGGAGAGCCTCCACTAGACTTTCTGCCCATCTATAGGGCTTTCTCATAACCTAGCTCCTGTGGCCTCTCTGCCAACTAGAGAAGAACAGCAGAACTCCTGAGGACATCCACGTGGGGCCTCCACCACTTGATAACAAGGACAGGGATGAATCTACAGTGACTTAGGAGAGCCTCCACTAGACTTTCTGCCCATCTATAGGGCTTTCTCATAACCTAGCTCCTGTGACCTCTCTGCCAACTAGAGAAGAACAGGAGAACTCCTGAGGACATCCACGTGGGGCCTCCACCACTTGTTAACAAGGACAGGGATGAATCTACATTTACTTAGGAAAGCCTGCACTATACTTTTCGCCCATCTATAGGGCTTTCTCATAACCTAGCTCCTGTGGCCTCTCTGCAAACTAGAGAAAAACAGGAGAACTCCTTAGGACATCCACGTGGGGCCTCTACCACTTGTTAACAAGGACAGGGATGAATCAACATTTATTTAGGAAAGCCTGCACCATACTTTCTGCCCATTTATTGGGCTTTCTCATAACCTAGCTCCTGTGGCCTCTCTGCAAACTAGAGAAAAACAGGAGAACTCCTTAGGACATCCACGTGGGGCCTCCACCACTTGTTAACAAGGAAAGGGATGAATCTACATTTACTTAGGAAAGCCTGCACTATACTTTTTGCCCATCTATAGGGCTTTCTCATAACCTAGCTCCTGTGGCCTCTCTGCAAACTAGAGAAGAACAGGAAAACTCCTGAGGACGTCCACGTGGGGCCTCCGCTACTTGTTAACAAGGACAGGGATGAATCTACAGTTACTTAGGAGAGCCTCCACTAGACTTTCTGCCCATCTATAGGGCTTTCTCATAACCTAGCTCCTGTGGCCTCTCTGCCAACTAGAGAAGAACAGCAGAACTCCTGAGGACATCCACGTGGGGCCTCCACCACTTGTTAACAAGGACAGGGATGAATCTACAGTGACTTAGGAGAGCCTCCACTAGACTTTCTGCCCATCTATAGGGCTTTCTCATAACCTAGCTCCTGTGACCTCTCTGCCAACTAGAGAAGAACAGGAGAACTCCTGAGGACATCCACGTGGGGCCTCCACCACTTGTTAACAAGGACAGGGATGAATCTACAGTGACTTAGGAGAGCCTCCACTAAACTTTCTGCCCATCTATAGGGCTTTCTCATAACCTAGCTCCTGTGGCCTCTCTGCAAACTAGAGAAAAACAGGAGAACTCCTTAGGACATCCACGTGGGGCCTCTACCACTTGTTAACAAGGACAGGGATGAATCTACATTTACTTAGGAAAGCCTGCACCATACTTTCTGCCCATCTATTGGGCTTTCTCATAACCTAGCTCCTGTGGCCTCTCTGCAAACTAGAGAAAAACAGGAGAACTCCTTAGGACATCCACGTGGGGCCGCCACCACTTGTTAACAAGGAAAGGGATGAATCT
This sequence comes from Gastrophryne carolinensis, assembly GCA_027917425.1. Lineage (NCBI taxonomy): Eukaryota > Metazoa > Chordata > Amphibia > Anura > Microhylidae > Gastrophryne > Gastrophryne carolinensis. Next base: position 245,690,022 of record CM051240.1, read on the forward strand.
ACATTTACTTAGGAAAGCCTGCACTATACTTTTTGCCCATCTATAGGGCTTTCTCATAACCTAGCTCCTGTGGCCTCTCTGCAAACTAGAGAAGAACAGGAAAACTCCTGAGGACGTCCACGTGGGGCCTCCGCTACTTGTTAACAAGGACAGGGATGGATCTACAGTTACTTAGGAGAGCCTCCACTAGACTTTCTGCCCATCTATAGGGCTTTCTCATAACCTAGCTCCTGTCGCCTCTCTGCAAACTAGAGAAGAACAGCAGAACTCCTGAGGACGTCCACGTGGGGCCTCCACCACTTGTTAACAAGGACAAGGATGAATCTACAGTGACTTAGGAGAGCCTCCACTAAACTTTCTGCCCATCTATAGGGCTTTCTCATAACCTAGCTCCTGTCGCCTCTCTGCAAACTAGAGAAGAACAGCAGAACTCCTGAGGACGTCCACGTGGGGCCTCCGCTACTTGTTAACAAGGACAGGGGTGAATCTACAGTTACTTAGGAGAGCCTCCACTAGACTTTCTGTCCATCTATAGGGCTTTCTCATAACCTAGCTCCTGTGGCCTCTCTGCAAACTAGAGAAGAACAGCAGAACTCCTGAGGACGTCCACGTGGGGCCTCCACCACTTGTTAACAAGGACAGGGATGAATCTACAATTACTTAGGAGAGCCTCCACTAGACTTTCTGCCCATCTATAGGGCTTTCTCATAACCTAGCTCCTGTGACCTCTCTGCCAACTAGAGAAGAACAGGAGAACTCCTGAGGACATCCACGTGGGGCCTCCACCACTTGTTAACAAGGACAGGGATGAATCTACAATTACTTAGGAGAGCCTCCACTAGACTTTCTATCCATCTATAGGGCTTTCTCATAACCTAGCTCCTGTGGCCTCTCTGCAAACTAGAGAATAACAGCAGAACTCCTGAGTACGTCCACGTGGGGCCTCCACCACTTGTTAACATGGACAGAGATGAATCTACAGTTACTTAGGAGAGCCTCCACTAGACTTTCTGCCCATCTATAGGGCTTTCTCATAACCTAGCTCCTGTGACCTCTCTGCAAACTAGAGAAAAACAGGAGAACTCCCGAGGACGTCCACGTGGGGCCTCCACTACTTGTTAACAAGGACAGGGATGAATCTACAGTTACTTAGGAGAGCCTCCACTAGACTTTCTGCCCATCTATAGGGCTTTCTCATAGCCTAACTCCTGTGGCCTCTCTGCAAACTAGAGAAGAACAGAGGAATTTCTGAGGACGTCCAGGTGGGGCCTCCACCACTTGTTAACAAGGACAGGGATGAATCTACAGTTACTTAGGAGAGCCTCCACTAGACTTTCTGCCCATCTATAGGGCTTTCTCATAACCTAGCTCCTATGGCCTCTCTGCAAACTAGAGAAAAACAGGAGAACTCCCGAGGACGTCCACGTGGGGCCTCCACTACTTGTTAAACGGACAGGGATGAATCTACAGTTACTTAGGAGAGCCTCCACTAGATTTTCTGCCCATCTATAGGGCTTTCTCATAACCTAGCTCCTGTGCCCTTTCTGCAAACTAGAGAAGAACAGGAGAGTTCCTGAGGGCATCCACGTGGGACCTCCACCACTTGTTAACAAGGACAGTGATGGATCTACAGTTACTTAGGGGAGCCTCCACTAGACTTTCTGCCCAGGAGCCTCCACCACGTGTCCCCCAGTTTTGGACATCACATCACATAACATAATCAGCAATGGTGTACAATCCTATGGGCCCCAGAGCAAAACTCTGGAATGGGGGACCCTACCGTGCAGAACATCCCTCTGAAGCCTAATAATAGGGGATGGTGGGCCCCGCACATGACCGCCTGACCTTGGGCTCATTTGCAACTGTGACCCCTGTGACCACAGTCATCATGCCACTGATAAATATTACAATACTGCTGAGTACAACTGCATATTGCAGTGCTGCATTTCTTCTATAGGTGTAGGTATGGCTGCCACATGTATGTGTAGCAGTTTCATAGGTTTCTGGGGGTATCCTCAGCTAGGGCAGCTATCAGAGCAGGAGAGACAAGACTCCAGTATGGGGCCCAGCCAGTGGCGGATTGAGGCAAAAATCAGCCCTGGATCTTTCCAGCCCCTGGACGGCATGAGACATCCCTGTTGAGCACCCCCCAACCAAGATGCTGAGGCTATAGCATTTGGGGCTGGGGTTCCTTGGCTTGTGGGTACAGTGAGACTGGCTACAAGGGGCTGAGATGGAGACTAAGGGGCAGGGATTGAATGTGGCTGTTAAAAGCAGCAGCCTAACTGGCCCCAAAGCTGTGTGGCCCACCGGGCAATGTTGCAGGTCTCCCTGTGGAAAGTCCACCACTGGTTCCAGCTGTGCAGAGGAGGCCCCTGGCCCCGTGGTCCAAATGCCCACTTCGACTTGAGACTCGCTGGCTGCCACATTATATCTGCTGATGTTGATCCCACTTTAAAAATCCCTCTCTGCTGATCCCATTGTCAATAGGCAGGACATTTGGCATGGGGTGTGGCCTGCATGTGGGGAGGGGGTGTGGCTTAGTTTGGAAATTGTCCCTCTTCCCCACCCGGAAAAGTTGAAAGGTTGAAATATTAGTTTGAATTGGGCCCCAAGGAAAACCAATTTGTTGGGGGGAGGGGGACATTCTCATTTATCATCAACGCCAGCAGAAATAATGCGGCAGCCAGTGAGTCTCAGGTCAGGGTGGCCATTAAGGCCATGGGGGCCAGGGGCCACCACTTCACAGCTTGGCCCCATACTGGAGTCTTGGCTCTAGCTGCCCTAGCTGAGGATTTGGCTTTAGCTCCCCTAGCTCAGGGATACCCGCAGAGGCCCACCCATGAATCCTGAAGTGAGCATATGGTAAAACCAGGTGGTTTCACAAATCGGGATGCTACAGCGGAGGGCCAGGGGATAGACTCCACGGCCAGGGACATAGGGTTTTGGTTCACTTTTATCCAGTGTAGTGCCTCTGGTCTTAAAAGGGTTAAAAGATAATTTCTTTAATAAGACGACAAGAGAAACAATTGTGTTTGAAGGCAAGAAAAAAAGTCTGCAACCTTTCCATCAGCGTGAGAGAAGTTGAGACTTCCTGCGCTCTCTTCCCGCCTGCTTATCTGGCAGCGTTTTCGCACCCTGCCTGCGCGCTCAGCGATCACGTCTCTGCTCTCCAGCCGATGATTTCCATTCCCCCGGGAACACTTGCCGCCTTCTCGGAAACACACTTTCACGCTGGTAATTATTTTGAAGACTAATTTAGCATTGTTTTATCTAATAGGAAATTATCTGCACGCCTTCGGGATGTGTCAGCCCTGTCAAGGACATGGAGGGAGTTTGGGGGGGGGGGGGTCTATGTTTTTTTCCTTTTCTTAATTTCTTCAAACCATAAATCATTCCAAAATGACTTAAAGTGGAACAAAACTTAGGATTTTGACTATTTTGGGTTTTGTTGCTTGTCCCTGTCTGTGTGAAACCTCCTAGATCACTAGTCAAACTTACCTTCCCCCAATCCTATGGCGCATGCAATCCTATGGTGTGAGCTCCAGGAATGTACCTATAATGAGGCCAGGCATCCCAGGCAGCACTGCAAGGGGGGAGGTGGCAATCGCTGAACTAGTTTTTATTTAATTTTATTTGTTTACTATCCCCTTAGTGGTTCAGTGGAGATCAGTAAAAAATGAGTGGCTCAGCGGCTGCAATTCCTTGTTCCCTGCAGTGAGTTGGCGCCACCCTCATCATAGGAATGAGCCAGGAATAGAGGCGCACTGCTCTATTGAGGAATGGAGCAGCAAATCTCATCCAATCAGAGCTGTTTGCTGTGTTAGGTCTACAGCAAACATATCCCTTTGCTGAACTTTCTGCTTCTGAAGATGACTCATTCTAGCTTTCCAAACTCTGCTGTTTTTCTTTAGGTGACCAGGCTTTTTACACAAAACATTCATGAGTTTCCTTTAGATAGCTCTTATTTTAAGAGAAATCCTGTGTCTATAATGCTGCCTCTGCTCTGGATTCATTAACATTGCTTAGAGTCTCTACTTTTCTCTTGTACTAATCAACAAGTTCTCCTTTAACATACTCTAATGTGAGCTCATCATCTAGCTGGGCATCTAGTGCAGTGACAGGCGTGTCATAACTTTCTGAAAGAACACTTTCACAGCAACATGCAAATCTTTAATTTCTTCCCCAATTCCTCTGAGGTGCGCCAGAATCTCTAGTGTGTCTCTTATATAGTCCTGCATATTCTTCCTGTCACTTAGCTTAGACTGATGTTCTCATAAGATGAAGCTTATTGCTGAAGGTTTAATTGGTCCGGACAGTTTCTGTAACTCATCCCACAACTCCTTTGCAGTTGCACACATATATGCAAAACCTGATTATCATCTATGCTAAGGGCTTTCTGATCCTTTTCTAGCCAGTCATCTGGTAATGGATTAGGCATAGGTTCCTGAGTAAATGTCCACGCACCTTCTCTTATTAGTAGCATCTTGACCTTGCATTTCTAGGACTGGTGGTACTGGTTAGTTAGGTTCTCTGGGCTAATACTTCTCTGGGCCCATAATCTGTGGCAGTGGATTGCACGCAGAAACAATGGTTGTTTACTCAGCAACAATCAGGAACATAAACATGAACAGGATACATCAGCAACACACCGCTGGTATGGAGCAAAGGAAACAGCTCCTTTCTCTTAGCAGGTTAAACACACTATGCATACAGTCACACGGTCTGCCTAAGACTTCCTATTTTTTTTAAAACTAACTTTATAAACAGCATAACAAGCAGACAGTCATATACAGGATGTAGTTAGCTATTCCACCAGTCATTTAGTTTTCTGTGTATTTCCTGATAATCTCAGCAAAATGCCCTAGTGGCTGAAATAAGTGTGGCCTCGATTCTCCCCTTTGTAGTTCAGAAGATGGTCTCTGTTCACTCAGTATCTTGAGAGCTAGCTAAATATATCTAGTTCCTGATTATTTGGCGTTATTTCACTTATTACTAGACAAAGAGTGCTTTCTCAAAGTGGAACAAAACCCAGGACATCTGACCCTGGAATCTTTCAGGCCACCAGCCTTCACCCGGGTGTCCTGAATCGCGACACCTCCCGCGCTCTAATTGTTTACAATGGGGAACGAGGGCAGCTGCATCCCCTGCATCCTCGGGCTGTGCGCGCTCCTGCCACTGGCATTCAGATGAGAGCATTGAAGCAAGAGTCGTATGCCCAATTACATAGTCACGGCAAAAGGCTCTAATTAGATGAGAGGCCGCACATGCACTGTAGGAAGGGAAGAGGTTTACCACAGCGGGACATCCCAAGTTGGGATGTTCCCGAGGCATGGAACAGAACCGGGATAGTCAAAATCCCAGGTTTTCGTTTCACTTTAAAGCAGTATGTATTTGTATGGTACATACTCCAAAAGATAGTAGGATTTCTCCCAAGATCCTTTGCAGTAGACGGAGCCATGCAAATCTTGCTACGGCTCAAGGCTATGCCCAAAAGCTCCTAGAAAGCTTTTTTGGTAAAGCTAAATTTTACACAGCAAATTTCTCACTTGTGGCCACGTGTTTTGCACTTTTGGTTCTCATCAACACAAGGCTGGAGATCGATCACTGTATGATCACTGTGTGATCTGATTTTTTTATCTGTTTACTATGTGGAGTGGGAGTGGCCCCATCCCCTGCATCTTCGGGCTGTGCATGCTCCTGCCCCAGCCATTAGGATAGGCTGGAAATGTGGCCGATCTCAATCCCTTTTGAAGTTGGAGTTATGGCAAATGGTGCTGATTGGACGAGCACCCACAAATGCGCCATTGACTGGGAAGAGGTTAATTTTTCTGAGCGTTCTAGGGGGTTTCACACAGCAGGGAATGGAACAATAGTCAGAATCTGGGGTTTTGTTCCACTTTACCCTTCATATGCACTACTGGCTTGTTGCTGCAAAGTCTCACTGATGTATTTCTGAAGCTTTTCGATTTACGTCTCCTGAGGCCTATGAATTAGATACATCCCTAGTTTCATACATACTCTCTCTTTCTTCATCATTAAGCAATAAGATTAAAATTAACACTTCCAATAATCTCTTGTCGTTCGTTTTGTTTACAAGTCATTCCTAGAAGTTACTCTTGTCCTAATGCCAACACTGTTGTCAAGCAAAACGTCTAAAGGATTAATTTACCATAATAACATTTGTATGAGATTTTCTTTCTCCTATAATTTGTATAATTAAGTAATGAATATATCGCTAATTTATTCAATTATTCTAAGTTGGCTGCAGGGCGAGCTGGCATAGAACACGCACATCATCGAGTTTATCAGGGTTGTAGTTCTCACTCAGAATATTTTTTTTGCATGAATCATTATTATATTAATGAGCAATGCTGGTTGTAGTAACTAGTGTAAAATTATTAAATTGGATGTCCAGTCTATAAGTTACTGAGGCAGGACGGGGGGTTACAAAAAGAGATACCATACCTTGCCCGAAATCCAGTGTTACTGGCGCACTGCGTTTGCATAGGCCTCACCAAGACGGGTGGGGAAGATCACACCGGGAAACATGCTGCCCAATGAGACACACTAAAAACATTATAATCGGGGGAGCCCTGCTAGAAGGATAGCCGGAATGTGGCCACTGCTCGCGCATGTGCCGTTGGACCAGGAAAGCATGTGAATTTATGAACGACCTGGGGGGTTTCACACAGCGGGGCATCCCAATTCTGATACCCCAAGGGGAGGGAATCAACCTATAAGATTCCCGGGCTGATCTCCTTGGGTTTTGGTCCACTTTAAATTGGCTGTCCAGTCTATAAGTAACCCCCCCTGCTGAGGCAGGACAGATGGGGGTTACAAAAAGAGATATTTTACCTTGCCCGGAATCCAGTGTCACTGGCACTCCGGCCTGCATAGACCTCACCAAGATGGGTGCCCACAGGCACTGGATTCCAGGCAAGGTGAAAAGGTAAGGAGTTTTTCTTTGGCTTTTGTCCTGTGCCCAGTGAGACACATTAAAAACACATTGGGGTGCCCAGATTAGGGACCTTTTCTAAAGAAAAAGGACCCTCTGTTCTCCAACTCTCATAATGGATGAACCTCCTGACAGAGAGGAAGAGGATACCATGTGTTACCCATCTAGAATCAGAATGGTACTTGGCCCTTAAGTACTACCTAAATGGAAAAGGGGGGAGGTGTTTAGGGAAGAAAGGTGTGTGGGGATTCCCCCTATGTTTCAGTGGTGGTTTGGTACCTAGGTCGTATAGCTAGTGGGGTTTGATCGGGGGTTTTGAGCCACTTACGCTGCCTCGGGTGTCACAATGCCCTTGGGAGGGTGGTGGATCGTACCGCTTTTCACTCACTGTTTTGATTATGTGCACATTTATTAACATGATTTACACTTCACATATAAAGCAACCGAATGGTAGTATCACATGCACATTCAAATGGACACACAGTCAACAAAAATGAAAAAAATAAATGAATGTGTTAGGTTCAAGTCCTTGATTAAAGGCCACAATTGCGGCCTGTTGGGTTAGATAGGTAAACAGGGGTTTCCACAGTTTGTAGCAAGGCGGCACCCTTTGTTTGTAGCAAATGTGGGGTTCTGCACCTTGGCAAGGTATCAAAATATGTTCACACACTGAAGAAGCCTTAAAGGCGCTACTACCATTTTGGTGTAAATCATGTTAATAAATGTTCGCATAATCAAAACAGTGAGTAAAAAACGGTACCTATGATCTACCACCCTCCCAAGGGCATTGTGACTCCCGAGGCAGTATGAGTGGCTGAAACCCCCTCTATACTACCCAAATGATTATCTGTGGGCCACTGGTTGGCTACCACAGAACAATGGCAGCCGCACAGGCATCACCAAGAGGGATGTGCACAGGGCCAGAAACTCAGTGGGAGTGGTCCTGGATTCAGGGCAGGGTAAGGTGTTTTTAAGCTGTCTCCATTCTGCCTAGGCCCCAGGGGAGTGGGGCAGGGCAGGGTGGTTACCTGAAGGCTGGATTTCTGCTTTAATGGGGACTTCTGTGTCCTCATTACAGTCACAGGACCAGTTTTTGATGGTAACAGGATACAATGGTAACAGTTTTAGACAAGGCAGGACCATTAAAACTAGATCTGTACTTAAAAGTAACTTCACATCTCTTAATTTATAATGTACAGTACTGTCCAGTGGAATATGCCTGTTCTGGCACAAACAACAAACCACCTATAGTCCCATGTAGATGATTCGTTTGAAACTTACCCAAATCAGCGATCTTGTACCCGACATCCTGGTGGCCCGGGGCTGATCACCTGTCAGTCACGATGATTCCTCATTCATCAGTAATGGTGACTGGCTCCATTCACTCCAATGGAGGGGGCATGCCAGCCCTCAGTACACCCCTCCATTGAGATGAATGGACTGGGTGTGGCCAGTCGCTGTGACAGGTAAAAGGCAGCAAGGCGACCACGGGCCACGATTTTGAGTCAGAATGGTGCAATCTAGATCTCCGGTGAAGGTAAATTTCAAACTACCAGAATTGGGGTGATCAGCTGCTTGGAACTATTGGTGAGTATCTGTGCTTTGTTTTTTCGTAGGCAGTCCCTTTAAAGAGGAACATCAAACCGAATATATATAGGGGGTGATTCCCCCCCCCCCCCCCATCAGCCCCAACTTTTTGGATGTCCAGCTGCTCTTCGGGGCCTGATTGCTGCCCCCCGCACCGGCTTATCCGTCTGTTAGTGACAGCACGGCTTTAGCTCTTCAGTGTCCCACGCCGATCAGCAAAGTCTCATAGGATTTCGGGCAGCCCCATTGCATCCCATTCATGGGCACTGCGCAGGCGAGAGATTGGGGGCCGCGCGCAGTGCCTTATGGGATGCAAGATGGCGCCACCCGTTGGAATGTCTCCCTGAAACTGAGGGACCTAGAAGATGGATCCCCCGGCGAGGTGAGTAAAGAATGCCCTAAGGTAAAACCGGAGGGGAAGCAGATCGGTGAGGCTTGGGGGAGGTTTTAACCTCCCCTAATGTTCCTTAAGGCTTTATGTTTCTAGACAATATGAGATGTCCAGCCATTAGTGCTGGGTAAACCAGAAGTCTGTGTTGGAGTTCGATGTTGGGCCCAAACCTGGAAAAGCTGATTGATACACAACCAGCTTAACCTAAAGTGGCAGCTGGCACTAGAAGTGCTGCTAGCTGCTGCCAGTGTCCTCAATCATTGGAGCAGCACCCATCTTTCTGACAGCGCACGTAACACCAACCATCTTTGGGATCGCCGGGCTTAGCTAAGTATACAGCCACTTTCTGCTGCACACCCTGTATAGGTTAAAGTCTCTTCCCACAGTAATCACCACTATTTCTTTTTCTTACAGTCCCCTCCGATACTGCCTCTGAGGTCTCCTTGACAGGTGAGCCCCTCTGCCCCACCACTCCTCACCCATCTGTGTGGAGGGGGTCCTGTCCGTCAAGGGGCCGCCAAAGGCAGAATCACCGATCAAAGTTCTGGCCCCCATTTAATTCAATGGGGGAATGGGTTTGCGTTCGCTAGTTCAGGTACCCAAACCGAACTTTTGTTCAAGGTTTGTTCGAACTTGCCGAACCCGAATCTCCAGGGTTTCACCCAACATGGCCAGCCATTAAGAACTAGCAGCAATCCTTCTGGGCTCACTGACCAGCAGTGTGTATTGTGTGAGCTGTGCACCTTTTCTTTTTCATCTTTATGTTTGTAGGCTTACTATACTTTCTGTACTTTTTTTTCTATGTAAAAAACAATAGAAATTGGATTGGCGGTAAGGGGTTAACATCTTTAGAACCTAAATTTTGACAAAATGTTGAAACTTGAACCCAAGCAGCAGAACTCCAGTCGCATTTCACCCTATCCTGAATCCAGGGCCAGAGTATGGGGGGGGGGCAAGAGTCATGTGCCCCTGGGCCCCCACCAATTGCCCTGCAAAGGGTGCCCCCACCAACCTTTGGGTTATGGTCTGGTCCAGAAGACTTTTCAGTCTTTGGTCTGACGGGCCGCGGGGTGGCGCTATCGGTGACAGTGGGCGACCCCGGGACCTACGCAAGGGTGTTTTTTGACTGTGCAAACATGCAGCCAAAGCCGCCAAAGGACAGGATGAAGAGTCTAGAGCAGCAAACCACCAACACTACAGTGATGTAGAACTGTCAATCGGCGGCCACTCACTGCGCGTAAGCCACTAAGCACAGCCGCTGGCAGCTCAATGCAGGGAACTGTTTTCTGCTGGACCAGCTGGGCCACTACACTACCCCCCCCCACCCCCCCAAATGGCAAGGCAAGAGTCCCCAATCAGTTACTTGGCTAGACTATTATTTTAAAGAAAAGAAATACTGTGCCCGGGGCCTCCACTGCACCTAATCTAGCCCTGCCTGAATATGAGCAGCGACACTACCTTGCAATTAGGTCTCAAAACAGCTTTGCCTTTGGTACCGTTTTCCTTAAGTAATTTCCAGAATAACATTTCACCGTACCGCTGACAGCCGGAGGAAATAAAATTGAGCAAAACTTATTTTTGGGTGCTTTAGTAAGTGCTAAAATTACCCTGCAAACCGGCTGAGCGTATTTCACGTCTCTTGGTTCACTTGTGAGAAGTTATACCACCACTTAACAGCACCAGGAAGACAGACATGGTCATAAACCTCCCTCCACGTCCACGGCTGGAAGAGCAATTGAAATTTCCCAACCTTACGGAGAAAAGGGAATTATTTGCATAAACTACCTGCAATCGCTAAATTTGATGATCCGTCGGCAGCTTTTTTTCCTCCCTCTCTCTTTCTCCTCTAAAAGATATAAAGCGCTTTTCCCTTTTTAATCCATGTTTTATAACGCCTCCATCCCTTGTCTCCCTCCTGGCGGCGTCCCCTGTGAATGCCATCACAGCTAAATACTTGCGCTGATTATTAGGACGTGTCTGCAGCTGCCTGAGATCAATGTTCTGCAAACGCTGTGGAAATCAGATCAATGGCTGTTTGGAGAGGGGGGTGGCGGGCTCGAGCGGACATTGATTCTCATTTCAGGATGTGCCCAACAGATATTGGCTTTGGGATGAACCACTTAAACCGGAGCACAAATATTTCACAAACAGCAAACAACTGCGGGGAGGACATACAGTATACACATAAGGGCAGACTAGTTGGACCATATGGTCTCCTTCTGCTATCAACCTTCTGTGTTTCTGTAAGTGGCCACACTATACATTTTTTGCATATTTTTAGATAACAAGAAAACAATGGCAGTATCTAAATGCTTTTCATTTTGTTTTAGGATTTGTTTAACCTGGAGGTGTGTACGGCAAATGGTTTGGTCCGGGAGGATTTGGCCCAAGGGGAGGAGAGTTTGGAATTGGTTCCTCTGAGGAAGGAGGCAACCAAGGGGAGGATATTACGGTAGTCCATGGAGAAATTATGGCGGTTGGAATCGCTGGGGTGGCGGCTGGGGTGGCCCCAATCGCTGGAACAATGGCTACGGATTCCATCGCCACCACCACCATCGCAATTTTTACTAACACCATGATAAAGTGCAGGTGAGTATTATATAAAGTCTATTATAAGCAGAGAACCAGTTTGTACTTGGTTTGGCATTCACAGCTGCAATTACATATAAAAGAGAAGCAACACTGGCTCAAAACTGAAACCTCAAAGCGCGACTGAAAGAATCAACTGTGCAGCTGTGCTACAATATATACTCAATGCAAACAGGATGTCCTATCTATTAGCCAATAGGCTGCCTTGATTAGGTAAACCTACCTAGGACGTAGCAGAACAGGGTTTCCTAACCCTTTTGTATCAGCACTGTAACAAAAGGCGAGTCACTTACGCCTGAATGATGTCACTGTCCTCAGAAACACGCAATACATTTTCCCTAATACAAGTCTAAATGACCTTAACTAACCATAATAATTGCCGACAGCTCTAGTTTAATATAGGACTGCTCTGTTAGCGGGTCTATCTAAGGTCAGAAGCCAGCCGTAGTAGCATATACAATGACACCGACGAGAGTTCCAGATCAAAGTAAAAAGAGCAGCTCAAAATTAAGTTATATATTTAAAGGAGCACTATCACGAAATTGTGTAATATTAAATTTACATACAAACATGTCAGCTAATGAGAGGAGGGGTCACATATGAATTGAATAAAACTCCCACCAAACTTGTAACTTACTCCCTCATGGTAAGAATAAAATCCAGGGGTGACAGGTTTAGTGTATCAGGGGTGACAGAGCCTGTCACCCCAGACATCCTTTTCCCTCCATTAAAATAAAAGAACAAGCCACAGGCCTCTTAAGTATTGCAAAAGAAACATGGGAGGAAGAGCATACACCTCATCATAGGAGTGTCACTGAGCATGTAGCCTAAATGCACAGCCTAGTTGCAGCCGTTATGCCAATTGTACAGGAACATATGAAACAGGTCCAAGAAGCTCAAGCTACAGCAGGTCTTCAAATGTTAGGTCCTTCAAACCCAGTGACCGGGTTTTGGTGTTGGTGCCAACGGTTGAAAGTACATTTCTTGCAAAATGGCAGGGCCCCTGTGAGATTCAGGAGAAAGTAAATAAAATAAACTATAGGGTATATCAACCAGGAAGAAGAAAACCTTTACAAACATATGTCAATTGAATTGAGCCCTGGAAAGAGCTTGAGGCACTTGCCGCGAGTAGTTGGCCAACAACATTACCTAGCATGGAGTTACCTGCTGTGAAGTTTTCAGAAGAGTTGTCAGCTGCACAGGTTCAAGAAGTGAAATAGTTTCTCCAAAAAACAAAAAAGTATTTTCTGATCTACCCGGTCGTACCAGCCTCATAGAACATGCTATAAATAATAACTGAACCAGGCCAGATAGTGAAACTGAAACCATATAGGTTGCCGGAATCCCAAAGACAGGCTATTTCACAGGAGGGGGAGAAAATGTTGGCCTTGGGGGTAATAGAGAAGTCCCAAAGTGGTTGATCAAGCCCTGCTGTTTTAATTCCCAAGTAAGATGGTAGTTTAAAGTTGAATAAAGTTTGATGCCTATCCCATGCCTAGGGTTGATGAGTTGATTGAAAGGCTTGGTCCAGCCCAGTATCACTATGCTAACCTTGCTAAAGGCTACTGGCAGATTCCTTTGACTAAGGAGGCAGAAAAGACAGCTTTCTCAACACCCGATGGATCATTTCTTTTACCCTGTTTTACCTTTGGGGTTACATGGGGCCCCAGCCACTTTTCAGAGATTAATGGATTAAATTTGAAAGCCTCATAAAAACTATGCGGCAGCCTGTTTAGATGGCGTAGTCCTCTTTAGCTCCGATTTGGAGTCTCACTTGCCGAAGGTACAAGAAGTCCTAGACTCCATCTGGAAAGCCAGCTTAACCGCTAACCACTAAGTGTGCAATAGACCTAGAAGAGGCTTGTTACCTGGGATACACCGTAGGGCAAGTTTTTGCAATGTGAATTGTACCAATTTAGGGTCCGATTTACAATGTTCGCAGCGTTGTGTGACTTTCATCTTCCCTACGTTCACCGTGCGTGCAGGGAGAGGGCAAAATTGCAGGGAATGGAGCTCAAATAGAAGCAACGAACACCAGAAACAACTAACTTTCGGCCTGAATTTTGCTGTGTTGAAAATGAGTGGAATTTACTTTGAAAAATGGTTTAGCGAACTGCTGTGGGAGATTTGGGGTAAAAAAGTCACGAAATCTTCTTGAAAACACACTTTTACAGCATATGTCGGCATGGGAGGGGTCTCCAAATAAACATGGGGTTTGAAAAGCTCCAGAAAAAAAGTTGAATTAAAAATATAAGAGTAATTTTAAAACAGTATCATAGTGCCAGCTGGCACTAGGAGTGTCTTCATGCGGCGGCGATCTTTCTGTGGCCCTGGTCTATGACCAAGGATCGGATTAGAGGTACGCTGTACAACAGCTACCTGCTGCTGTACCCTTTAGGTGAAACTGGTTGATGGGCTGCTCAGCTGCCTGGCTGAAGTTTGGGAACCCGAACTAGCAAAATTTGGTACGAACCTGATGTTAGCTGTTTGGATTCGCCCAACACTAATAAAGAGGGAAAACTATACAAAATGATATAAACACTACGGACAGTTACAGTTAGAGATGAGCGAACTTTTGAAAAATTCGATTCGACAAAAATCGTTTCGACCCGAATTTATTCGCGACGAATAGCTATTAAAAATGGCTATTTCTGAGCTTCCTAGAGCCTCAATAGGGTTGTAAACCATTCTGCCTTGCTGTAACACGCATAGGATGCGTGCTGGGTTACTGAAATAATACTGTAAATAATTAGGACATGCAGATCAGAGGCATCGCTATTAGAATCGCAGAGCGGCACATTTACAGCTTTTCCAGGGCAAACTCTGCTATGTGCGGCCACAAATCAAGTTTGGCACATTTACAGAGAGTTGAGGTGGCATCACTATGAGGGTCCCCTATATTGCCTGAAAAACACACCCTGGATCTGGCAGCAGCAGGAGCCCAAACATTGGACTTGGCTCAAAGAGACATTGGAGTTGGCAGCAGGAGCAGCAGGAGCCCAAAAATTGGCTGAATGACACCCTGGAGTTGCAAGCAGCAGCAGCAGCCCAAACATAGCTTGAAAGAGACACTGGAGTTGGCAGCAGGAGCCCAAAAATTGGATGAATCACACCCTGGAGTTGCAAGCAGCAGCAGCAGCAGCCCAAACATTGCTTGAAAGAGACACTGGAGTTGGCAGCAGGAGCCCAAAAATTGGATGAATCACACCCTGGAGTTGAAAGCAGCAGCAGCAGCAGCAGCCCAAACATAGCTTGAAAGAGACACTGGAGTTGTCAGCAGGAGCCCAAAAATTGGATGAATCACACCCTGGAGTTGCAAGCAGCAGCAGCAGGAGCCCAACATTGGCTGAAAGAGACACTGGAGTTGGCTTCAGGAGACCAAAAATTGGATGAATCACACCCTGGAGTTGCAAGCAGCAGCAGCAGCCCAAACATAGCTTGAAAGAGACACTGGAGTTGGCTTCAGGAGCCCAAAAATTGGATGAATCACACCCTGGAGTTGCAAGCAGCAGCAGGAGCCCAACATTGGCTGAAAGAGACACTGGTGTTGGCAGCAGGAGCCCAAAAATTGGATGAATCACACCCTGGAGTTGCAAGCAGCAGCAGCCCAAACATAGCTTGAAAGACACACTGGAGTTGGCTTCAGGAGCCCAAAAATTGGATGAATCACACCCTGGAGTTACAAGCAGCAGGAGCCCAAACATAGATTGAAAGAGACACTGGAGTTGGCTTCAGGAGCCCAAAAATTGGATGAATCACTCCCTGGAGTTGCAAGCAGCTGCAGCAGCAGCCCAAAAATAGCTTGAAAGACACACTGGAGATGGCAGCAGGAGCCCAAAAATTGGATGAATCACACCCTGGAGTTGCAAGCAGCAGCAGCAGGAGCCAAAACATTGGCTGAAAGACACACTGGAGTTGGCAGCAGGAGCCCAAAAATTGGATGAATCACACCCTGGAGTTGCAAGCAGCAGCAGGAGCCCAAACATTGGCTGAAAGAGACACTGGAGTTGGCAGCAGGAGCCCAAAAATTGGATGAATCACACCCTGGAGTTGCAAGCAGCAGCAGCAGCAGCCCAACATTGGCTGAAAGGCACACCCTGAAGTTGGCATCAGCAGGAGGCCAAAAATTGGTTGGAAGGCACACCCTGAAGTTGGCATCAGCAGGAGCCCAAAAATTGGCCTAAAGACATAAATATGTTTTGCACCATTTGGAAAGTGTAAAACGTGGCACCATGCTGAATCTAGTCGCATGCATCAGGCATTGGTGGGTGGAAATCCTGGCTGATCCATCCCTGATTCATTTTGACAAAGGTGAGTCTCTCCACATTTTTAGTTGACAGACGAGTTCTCCTCGCCGTAACTATGGCCCCCGCCGCACTAAACACCCGCTCAGATGGCACGCTACTTGCCGGGCAGGACAGCTTTTCCAGGGCAAACTCTGCTAGTTGCGGCCACAAATCAAGTTTGGCTGCCCAGAAGTCCAGCGGATCCTCAAGGTGTGTTGGCATGGTCATGTTAAGGTATGACATGACCTGCTGGTTGAGGTCCTGCTCCAGGTCTTCCTGCTGCTCATGAGTAGCCTCACTATGCGGGTATGGAAAACTACTCATTAGCGACTGAAGACTGAGGCTGCTGCTGATGGAGCTGCTGCTGCTGCTCCTGCCAACCTCCCCAGCAGCCATGGCAGTGGAAGGTGAGCGCAGAGGTCCCCTCGAGTCAGACCTGCGAGAGTATGGACCATGGCGCAGATAGGCATCGGCCAACTGCCTACGTAGAATGTCTTTGTAGTAGTTAAGTTTGTCCTCCCTCTCGGCGGGTTTCAAAAATGCCCCCATTTTGTGCCGGAAGCGAGGGTCCAATAAGGTGGACAGCCAGAAGTCATCCCGCCGGCAAATTCAAACAATTCTGGGGTCACTATGCAAGCACGTGAGCATGTTTCCTGCCATTTGCGCAAGTGACTCGGATGGACTACCTGTCTCCATCTCCACTGCATACTGCCACGGTGTGTCCGGGACCTCTGTCTCGCCTTCCTCAAAACCCTCTAGCTCCTCTGGCTGCTCCTGCTCCTCCTCTCCTGTCCGCTGACCAGCCATTTCGCCAAGCCTAAACTGTGCTTCACTGTGCCCTCCTCCTCCTCCTCCAGTTCAGCTCCAACGGGGTTCATGTGGCCGTAAGATGTAGACGCCATGTCTCCAGTGCCCTGACCAGCCATGGTTTCCAACATGTTCTTTAGTACATGAAGCAGTGGAATCACGTCGTTCATCCCGTAATCCTGCCGACTGACAAATAAAGTGGCTTCTTCAAAGGGCCTGAGCAAACGGCAGGTGTCACGTATGAGCTGCCACTGGTTGACATTGAAGTTACACAGGGGAGTCCCCCTATCCGCTTGGATCATCAGGAAATCCGTGAGCCATGCAGGGGGCATGGGTCAGCCTTCCTTGGCGCAGCACAGACAAAATGTTCTTCCCATTGTTGGTAACCATGATTCCCATTTTAAGTTTTCTTGGAGTAAGCCATGTTTGGATTTCCTGATGAATAAATTTAAGCAGTTCCTCCCCTGTGTGACTCCGTTCGCCAAGACAAACCATGTGAAGCACTGCTTGACACCTCCGTGCCCTGCACACATGGTAGACTGGAGGGGCACTGAGACTTGAACCTACAGTGGAGGGTGAGGAGATGGCGGAGGATGAGGAGGCCGAGTCGCACGGTGTCACAGGCCCAACGGGCAGGGAATGCCGAGGCCGAAGTGGCGTGACCTGTCCAAGTTGCTGCTGCAAAGGGACCACATTCACCCAGTGGGCCGTAAACGACATGTACTGTCCCTGACCGTAGTTACAGCTCCAGACGTCGGCGCTGCCATGCACTTTGCTACACACCGACAGGCTCAAGGACTGGCCCACCTTCTGTTCAACAAAAGTGTGCAGCGCTGGTACTGCCTTCTTGGCAAAGAAATGACGGCTTGGGACTCTCCACCTCGGCTCGGCACAAGCCATCAGTTCTCTGAAAGGTGCAGAGTCCACCACCTGAAAAGGGAGCGACTGCAGCACCAGCAACTTGGACAGGAGCACATTCAGCTTCTGCGTCGTAGGATGAGTGGGCGCATACTGCTGTCTCTTGGACATGGCTTCACTGATGGATTGCTGGCGGGATGCATGACTTGGAGGAGGAGGAGGAGGAGCAGGAGCAACAGAGGATGGGTATGACGCACAGCTGCCTTCGGCTGAGGTGCTGGAGCCTTGGCTGGCAGAAATTGGGAGCGGCGTGCCACTTGGTGAGGAAGCAGACTGTACCACCCCTTGGGAGCCTCGGTTCTCCCAGGTCGCTTTATGGTGACGCATCATATGTTGACGCAGGGCCGTGGTGCCAACATTTGGGCCCTGGCCACGCTTCACCTTCTGCCTACATATCTTGCATGTGGCCATGTTACCCTCCTGCGGATGCTTCAGGAAAAACTGCCACACTGCCGAGTAGCTACTTTTCCCACCAACAGGCCTCACTGATTCGCTGCTATTGTCGCCAACTCCAGGAACCCCTGCCCCACTACCTCCCAATAAGGTAGCCTGCCGCGCAGCAGGTGCTCTACCCCGGCCCCGGCCCCATTTGGCTCCAGGCTTTACAAATGTGCCCCCATGCTGACTGCCAACCATGCTGCTAACACCTTGCTGCCTGAGCTGCTGACTCCGGGGCAACCTGCGCCCCTCTTCTCCTGATGATGACGATGAAGCCCCTTCATCACCCGGCTCCCAAGTGCGATCGGCTTCATCATCATCATCATCATCATCACCGAGTTGTGGCTGTACGTCACTGATGTTCTCGGTTTCCTCAACAGTGTCTGGCGCAGAAGCTGGAAATCTCGCAACACCCACGACACTGTCCACATCACTATTTGTCTGCCGAGCGAAAGAAGCCACCTCCATTTCATGGCTGGGCAGTAGCTGCTGACTGTCCTCTATCTGATCGTCCTCCTCACTAAAGAATGGAGCTGAACCCAAAGCATAGGATACGTCGCTGGGGGAGGGAACGGCGTAGGACAGAGGCAATGGGAGGACAGGGACTGCTCTCGGGGCATGCCAACTCAGGGTTGTGTCAGAGGAACCTACCGACCCTAGACTGGGGGTCTCAGACGTAACTTGTGATGATGTTGATGAGCAGGTTAACCAATCTACCACGGCAGATGCGTTACTGGTGGAGACACGACTGCTAGCAGATACTGGCAGATCAGGTCTCTCACCGTGACTCCTGCTGACACTCGCCCCTAGTCTGCTGCGACCTCTGCCTGCTGAATCTTGGCCTCTGCCACTCCTCTTTGAACATCCTGGCACTTGTCTGCCTGACATTTTTATGTATTTGCTTATTTAGTATAAACAGATAGGGTGCAAGGTGCAGCTTTGGGGTGCCCTGCTGCCTGGTTAATTGAAAGCAGTCAAAAAGGAAGTGCAAACTGAAGTAGCTTAATAAAGCAGCTGATGCTGATCATCGCTTATGTTGTATAACAGATAGGGTTCAAGGTGCAGCTTTGGGGTGCCCTGCGGCCTGGTTTATTGAAAGAAGTCAAAAACAAGTGCAAACTGAAGTAGCTTAATAAAGCAGCTGATGCTGATCAACGCTTATGTTGTATAAAAGATAGGGCTCAAGGTGCAGCTTTGGGGTGCCCTGCGGCCTGGTTTATTAAAAGCAGTCAAAAACAAGTGCAAACAGAAGTAGCTTAATAAAGCAGCTGATGCTGATCAACGCTTATGTTGTATAACAGATAGGGTGCAAGGTGCAGCTTTGGGGTGCCCTGCGGCCTGGTTTATTGAAAGAAGTCAAAAACAAGTGCAAACTGAAGTACCTTAATAAAGCAGCTGATGCTGATCAACGCTTATGTTGTATAACAGATAGGGTTCAAGGTGCAGCTTTGGGGTGCCCTGCGGCCTGGTTTATTAAAAGCAGTCAAAAACAAGTGCAAACTAAAGTAGCTTAATAAAGAAGCTGATGCGGATCAACGCTTATGTTGTATAACAGATAGGGTGCAAGGTGCAGCTTTGGGGTGCCCTGCGGCCTGGTTTATTGAAAGAAGTCAAAAACAAGTGCAAACTGAAGTACCTTAATAAAGCAGCTGATGCTGATCAACGCTTATGTTGTATAACAGCTAGGGTTCAAGGTGCAGCTTTGGGGTGCCCTGCGGCCTGGTTTATTGAAAGAAGTCAAAAACAAGTGCAAACTGAAGTACCTTAATAAAGCAGCTGATGCTGATCAACGCTTATGTTGTATAACAGATAGGGTTCAAGGTGCAGCTTTGGGGTGCTCTGCGGCCTGGTTTATTAAAAGCAGTCAAAAACAAGTGCAAACTAAAGTACCTTAATAAAGCAGCTGATGCTGATCAACGCTTATGTTGTATAACAGATAGGGTTCAAGGTGCAGCTTTGGGGTGCCCTGCGGCCTGGTTTATTAAAAGCAGTCAAAAACAAGTGCAAACTGAAGTAGCTTAATAAAGCAGCTGATGGTGATCAACGCTTGTGTTGTATAACAGATAGGGTTCAAGGTGCAGCTTTGGGGTGCCCTGCGGCCTGGTTTATTAAAAGCAGTCAAAAACAAGTGCAAACTGAAGTAGCTTAATAAAGCAGCCGATGCTGATCAACGCTTATGTTGTATAACAGATAGGGTTCAAGGTGCAGCTTTGGGGTGCCCTGCGGCCTGGTTTATTAAAAGCAGTCAAAAACAAGTGCAAATTGAAGTAGCTTAATAAAGCAGCTGATGCTGATCAACGCTTATGTTGTATAACAGATAGGGTTCAAGGGGCAGCTTTGGGGTGCCCTGCGGCCTGGTTTATTAAAAGCAGTCAAAAACAAGTGCAAACTGAAGTAGCTTAATAAAGCAGCTGATGCTGATCAACGCTTATGTTGTATAACAGACAGGGTGCAAGGTGCAGCTTTGGGGTTCCCTGCGGCCTGGTTTATTGAAAGCAGTCAAAAACAAGTGCAAACTGAAGTACCTTAATAAAGCAGCTGATGC
This sequence comes from Gastrophryne carolinensis, assembly GCA_027917425.1. Lineage (NCBI taxonomy): Eukaryota > Metazoa > Chordata > Amphibia > Anura > Microhylidae > Gastrophryne > Gastrophryne carolinensis. The sequence goes on from CM051240.1 coordinate 245,710,541, forward strand.
TGATCAACGCTTATGTTGTATAAAAGATAGGGTTCAAGGTGCAGCTTTGGGGTGCCCTGCAGCCTGGTTTATTGAAAGAAGTCAAAAACAAGTGCAAACTGAAGTAGCTTAATAAAGCAGCTGATGCTGATCAACGCTTATGTTGTATAACAGAAAGGGTTCAAGGTGCAGCTTTGGGGTGCCCTGCGGCCTGGTTTATTAAAAGCAGTCAAAAACAAGTGCAAACTAAAGTAGCTTAATAAAGAAGCTGATGCGGATCAACGCTTATGTTGTATAACAGATAGGGTGCAAGGTGCAGCTTTGGGGTGCCCTGGGCCCTGGTGTAATGACAGCAGTCAGAAACCAATGCAAAATTAAATAACTTAGTACAGCTGAGGCTGAAACACGCTTATTTTGTATAACAGATGGGGTGCTAGCTGCAAGTTTGGGATACCCTGGGCCCTGGTGTAAAGACAGCAGTCAGAAACCAATGCAAAATTAAATAACTTAGTACAGCTGAGGCTGAAACACGCTTATTTTGTATAACAGATCGGGTGCTAGCTGCAAGTTTGGGATACCCTGGGCCCTGGTGTAAAGACAGCAGTCAGAAACCAATGCAAAATTAAATAACTTAGTACAGCTGAGGCTGAAACATGCTTATTTAGTATAACAGATGGGGTGCTCGGTGCAATTTTGGGATACCTCGGGCACAGGTTTAATGTCAGCAGACAGAAAGCAATGCAAAATTAAATAACTTAGTACAGCTCAGGCTGAAACACGCTTATTTAGTATAACAGATGGGGTGCTCGGTGCAATTTCGGGATACCCCAGGCACAGGTTTAATGTCAGCAGACAGAAAGCAATGCAAAATTAAATAACTTAGTACAGCTCAGGCTGAAGCATGCTTATTTTGTATAACAGATGGGGTGCTAGGTGCAATTTTGGGATACCCAAGGCACAGGTTTAATGTCAGCAGACAGAAAGCAATGCAAAATGAAATAACTTAGTACAGCTCAGGCTGAAGCATGCTTATTTAGTATAACAGACGGGGTGATCGGTGCAGTTTTGGGATACCCCAGGCACAGGTTTAATGTCAGCAGACAGAAAGCAATGCAAAATTAAATAACTTAGTACAGCTCAGGCTGAAGCACGCTTGATTAGTATAACAGACGGGGTGCTCAGTGCAATTTTGGGATACCCCAGGCACAGGATTAATGTCAGCAGACAGAAAGCAATGCAAAATTAAATAACTTAGTACAGCTCAGGCTGAAGCACGCTTATTTTGTATAACAGATGGGGTGCTAGGTGCAATTTTGGGATACCCAAGGCACAGGTTTAATGTCAGCAGGCAGAAAGCAATGCAAAATGAAATAACTTAGTACAGCTCAGGCTGAAGCACACTTGATTAGTATAACAGACGGGGTGCTCGGTGCAATTTTGGGATACCCCAGGCACAGGTTTAATGTCAGCAGACAGAAAGCAATGCAAAATGAAATAACTTAGTACAGCTCAGGCTGAAGCACACTTGATTAGTATAACAGACGGGGTGCTCGGTGCAATTTTGGGATACCCCAGGCACAGGTTTAATGTCAGCAGACAGAAAGCAATGCAAAATTAAATAACTTAGTACAGCTCAGGCTGAAGCACGCTTGATTAGTATAACAGACGGGGTGCTCAGTGCAATTTTGGGATACCCCAGGCACAGGATTAATGTCAGCAGACAGAAAGCAATGCAAAATTAAATAACTTAGTACAGCTCAGGCTGAAGCACGCTTATTTTGTATAACAGATGGGGTGCTAGGTGCAATTTTGGGATACCCCAGGCACAGGTTTAATGTCAGCAGGCAGAAAGCAATGCAAAATTAAATAACTTAGTACAGCTCAGGCTGAAGCACGCTTATTTTGTATAACAGATGGGGTGCTAGGTGCAATTTTGGGATACCCCAGGCACAGGTTTAATGTCAGCAGACAGGAAGCAATGCAAAATTAAATAACTTAGTACAGCTCAGGCTGAAACACGCTTGTTTAGTATAACAGATGGGGTGCTCGGTGCAATTTTGGGATACCCCAGGCACAGGTTTAATGTCAGCAGACAGAAAGCAATGCAAAATTAAATAACTTAGTACAGCTCAGGCTGAAGCACGCTTATTTAGTATAACAGACGAGGTGCTCGGTGCAGTTTTGGGATACCCCAGGCACAGGTTTAATGTCAGCAGACAGAAAGCAATGCAAAATTAAATAACTTAGTACAGCTCAGGCTGTAGCACACTTGATTAGTATAACAGACGGGGTGCTCGGTGCAATTTTGGGATACCCCAGGCACAGGTTTAATGTCAGCAGACAGGAAGCAATGCAAATTTAAATAACTTAGTACAGCTCAGGCTGAAGCACGCTTATTTTGTATAACAGATGGGGTGCTAGGTGCAATTTTGGGATACCCCAGGCACAGGTTAAATGTCAGCAGACAGGAAGCAATGCAAAATTAAATAACTTAGTACAGCTCAGGCTGAAACACGCTTATTTAGTATAACAGATGGGGTGCTCGGTGCAATTTTGGGATACCCCAGGCTCAGGTTTAATGTCAGCAGACAGAAAGCAATGCAAAATTAAATAACTTAGTACAGCTCAGGCTGAAGCACGCTTGATTAGTATAACAGACGGGGTGCTCGGTGCAATTTTGGGATACCCCAGGCACAGGTTTAATGTCAGCAGACAGGAAGCAATGCAAATTTAAATAACTTAGTACAGCTCAGGCTGAAGCACGCTTATTTTGTATAACAGATGGGGTGCAAGGTGCAATTTTGGGATACCCCAGGCACAGGTTAAATGTCAGCAGACAGGAAGCAATGCAAAATTAAATAACTTAGTACAGCTCAGGCTGAAACACGCTTATTTAGTATAACAGATGGGGTGCTCGGTGCAATTTTGGGATACCCCAGGCACAGGTTTAATGTCAGCAGACAGAAAGAAATGCAAAATTAAATAACTTAGTACAGCTCAGGCTGAAGCACACTTGATTAGTATAACAGACGGGGTGCTCAGTGCAATTTTGGGATACCCCAGGCACAGGATTAATGTCAGCAGACAGAAAGCAATGCAAAATTAAATAACTTAGTACAGCTCAGGCTGAAGCACGCTTATTTTGTATAACAGATGGGGTGCTAGGTGCAATTTTGGGATACCCCAGGCACAGGTTTAATGTCAGCAGGCAGAAAGCAATGCAAAATTAAATAACTTAGTACAGCTCAGGCTGAAGCACGCTTATTTTGTATAACAGATGGGGTGCTAGGTGCAATTTTGGGATACCCCAGGCACAGGTTTAATGTCAGCAGACAGGAAGCAATGCAAAATTAAATAACTTAGTACAGCTCCGGCTGAAACACGCTTATTTAGTATAACAGATGGGGTGCTCGGTGCAATTTTGGGATACCCCAGGCACAGGTTTAATGTCAGCAGACAGAAAGCAATGCAAAATTAAATAACTTAGTACAGCTCAGGCTGAAGCACGCTTATTTAGTATAACAGACGGGGTGCTCGGTGCAGTTTTGGGATACCCCAGGCACAGGTTTAATGTCAGCAGACAGAAAGCAATGCAAAATTAAATAACTTAGTACAGCTCAGGCTGTAGCACACTTGATTAGTATAAGAGACGGGGTGCTCGGTGCAATTTTGGGATACCCCAGGCACAGGTTTAATGTCAGCAGACAGGAAGCAATGCAAATTTAAATAACTTAGTACAGCTCAGGCTGAAGCACGCTTATTTTGTATAACAGATGGGGTGCTAGGTGCAATTTTGGGATACCCCAGGCACAGGTTAAATGTCAGCAGACAGGAAGCAATGCAAAATTAAATAACTTAGTACAGCTCAGGCTGAAACACGCTTATTTAGTATAACAGATGGGGTGCTCGGTGCAATTCTGGGATACCCCAGGCTCAGGTTTAATGTCAGCAGACAGAAAGCAATGCAAAATTAAATAACTTAGTACAGCTCAGGCTGAAGCACGCTTGATTAGTATAACAGACGGGGTGCTCGGTGCAATTTTGGGATACCCCAGGCACAGGTTTAATGTCAGCAGACAGGAAGCAATGCAAATTTAAATAACTTAGTACAGCTCAGGCTGAAGCACGCTTATTTTGTATAACAGATGGGGTGCTAGGTGCAATTTTGGGATACCCCAGGCACAGGTTAAATGTCAGCAGACAGGAAGCAATGCAAAATTAAATAACTTAGTACAGCTCAGGCTGAAACACGCTTATTTAGTATAACAGATGGGGTGCTCGGTGCAATTTTGGGATACCCCAGGCACAGGTTTAATGTCAGCAGACAGAAAGAAATGCAAAATTAAATAACTTAGTACAGCTCAGGCTGAAGCACACTTGATTAGTATAACAGACGGGGTGCTCGGTGCAATTTTGGGATACCCCAGGCACAGGTTTAATGTCAGCAGACAGAAAGCAATGCAAAATTAAATAACTTTTAAATAACTAAAATTAATTTAACACGCTTATTTAGTATAACAGACGGGGTGCTCGGTGCAGGTGTGGGATTTGGTTTAAAAGATAGGGTCACCTGCTGAAATGGAATGCCCATGTGGGCTGTGGTTTGTACAGCAGACAAAAAAAATTAAACTAATCGAGATATAATAAATGTTAAATGTGCCACTGCCAACATGGTATGCACAGTGGCCAGGAATTTAAAGCTGATCTGGCAAATGAATTGAAATTAAAATTTAAAAAAGCTTTCTTTCCCTGTCTCTTGCTCTGCTGTCCCTGCCTCCGATTTTTAACTATCTTTCCCTATCTTTCCCTGGCTCTCCCTGGCTCTCCCTGGAACTCTGTGGGTCCCTGTCTTCTCTCCCTACCTATCTCTAACTCTGTCCCTGTCTGTAAGGAGCTGTGCTCTGGCCGCAATAGAACGCTGAAATGCGCACAAGCAAGATGGCCGCCGCTTTATATAGTGCTGTGACGTCACCGGGCTTCCTGGCTGCTGATAGGCTACATGTGAGTGTCCCATCATACCTTGCCCCAGGGTACATGTCTGGACATGTGCCATCCACCATCTTAGAATGCCTGTCATTGAAATGAATGGAGTTTAAAGGAAAACTTCGATCGATCGAATCGCGGGGAAATTCGGATTCGTTCAGAATCGAATTTTTCATGAAATTCGGAGCGAATCCGGGTTCGTCCGGATCGATTCGCTCATCTCTAGTTACAGTAAAAACAAACAAAAGGGGCAGGAGGGCTATCATAACTATCTATTAAGAATTAATGGTACAATTCATTAAATAAATGCAATATATATAATATCTGGATCAAATTAATATATATAGATACATAGAGTAAATGAATTGCCATATAATAAATAAATAGTCCCTATTAAGAGGTGTGTGTCAACTTCAAACAGTGGGTGAAATTACTGATTCAAAACCCTCTTCAGGGAAATTTACAAGAATTTTAAATCAATTTAATCGATTTTTGTCAGGTTATTGGTGTTCTACCTTATTGTTTTACCTTGCCTTGTTGTTTTCCTCTTCTGGAATATAAAATAAACATTTGTATTTGGAAATTGCCCCCAGACCTGTGATTTACTTATCAGCATGCTGATATCAGTCTACTTGGTACCAGGTTTGACCTATTTTGTCCACCTATCTTGTAGATCTTTATTAGACCTATATATTGTGTACTTACTGTATCTGTATCTAGGACCAGGTAAATGTTGGTATTGGCTTTATACACTTTATTAGGTTAATTGATCCATTTTGTTAAGTGCTGGAGGAATTCATTTTATCAACTCTACTTATCTGTAATGAATGGGAACAGGTTTGAACTAGTCAAAAGGGAAACAATGAAATCCCCAAGTGGCTAGTCCAAGCCTCACTGAGTTTAGGGGCTCAACAGGGGATTTACCTGTTTGACAGACCAAGCTTTAATTTCACCTTGAGTTTAGTGAGGCCCCGGGGGATTTCCCCAATTGGTCAGTCTGGGTCTTTTTACCCTAGGTGATCTGGTTCACAGCACTATGTCAACTGAGCACTGAGGAACAGCATGGTCAGCTGTGTCTTAGATTTGGCTCTGTGTACAGCCTCAACGCCCATCTGACCATGTACAGATGGCGCACTATGTAATAAAAATGATTACATTGTCCATAAGAGCAGCAAACTAAGCTCTCACCTTCAGTAAGCACCTATTATTGGTTATTGTCCAAAGGAGCCCTAAAAATAAAAAGGTAATCTTTGCATTTAACTGTATGGGTGGGTCCCTACATTCATTTCTACTGGTGGGCCCAAGACACCTCTATGCACCATTTAAAAGGTCTATTTATAAAATACACTATGCATTCCCTTAAGAGGATCCACCTATTTAATAAGGAATGACAATTCTGTTTTTTAGATCTATCTAATAAGATGTCTGTCAGGGAAACGGGTGTCACATGATCACATTAACAGCTCAGCACCTATGATTAGAGATGAGCGAACTTTTGAAAAATTCGATTCGACTGATTCGCCGAATTTTCCGACAAAAATCGTTTCGACCCGAATAAATTCGCGACGAATCGCTATTAAAAACGGCTATTTCTGAGCCTCCTAGAGCCTCAATAGGGTTGTAAACCATTCTGCCTTGCTGTAACACGCACAGGATGCGTGCTGGGTTAGTTAAATAATACTTTGAATAAATATCACATGCAGATCAGAGGCATCGCTAATAGAATCGCAGAGCGGCACAATTGCAGAGAGTTGAAGTGGCATCACTATGAGGGGCAGAAGGAGCCCAAATATACACTGGAGTTGGCCTCAGGAGCCCAAAAATTGGATGAATCACACCCTGGAGTTGGCAGGAGTTGACAGTAGCAGCAGCAGGAGCCCAAATATACACTGGAGTTGGCTTCAGGAGCCCAAAAATTGGATGAATCACACCCTGGAGTTGGCAGAAGTTGGCAGCAGCAGCAGCAGGAGCCCAAATATACACTGGAGTTGGCTTCAGGAGCCCAAAAATTGGATGAATCACACCCTGGAGTTGGCAGAAGTTGGCAGCAGCAGCAGCAGGAGCCCAAATATACACTGGAGTTGGCCTCAGGAGCCCAAAAATTGGATGAATCACACCCTGGAGTTGGCAGGAGTTGACAGTAGCAGCAGCAGGAGCCCAAATATACACTGGAGTTGGCTTCAGGAGCCCAAAAATTGGATGAATCACACCCTGGAGTTGGCAGGAGTTGACAGTAGCAGCAGCAGGAGCCCAAATATACACTGGAGTTGGCCTCAGGAGCCCAAAAATTGGATGAATCACACCCTGGAGTTGGCAGGAGTTGACAGCAGCAGCAGCAGCAGCAGGAGCCCAAATATACACTGGAGTTGGCTTCAGGAGCCCAAAAATTGGATGAATCACACCCTGGAGTTGGCAGAAGTTGGCAGCAGCAGCAGCAGGAGCCCAAATATACACTGGAGTTGGCCTCAGGAGCCCAAAAATTGGATGAATCACACCCTGGAGTTGGCAGGAGTTGACAGTAGCAGCAGCAGGAGCCCAAATATACACTGGAGTTGGCTTCAGGAGCCCAAAAATTGGATGAATCACACCCTGGAGTTGGCAGAAGTTGGCAGCAGCAGCAGGAGCCCAAATATACACTGGAGTTGGCCTCAGGAGCCCAAAAATTGGATGAATCACACCCTGGAGTTGGCAGGAGTTGACAGTAGCAGCAGCAGGAGCCCAAATATACACTGGAGTTGGCTTCAGGAGCCCAAAAATTGGATGAATCACACCCTGGAGTTGGCAGAAGTTGGCAGCAGCAGCAGCAGGAGCCCAAATATACACTGGAGTTGGCTTCAGGAGCCCAAAAATTGGATGAATCACACCCTGGAGTTGGCAGAAGTTGGCAGCAGCAGCAGCAGGAGCCCAAATATACACTGGAGTTGGCCTCAGGAGCCCAAAAATTGGATGAATCACACCCTGGAGTTGGCAGGAGTTGACAGTAGCAGCAGCAGGAGCCCAAACATTACTTCAAAGAGACCCTGGGGTTGGCTTCAGGAGCCCAAAAATTGGATGAATCACACCCTGGAGTTGGCAGAAGTTGGCAGCAGCAGCAGCAGGAGCCCAAACATTACTTTAAAGAGACCCTGGGGTTGGCTTCAGGAGCCCAACAATTGGATGAATCACACCCTGGAGTTGGCAGCAGCAGCAGCAGGAGCCCAAATATACACTGGAGTTGGCTTCAGGAGCCCAAAAATTGGATGAATCACACCCTGGAGTTGGCAGAAGTTGGCAGCAGCAGCAGCAGGAGCCCAAATATACACTGGAGTTGGCTTCAGGAGCCCAAAAATTGGATGAATCACACCCTGGAGTTGGCAGGAGTTGACAGTAGCAGCAGCAGGAGCCCAAATATACACTGGAGTTGGCTTCAGGAGCCCAAAAATTGGATGAATCACACCCTGGAGTTGGCAGGAGTTGACAGTAGCAGCAGCAGGAGCCCAAATATACACTGGAGTTGGCTTCAGGAGCCCAAAAATTGGATGAATCACACCCTGGAGTTGGCAGAAGTTGGCAGCAGCAGCAGCAGGAGCCCAAATATACACTGGAGTTGGCTTCAGGAGCCCAAAAATTGGATGAATCACACCCTGGAGTTGGCAGGAGTTGACAGTAGCAGCAGCAGGAGCCCAAATATACACTGGAGTTGGCTTCAGGAGCCCAAAAATTGGATGAATCACACCCTGGAGTTGGCAGAAGTTGGCAGCAGCAGCAGCAGGAGCCCAAATATACACTGGAGTTGGCCTCAGGAGCCCAAAAATTGGATGAATCACACCCTGGAGTTGGCAGAAGTTGGCAGCAGCAGCAGCAGGAGCCCAAATATACACTGGAGTTGGCTTCAGGAGCCCAAAAATTGGATGAATCACACCCTGGAGTTGGCAGAAGTTGGCAGCAGCAGCAGCAGGAGCCCAAATATACACTGGAGTTGGCCTCAGGAGCCCAAAAATTGGATGAATCACACCCTGGGGTTGGCAGGAGTTGACAGTAGCAGCAGCAGGAGCCCAAATATACACTGGAGTTGGCTTCAGGAGCCCAAAAATTGGATGAATCACACCCTGGAGTTGGCAGAAGTTGGCAGCAGCAGCAGCAGGAGCCCAAATATACACTGGAGTTGGCTTCAGGAGCCCAAAAATTGGATGAATCACACCCTGGAGTTGGCAGAAGTTGGCAGCAGCAGCAGCAGGAGCCCAAATATACACTGGAGTTGGCTTCAGGAGCCCAAAAATTGGATGAATCACACCCTGGAGTTGGCAGGAGTTGACAGTAGCAGCAGCAGGAGCCCAAATATACACTGGAGTTGGCTTCAGGAGCCCAAAAATTGGATGAATCACACCCTGGAGTTGGCAGAAGTTGGCAGCAGCAGCAGCAGGAGCCCAAATATACACTGGAGTTGGCCTCAGGAGCCCAAAAATTGGATGAATCACACCCTGGAGTTGGCAGGAGTTGACAGTAGCAGCAGCAGGAGCCCAAATATACACTGGAGTTGGCTTCAGGAGCCCAAAAATTGGATGAATCACACCCTGGAGTTGGCAGAAGTTGGCAGCAGCAGCAGCAGGAGCCCAAATATACACTGGAGTTGGCTTCAGGAGCCCAAAAATTGGATGAATCACACCCTGGAGTTGGCAGGAGTTGACAGTAGCAGCAGCAGGAGCCCAAAAAATGGCCTAAAGACATAAATATGTTTTGCACCATTTGGAAAGTGTAAAACGTGGCACCATGCTGAATCTAGTCGCATGCATCAGGCATTGGTGGGTGGAAATCCTGGCTGATCCATCCCTGATTCATTTTGACAAAGGTGAGTCTCTCCACATTTTTAGTTGACAGACGAGTTCTCCTCGCCGTAACTATGGCCCCCGCCGCACTAAACACCCGCTCAGATGGCACGCTACTTGCCGGGCAGGACAGCTTTTCCAGGGCAAACTCTGCTAGTTGTGGCCACAAATCAAGTTTGGCTGCCCAGAAGTCCAGCGGATCCTCAAGGTGTGTTGGCATGGTCATGTCAAAGTATGACATGACCTGCTGGTTCAGGTCCTGCTCCAGGTCTTCCTGCTGCTCATGAGTAGCCTCACTATGCGGGTGTAGAAAGCTACTCATTAGCGACTGAAGACTGAGGCTGCTGCTGCTGATGGAGCTTCTGCTGCTGCTGCTGCCAACCCCCCCAGCGGCCATGGCAGTGGAAGGTGAGCGCAGAGGTCCCCTCGAGTCAGACCTGCGAGAGTATGGACCATGGCGCAGATAGGCATCGGCCAACTGCCTACGTAGAATGTCTTTGTAGTAGTTGAGTTTGTCCTCCCTCTCGGTGGGTTTAAAAAATGCCCCCATTTTGTGCCGGAAGCGAGGGTCCAATAAGGTGGACAGCCAGAAGTCATCCCGCCGACAGATGGAAACAATTCTGGGGTCACTACGCAAGCACGTGAGCATGCTTCGTGCCATTTGCGCAAGTGACTCGGATGGACTACCTGTCTCCATCTCCACTGCATACTGCCACGGTGTGCCCGGGTCCTCTGTCTCGCCTTCCTCAAAAACCTCTAGCTCCTCTGGCTGCTCCTGCTCCTCCTCTCCTGTCCGCTGACTAGATAAACCAGCCATTTCGCCAAGCCTAAACTGTGTTTCGCTGGGCAACTCCTCCTCCTCCTCTTCCTCCTCCTCCAGTTCAGCTCCAGCGGGGTTCATGTGGCCGTAAGATGTAAACGCCATGTCTCCAGTGCCCTGACCAGCCATGGTTTCCAACATGTGCTGTAGTACATGAAGCAGTGGAATCACGTCGTTCATCCCGTAATCCTGCCGACTGACAAATAAAGTGGCATCCTCAAAGGGCCTGAGCAAACGGCAGGTGTCACGTATGAGCTGCCACTGGTTGACATTGAAGTTACACAGGGGAGTCCCCCTATCTGCTTGGATCATCAGGAAATCCGTGATGGCTTTTCTCTGTTCATATAATCGGTCCAACATGTGAAGGGTGGAATTCCAACGGGTGGAAACATCGCAAATCAGACTATGTTGGGGGATACCATTCTGACGCTGTAGCTCAAGAAGGGTGTGTTTGGCGGTGTAGGAGTGGCTGAAGTGCATGCAAAGTTTCCTTGAAGTTGTTAGGATGTCTTGCAGATGGGGGGAACACTTCAGAAACCGCTTGACAACCAGATTGAAGACGTGAGCCATGCAGGGGGCATGGGTCAGGCTTCCTTGGCGCAGCGCAGACAAAATGTTCTTCCCATTGTCGGTAACCATGATTCCCATTTTAAGTTTTCTCGGAGTAAGCCATGTTTGGATTTCCTGATGAATACATTTAAGCAGTTCCTCCCCTGTGTGACTCCGTTCGCCAAGACAAACCATGTGAAGCACTGCGTGACACCTCCGTGCCCTGCACACATGGTAGACTGGAGGGGCACTGAGACTTGAGCCTACAGTGGAGGGTGAGGAGATGGCGGAGGATGAGGAGGCCGAGTCGCACGGTGTCACAGGCCCAATGGGCAGAGAGCGCGGAGGCCGAAGCGGCGTGACCTGTCCAAGTTGCTGCTGCTGCTGCAAAGGGACCACATTCACCCAGTGGGCCGTAAACGACATGTACTGCCCCTGACCGTAGTTACAGCTCCAGATGTCGGCGCTGCCATGTATTTTGCTACACACCGACAGGCTCAAGGACTGGCCCACCTTCTGTTCAACAAAAGTGTGCAGCGCTGGTACTGCCTTCTTGGCAAAGAAATGACGGCTTGGGACTCTCCACCTCGGCTCGGCACAAGCCATCAGTTCTCTGAAAGGTGCAGATTCCACCACCTGAAAAGGGAGCGACTGCAGCACCAGCAACTTGGACAGGAGCACATTCAGCTTCTGCGCCGTAGGATGAGTGGGCGCATACTGCTGTCTCTTGGACATGGCTTCGCTGATGGATTGCTGGCGGGATGCATGACTTGGAGGAGGAGGAGGAGGAGCAGGAGCGACAGAGGATGGGTATGACGCACAGCTGCCTTCGGCTGAGGTGCTGGAGCCTTGGCTGGCAGAAATTGGGAGCTCACTTGGTGAGGAAGCAGACTGGACCACCCCTTGGGAGCCTCGGTTCTCCCAGGTCGTTTTATGGTGACGCATCATATGTTGACGCAGGGCCGTGGTGCCAACATTTGGACCCTGGCCACGCTTCACCTTTTGCCTACATATCTTGCATGTGGCCATGTTACCCTCCTGCGGATGCCTCAGGAAAAACTGCCACACTGCCGAGTAGCTACTTTTCCCACCCCCTGGCCTCACTGATTCACTGCTGCTGTTGCCAACTCCAGGAACCCCTGCTCCACTACCTCCCGATAAGGTAGACTGCCGCACAGCAGGTGCTCTACCCCGGCCCCGGCCCCGGCTGGCTCCAGCCTTTGGAATTGTGCCCCCATGCTGACTGCTACCACCTTGCTGCCTCAGCTGCTGACTCCGGGGCAACCTGCGCCCCTCTTCTCCTGATGATGATGATGAAGCCCCTTCATCACCCGGCTCCCAAGTGCGATCGGCTTCATCGTCATCATCATCATCATCACCGAGTTGTGGCTGTACGTCACTGATGTTCGTGGATTCGTCAACAGTGTCTGGCGCAGGAGCTGGAACGCTCGCAGCACCCACGACACTGTCCACATCACTATTTGTCTGCCTAGCTAAAGAAGCCACCTCCATTTCTTGGCTGGGCAGTAGCTGCTGACTGTCCTCCTGTATCTGATCGTCCTCCTCACTAAAGAGTGGAGCTGAACCCAAAGCATAGGATACGTCGCTGGGGGAGGGAACGGCGTAGGACAGAGGCAATGGGAGGACAGGGACTGCTCTCGGGGCAAGCCAACTCAGGGTTGTGTCAGAGGAACCTACCGACCCTAGACTGGGGGTCTCAGATGTAAGTTGTGATGATGTTGTTGATGAGCGCGTCAGCCAATCTACCACGGCAGATGCGTTACTGGTGGAGACCCGACCGCTAGCAGATACTGGCAGATTAGGTCTCTCAGCGTGACTCCTGCTGCTACTGGCCCCCAGTCTGATGCGAGCTCTGCCTGCGGAATCTTGGCCTCTGCCACTCCTCTTTTCACTTCCAGGCACTTGTCTGCCCGACATAGTCTAACTGGCGTGGTAGTAGGTGATATTTAAAAAAACCCCGGGCAGCGGTGGGTCTATATGAAACAGAATATAATGCACACCAAAAGTGAGCAGTAACACTCAGCCTCCAACAGGCCTGCTTAGTGTAAATAAGAGAGCTGCTTAGTGTAAAGAGGGGTATGCTATGTTACAGAATGGGATGCCTCAACAGAAGTGCACCTGGCAGGCAGCAGTAAGCCTATGCCCAGCAAAAGTGTCTTATAATATAAATATAATAAGAGCAAATGCTTATATGGTCTTAAACAGAGGCTGCTGTAGTCACAGAATGGGATGCCCTGGGCAGGAATGGACCTGGCAGGGTCCAGTAGTGCTTTGCCCAGCAAAAGTGTCTTTATCAGGCCTAATTTCAAATATGATAAGAGCAAATGCTTATATGGTCTTAAACAGAGGCTGCTGAAGTCACAGAATGGGATGCCCTGGGCAGGAATGGACCTGGCAGGGTCCAGTAGTGCTTTGCCCAGCAAAAGTGTCTTTATCATGCCTAATTTCAAATATGATAAGAGCAAATGCTTATATGGTCTTAAACAGAGGCTGCTTTAGTCACAGAATGGGATGCCCCAACAGGAATCGACCTGGCAGGGTCCAGTAGTGCTTTGCCCAGCAAAAGTGTCTTTATCAGGCTAATTTCAAATATGATAAGAGCAAATGCTTATATGGTCTTAAACAGAGGCTGCTTTAGTCACAGAATGGGATGCCCTGGGCAGGAATGGACCTGGCAGGGTCCAGTAGTGCTTTGCCCAGCAAAAGTGTCTTTATCAGGCTAATTTCAAATATGATAAGAGCAAATGCTTATATGGTCTTAAACAGAGGCTGCTTTAGTCACAGAATGGGATGCCCTGGGCAGGAATGGACCTGGCAGGGTACAGTAGTGCTTTGCCCAGCAAAAGTGTCTTTATCAGGCCTAATTTCAAATATGATAAGAGCAAATGCTTATATGGTCTTAAACAGAGGCTGCTGAAGTCACAGAATGGGATGCCCTGGGCAGGAATGGACCTGGCAGGGTCCAGTAGTGCTTTGCCCAGCAAAAGTGTCTTTATCAGGCTAATTTCAAATATGATAAGAGCAAATGCTTATATGGTCTTAAACAGAGGCTGCTGTAGTCACAGAATGGGATGCCCTGGGCAGGAATGGACCTGGCAGGGTCCAGTAGTGCTTTGCCCAGCAAAAGTGTCTTTATCAGGCTAATTTCAAATATGATAAGAGCAAATGCTTATATGGTCTTAAACAGAGGCTGCTGTAGTCACAGAATGGGATGCCCCAACAGGAATCGACCTGGCAGGGTCCAGTAGTGCTTTGCCCAGCAAAAGTGTCTTTATCAGGCTAATTTCAAATATGATAAGAGCAAATGCTTATATGGTCTTAAACAGAGGCTGCTGTAGTCACAGAATGGGATGCCCTGGGCAGGAATGACCTGGCAGGGTCCAGTAGTGCTTTGCCCAGCAAAAGTGTCTTTATCAGGCTAATTTCAAATATGATAAGAGCAAATGCTTATATGGTCTTAAACAGAGGCTGATTTAGTCACAGAATGGGATGCCCTGGGCAGGGATGGACCTGGCAGGGTACAGTAGTGCTTTGCCCAGCAAAAGTGTCTTTATCAGGCCTAATTTCAAATATGATAAGAGCAAATGCTTATATGGTCTTAAACAGAGGCTGCTGAAGTCACAGAATGGGATGCCCTGGGCAGGAATGGACCTGGCAGGGTCCAGTAGTGCTTTGCCCAGCAAAAGTGTCTTTATCAGGCTAATTTCAAATATGATAAGAGCAAATGCTTATATGGTCTTAAACAGAGGCTGCTGTAGTCACAGAATGGGATGCCCTGGGCAGGAATGGACCTGGCAGGGTCCAGTAGTGCTTTGCCCAGCAAAAGTGTCTTTATCAGGCTAATTTCAAATATGATAAGAGCAAATGCTTATATGGTCTTAAACAGAGGCTGCTGTAGTCACAGAATGGGATGCCCTGGGCAGGAATGGACCTGGCAGGGTCCAGTAGTGCTTTGCCCAGCAAAAGTGTCTTTATCAGGCTAATTTCAAATATGATAAGAGCAAATGCTTATATGGTCTTAAACAGAGGCTGCTTTAGTCACAGAATGGGATGCCCTGGGCAGGAATGGACCTGGCAGGGTACAGTAGTGCTTTGCCCAGCAAAAGTGTCTTTATCAGGCCTAATTTCAAATATGATAAGAGCAAATGCTTATATGGTCTTAAACAGAGGCTGCTTTAGTCACAGAATGGGATGCCCCAACAGGAATCGACCTGGCAGGGTCCAGTAGTGCTTTGCCCAGCAAAAGTGTCTTTATCAGGCCTAATTTCAAATATGATAAGAGCAAATGCTTATATGGTCTTAAACAGAGGCTGCTTTAGTCACAGAATGGGATGCCCTGGGCAGGAATGGACCTGGCAGGGTCCAGTAGTGCTTTGCCCAGCAAAAGTGTCTTTATCAGGCCTAATTTCAAATATGATAAGAGCAAATGCTTATATGGTCTTAAACAGAGGCTGCTTTAGTCACAGAATGGGATGCCCTGGGCAGGAATGGACCTGGCAGGGTCCAGTAGTGCTTTGCCCAGCAAAAGTGTCTTTATCAGGCTAATTTCAAATATGATAAGAGCAAATGCTTATATGGTCTTAAACAGAGGCTGCTTTAGTCACAGAATGGGATGCCCTGGGCAGGAATGGACCTGGCAGGGTCCAGTAGTGCTTTGCCCAGCAAAAGTGTCTTTATCAGGCTAATTTCAAATATGATAAGAGCAAATGCTTATATGGTCTTAAACAGAGGCTGCTTTAGTCACAGAATGGGATGCCCTGGGCAGGAATGGACCTGGCAGGGTACAGTAGTGCTTTGCCCAGCAAAAGTGTCTTTATCAGGCTAATTTCAAATATGATAAGAGCAAATGCTTATATGGTCTTAAACAGAGGCTGCTGTAGTCACAGAATGGGATGCCCTGGGCAGGAATGGACCTGGCAGGGTCCAGTAGTGCTTTGCCCAGCAAAAGTGTCTTTATCAGGCTAATTTCAAATATGATAAGAGCAAATGCTTATATGGTCTTAAACAGAGGCTGCTTTAGTCACAGAATGGGATGCCCTGGGCAGAAATGGACCTGGCAGGGTACAGTAGTGCTTTGCCCAGCAAAAGTGTCTTTATCAGGCCTAATTTCAAATATGATAAGAGCAAATGCTTATATGGTCTTAAACAGAGGCTGCTTTAGTCACAGAATGGGATGCCCCAACAGGAATCGACCTGGCAGGGTCCAGTAGTGCTTTGCCCTGCAAAAGTGTCTTTATCATGCCTAATTTCAAATATGATAAGAGCAAATGCTTATATGGTCTTAAACAGAGGCTGCTTTAGTCACAGAATGGGATGCCCCAACAGGAATCGACCTGGCAGGGTCCAGTAGTGCTTTGCCCAGCAAAAGTGTCTTTATCAGGCCTAATTTCAAATATGATAAGAGCAAATGCTTATATGGTCTTAAACAGAGGCTGCTTTAGTCACAGAATGGGATGCCCTGGGCAGGAATGGACCTGGCAGGGTCCAGTAGTGCTTTGCCCAGCAAAAGTGTCTTTATCAGGCTAATTTCAAATATGATAAGAGCAAATGCTTATATGGTCTTAAACAGAGGCTGCTTTAGTCACAGAATGGGATGCCCTGGGCAGGAATGGACCTGGCAGGGTCCAGTAGTGCTTTGCCCAGCAAAAGTGTCTTTATCAGGCTAATTTCAAATATGATAAGAGCAAATGCTTATATGGTCTTAAACAGAGGCTGCTTTAGTCACAGAATGGGATGCCCTGGGCAGGAATGGACCTGGCAGGGTACAGTAGTGCTTTGCCCAGCAAAAGTGTCTTTATCAGGCCTAATTTCAAATATGATAAGAGCAAATGCTTATATGGTCTTAAACAGAGGCTGCTTTAGTCACAGAATGGGATGCCCCAACAGGAATCGACCTGGCAGGGTCCAGTAGTGCTTTGCCCAGCAAAAGTGTCTTTATCAGGCCTAATTTCAAATATGATAAGAGCAAATGCTTATATGGTCTTAAACAGAGGCTGCTTTAGTCACAGAATGGGATGCCCCAACAGGAATCGACCTGGCAGGGTCCAGTAGTGCTTTGCCCAGCAAAAGTGTCTTTATCAGGCTAATTTCAAATATGATAAGAGCAAATGCTTATATGGTCTTAAACAGAGGCTGCTGTAGTCACAGAATGGGATGCCCTGGGCAGGAATGGACCTGGCAGGGTCCAGTAGTGATTTGCCCAGCAAAAGTGTCTTTATCAGGCTAATTTCAAATATGATAAGAGCAAATGCTTATATGGTCTTAAACAGAGGCTGCTTTAGTCACAGAATGGGATGCCCTGGGCAGGAATGGACCTGGCAGGGTCCAGTAGTGCTTTGCCCAGCAAAAGTGTCTTTATCAGGCTAATTTCAAATATGATAAGAGCAAATGCTTATATGGTCTTAAACAGAGGCTGCTTTAGTCACAGAATGGGATGCCCTGGGCAGGAATGGACCTGGCAGGGTCCAGTAGTGCTTTGCCCAGCAAAAGTGTCTTTATCAGGCTAATTTCAAATATGATAAGAGCAAATGCTTATATGGTCTTAAACAGAGGCTGCTTTAGTCACAGAATGGGATGCCCTGGGCAGGAATGGACCTGGCAGGGTCCAGTAGTGCTTTGCCCAGCAAAAGTGTCTTTATCAGGCTAATTTCAAATATGATAAGAGCAAATGCTTATATGGTCTTAAACAGAGGCTGCTTTAGTCACAGAATGGGATGCCCTGGGCAGGAATGGACCTGGCAGGGTCCAGTAGTGCTTTGCCCAGCAAAAGTGTCTTTATCAGGCTAATTTCAAATATGATAAGAGCAAATGCTTATATGGTCTTAAACAGAGGCTGCTTTAGTCACAGAATGGGATGCCCTGGGCAGGAATGGACCTGGCAGGGTACAGTAGTGCTTTGCCCAGCAAAAGTGTCTTTATCAGGCTAATTTCAAATATGATAAGAGCAAATGCTTATATGGTCTTAAACAGAGGCTGCTTTAGTCACAGAATGGGATGCCTCACAGCAGACTTAAGATCAGTTCAGTATATATGCACAGTTAGTTACTATAAGCAGCCTGAAAACGCTAACAAAGGCTGGATGAAAAAAAAAAAATCTCCCTGTCACAGCCTCCGTTTTTCCTACCTTTCCCTGGCTTTCTGTCTGTCTCCTGTCTGTCTCCTGCCTGTCTCCTGCCTGTCTCCAGCCTGTCCCTGTCTGTCCCTGCCTGTCTAACTGCCTCAGCTACACAGCGTTCTGTCTGTCACGAATGCAATAGAGAAATGAGGAAAAGCAAGATGGCCGCCGTTAAATACCGCTGTGTGACGTCACCGGGCTTGCTGGCTGCTGATAGGCTGCATGTGACTGCCCCAGCTTGCACTGGCGCGGGATAGATGTCCAGACATGTCCCGTCCGCCATCTTAGAATGCCTGTAAATGTAAATGAATGGATGTTAAAGGAAAACTTCGAGTGATCGAATCGCGGGGAAATTCGGATTCGATCCGAATCGAATTTTTCCTGAAATTCGGATCGAATCCGGGTTCGTCCGGATCGATTCGCTCATCCCTACCTATGATCATGCAGCATGCTTTCCCAGATCACTGTCCGTTTCAGCAGTCCAGGGGAATACAAGGCCCAGCAAAGTCACGGACACAGATTCTTGAATAAGGCAAAAAGATTGCTAAAGATAAATATAGATTTTAATGCAAGCAGAGATACAACAGTCACCAGCAGAGATAAAACAGCATTCACAAGCAGAGATAACAGTCACAAGCAGAGATAACAGTCACAAGCAGAGATACAACAATAGTCACCAGCAGAGATACAACAACAGTCACAAGCAGAGATACAACAACAGTCACAAGCAGAGATACAACAGTCACAAGCAGAGATACAACAACAGTCACAAGCAGAGATACAACAGTCACAACCAAAGATACAACAGTCAGAGTTACCCTAAATGTGTTCTGATGAGATGTGAGGCAGAGCGGCTTCCAGGGGCATGAAGTGGTGATGTTGGAACCTCTCCTGATACATGCTAGGTGACCCCCGGGATGAAGTACCCTTGCCCTTGGTTAAGATCTCGGATTTATTCCCCAGCCAGACACTCCCATCACCCCTCTGGGCTGAGGCTCTAACTCCACCTGTGCTGTGAGCTAGCTTACAACCTACAAACACTATTTTGTGCCTGATTACTAACTGAGGCCGATGCCAGCACAGTTCTGGCATCAAACTAATGGGCGTCAAGCCACATCTTTCCAGTTCAAGAATCAGGGTGTAAGCTGGCCCAGAACCCGAGTTCTCTATTTCCTCCGGTTCCCGGGTCCACACTGCAGTGACAAAACTATGCCTGTGTGCGGTTTTGTGGGCCATTCTGGTTTGGTATCTGGTTTGGTGCTGGGACACACTACAGTCCGATTTGTGTCGGTGCCGGATGTCTGAGGGACTGGTGTTTGATGAGAGGGAGCTCTCTCCAGGGGTCGCCTCTGTCTCAGTGGGGCCTTCCCTAGCCCAGAGGTGTGATAGAATCAGCAGGGAGTCTTTGATCTGAGCCAGGGCTTGGCTGAACTCCCAGATAAGGGTTAATTTGTCTTCCTGGAGAGTATTAGGTCCGGTGTTTATGGCTGGCAAGCCAAATGTTACAAGGGACAGTAAAGAGCAACTCTGGACTGGTATCCGGGTACTCAGGCAATTTATTATGATTTAACTGGATATGCCCATCACAATGTTGTTTTGGTTTACAAGGTCCACTTGTCCTGTACCATTTTTTAAAAAAATTGAAAATAGGCTAAGCTTTTTTTACAATAAAACCCGCTTTCTGCATTTTTCATTACAGGTTCAATTGTTCCCTGGTATAGACGCTGGCGCACCATTTCTCTGTAGCATTAAGAATTTCGTGTCATTGGGTAGTAAAATTCCTGCAGTTCTCGTCAGAAAAAAAAAGTTATCTGAGAATAATTTATCAAACGTTTGCCAAAGTATGTATTTATCTTCATGCCCTCGTAAATAAAAAACTCATCCATCGTAGACAATGCTTCCAAGGCTGTGCGTGGGAGCGGCGACTTTAAATCTTTAGTTTGGAAAATGCAGAGAATAAAAAGGAGGGGTTCCGTGCGATATTTCGCCTCGTTGTCAGGTCTGGCCAGACACTTTGTTGGCTTCCCAGACTTGCCAGACGGGAAACTTCTCCAAGGTTGCTACGGCTCTACTAGCTTAGCACTTTTCAGATTTCCCAAATGCATTATGGATAATTCAGTTGGGTAAGTTATAGCAAAAGCAAAGTGATCATCAGAATTTATTCCATGGTCCAACAGGAGCATCTCTTCCCTCTCTTCCATGGTTGCTTCTTCATTTTGTACTCACTGGCCCAGCAGCTCCTGAAAGACCCATAAGGGAATCTTCAACCAAAAACTGGGTTGAACCCTTGTATTGAAATTAGGACATACAGTATATTGAACTTCCATTTATTGCATTCTCATTGCCACTACAGCCAAAACATTTGTCTTAGTTTTATACTGACCCAAAATATATTGACCCGAAGCTGCTGGTGGAAAAGATGTCTAGGTTCAACATTCCTCATTCATGCAGATGGGTGGGAAATTGGCTTAGTGATCGGAAGCAAAGGGTGGTTATCAATGGTACACACTCAGATTGGGTCACTGTTACTAGTGGAGTACCACAAGGGTCAGTTCTGGGACCAATTCTCTTCAATATATATATAAATGACATTGGGTATGGATTAAACAGTAAAGTCTCAATCTTTGCAGATGATACTAAGCTGAGTAAAGTAATTAAAACAATGGAGGACAACAGGCAACTACAAACAGATTTAGATAAATTGGAAGCATGGGCAGTTAAATGGCAAATGAAGTTTAACACAGATTAATGTAAGGTTATGCACATGGGAAGGAGAAATCTGTGTCATGATTACACACTAAATAAAGAAACACTTGGTAAAACAACAATGGAAAAGGACCTAGGGGTTTTAGTTGACAATAAGCTCAACTGTAGTAATCAATGCCAGGCAGCTGCTGCCAAGGCAAATAGGATCATGGGGTGCATCAGGAGGGGCATAGGTGCTCATGACCAGAACATCATTTTACCCCTGTACAAGTCACTGGTCAGACCCCATATGGAATACTGTGTACAGTTCTGGGCACCTGTGCTTAAAAAGGACATATCAGAACTGGAGCGCGTTCAAAGAAGGGCAACAAAGTTAATAAAAGGAGTGCGGGGGCTAGAGTACCCGGAAAGATTGTCCAAGTTAGGTTTATTTAGTCTAGAAAAAAGACGATTGAGGGGTGATCTAATAACTATGTATAAATATATTCGGGGTCAATACAAGGATCTGTCCCACAATCTATTTATACCCCGGAGTGTAACCATAACCCGGGGGCATCCACTAAGGTTAGAGGAAAGGTGCTTTCTCCACCGACATAGGAGGGGATTCTTCTCTGTAAGAGCAGTGAGACTATGGAACTCGCTGCCAGAGGAGGTAGTAATGAGGGATACATTAAAAATGTTCAAAAGTGGCCTTGATGCCTTCCTGGCATGTAATAACATTTCCGGCTATGGCTACTAGACCACTGGAAGGAGTTAAACAGGCTGAACTGGATGGACTAAAGTCTTTATTCAGCCTTACATACTATGTTACTATGTTACTATGTTACTATGTGTGGATAGAAAGCTTTCTTACAGATAGATCCCAAATAGTTAGACATAGCGGTCCAGTGTCAGGCACACCAACACCGGTGCTCCTCAGGGCGGCGTCCTGTCACCTCTCCTGTTCTCCATCTACACCAACGACTGCACCTCCTTGGCCAACTCTGTGAAGTTTGCAGATGACACAACCGTTATAGGTCTAGTCAAGAACGGTAACGAGGAAATCTACCGAGGAGCAGTGGAGGAGCTAGTTAGTTGGTGCACCAGACACAATCTGGTAATAAACCCATCAAAAACCCTGAAGATGGTAGTGGACTTCAAGAGGAATCCTGTGACCATGTCACCCCTGTCCATCAATGGAGACTTGTTTTTCCTTAGGCTGCTAAAGAAGATGGGACTGTCAAAAAGGCTGTTAGTGCTCTTCTTTAATGCTGCCATAGGTTCCGTACTATGCTTTTCCATTTCTGTCTGGTTTGAGGGAGTAACTAAGAGACATTGCAGACTCCAAAAAACAATCAACACAGCAGAAATCCTGCAGGATCTGCACAGACTCAGAAAAGATCCTTTTAAGACCCCTCCTACCCTGGACACACCCTATTCCAGTATCTACAATCTGGGAAACATCTTGCGGTACCAGCTTGTAGGGCTTCTAGGTCTAGGAATGGTTTCTTTCTTTTGGCTGTCCGCACCCTTAACAAGGGCCAGGCATCATAAGCCCAAGCTCAAAGGGCTTGTATTAGATGGTATCACTTGCACTATGTAAGAACCCCTGTATATCTTGTTCACCACTATACCCAATGTAGTTTGTATCTCTGTTTCAATTTCTATGTAACTGTAGTTATCTGTTGCACTATGTATATGCCAAAAAGAATTCCAACAATAAATTGAATTGAATTGAAATCCTAAACCCATAAACCCAACCCTAACCTAGAACTTAAAACAAATGCATAGATTTTTTTTAAATATTAAACTAACCTGTAACCCAGTAAACTTTTAGCCCATGGGCTGCCATCATGACTGTAGAGACATCACTAGTGATGGGTGTCCCCATAAAAGATTGGGTTCAGCAAGTTTGGATGAAGTTTCTACCAAAATTCGTTTCAAGTACCTAAACTTGACCCTTGCCACCCCCATTTTACAGTCATTTTTGGGTTGGAATCCCAAAAATGGATGTAAAATGGGGGAATCAATGCCTAGAGGGCTGAAAGTCGGGGGGGGGGGGGCACCAGGGCGACTACCCTGCACAAAATGGGGTAGTCAAACAGAAAACCAAAAAATTAAATACATAAATTTAAATAAAATATATTAAAATATAATTTTTTTACAGGTGTCATCTGGGAAAATCGGGGGATAATGTTGGAGATACTTTGCATCAGCTTCTGCTTATCTTTAAAAGTAATTAGCGACTTTTGCTAGATTTACTGCAGTTTACAGCTATGACAATTTATGACACTAGATCGCGGTGTGACCAATGCTTAACTGTAGAGTCTATGCATTTTACTGCTGTGTTGTTAATTCCTGCGCTTCCAGTTGCTTATTTTTCCTTGTCTGTGTTAGCCACCATGTAAGGTGACATTCTCTTACTGCATTCCTGTTCCAGTAAAGGCAGTTCCTGTTATAACACTAATGTCTATCTGGATTATGACTCTGCTGCACCGAGCTATCACACTCTGCAACAGGTAATACCAGAGAGATTGCCCTGCACAAAATTAAGTAGGGATAGTACTTCAAATAATCACAGAAAAAAATAACTAATTATGTAAATAAATTAAAAATAAATTAAAATATTAATCAGTTGTACGGTTGTCAGAGGAAAAATGGGGGGGGGGGGGTAACAACAGGGAGAATGCCCTGCACAAATTGGGGTATGGACAGTACAAATATTATGTATCCTTTCATCTTATCTGTACCTATTGCGCTTTTTGATCCTTTTAACATCCACGATGGAGTCCATGGAGTCTCAAGCTGCCTGCAGACAGGAAATGTCTTCTGACTGTGTTGCTCTGCATTCTGGGATTGCTCCTTACCTGAGCTCTTCTCTGTCCCCTAAAACCCGCCCCTGGGCTTGCCCCCCTCTCCTCTCCTCAATTTGTGATGCTTCTGTTTCAAGATGGCAGCGCCCATATCCTAGAGTCCTGACCAGAGTTGAAGCCCAATGGCAGAAAAAATAATAAGTGACTAAAAACTTAAAATATATTAATTTTCGATGCTGGGGAATAGTTTTTTTTAGGGTTTGGGCTTTTCATTAAATGATGCTGTAGGTCAACTTTAAAGGAAGAACACCAAGTCGTAACCATGTGTGTGCCAACCGAGCTGGTAGTAACTGGAGAATGGAGAACATGGGTGCCAGGAGAGCCTGTTGTAAGTTTCTGTGTAAATGACTGTGCCAGTGAATAAAGGTCTTTTGTTGAGCTTAAACCTGCTGCCTTTGATCCTCAAGTGGACTTTAAGTCATCGGGGGGCCTTCTGCTGGCTTCTGTATCTCCCGGAACTGAGTAAGTACCTTGCCAGCCCTTCGTCCCAGCCCTAGGAGAGCCTCTTTACAGGTCTGGCCCTGTCCTAGGGTCACTTTTCTGCCCCCCCCCCCAATGCACACCCAAGCTGTACCAGGTGTCTCTATCTTCTTACAGACCATAAAATAGCACTGGTAATCCTAAATCAAACACGAAACCTCCATCTAGTTATGTTGGCAGGTTCACTTTAACCTTCTTTGACGCTCAGTATTTCCTTAGCTTGTCAGAAGACTTTTGGTCGTCAGTCAAACTTATTTCCCAATACACCAAAGACCGTTGCAAATTACTGTCGCTGTTGCGCCCCGGGTCTTGTTTCTAACACCAGATGAGACCAGGAAGAATGGCCTGAATGTGATCCATCCTATAGAGACAGCCAGCAGCTGGGGTCTGCTCGCCCGCCCGCCCTGCACAGCCGCCAGCAGCACACCCTTACACTGATTCATTGAGATAGCAATCTTTAATTAGAGCTAAATATTAATGGCTGGCTGCATATCTTATCGGTGTGCCCGGTGGGAATGGCGGTGCATCGCTTGCCTGACGTTCCCTCATCTGTTATTGGTGGCGGCCACAGGTTACATTATTGTGTACTAACACTTCTGGCGGTGTGACACAGGGAACAGGTTGTAGCCCGGTGTTTCTCATTTATTTCTCATCTCCAGCCTTGTGTAATAGAAGGCCGACTACAAAGCAAAGCTGGGGGAAATTCGAGATTGAATGCTGCTTGCCTGGCGCCTGATAACTGCGCCGCTAAAATGGATGGTACGAAATGCACGCAGCTGCGTAGCAGAAAATTGTCGCTAACAGGAATCTGAGGATGAAGCATATTAATAACAACCTGCATGATGAATATTAAGAAAACATTTTATTTTACAATTTTTTTTTTATTTAAAGCAGAACAAAACCCTTTTTTTTGTCAGGGAGGACATAAAGTTAGAGACAGCAGACAGACAGTCACTGGTGTTCTGCAGTACGGCCAGGCTGAGGTCGCGGGCTGAAGTTTATAGTTGGGTGTCATCAGCATATAGATGGTACTGAAAGTAAAATCTACTGATAGTCTGTCCAATGGGGCTGTGTAAAGAAAAAAGGGGAGAGGTCCTAGGGCTGAACCCTGAGGTACTCCAACAGTAAGAGGGAAAGTAGAGGAGGTAGAGCCAGCAAAATATACAATGAAGGAGCGTCCAGAAAGGTAGGAAGTAAACCAGGAGAGAGCAGTGTCTTTAAGAGCAATAGATCAGAGCATGCCAAGTAGGACATTTTGGTCTACTGTGCCAAATACTGCTGAAAGATCAAGCAGAATGAGCAGTGAGTAGTCACCATTGCATTTGGCAGTCAGGTGTATTGTGCGGAATCCAGATTGCATTGAGTCAAGGAGAGAGTTGTCTGAGAGGTAGCAGATAAGCCTGGAGCAGACCAGGCGTTCCAGTAGTTTTGAGATAAAGGGAAGGTTAGAGACAGAATGTTTGAAAGTGGAAGGGAAGAAACCAGAAGAGTAAGAAAGGTTAAACATTCTGGTTAGGTGGGTAGTGACAGCGGGAGAGAGAGGCTGGAGAAGATGTGAGGGAATGGGGTCAGAAGTGCTTGTGGTAGGGTGAGAGGAGTGAGGAGACTTCTTCTTTGGCTGGGTCGAGTGGAGAGTGAGCTAGGGGAGGTGCGCTGGGAGCCAATTTCTTGATGGATGTTTTTGATTTTCTCTTTGAAATAGGTGACCAGATCTTCAGCACAGACGTCAGTGATAGGTGTCTGAAACTGATTGACTGTCAATGAGTTTTTTGGGGATTTTCAGATGAGGAGATCAGGTTAGTAAAATAAGTCTGTCCAGTGAGGTGGAGGACCAAATTATAAGTGGAAAGTGTTTGAAATCTTGTATGTGTTTTTCTCCATTGGCGTTCTCCTGGAGCATCACTGGAGGAAGCGAGTTTGGGTTGTGTGCCAGGGTTGCTTTATTCTCTGTTTAGAGAGTTTGAGTGTAGGTGTGCTGTGAAGTAACTAAGGGTCAATGCCCTTTAGAATTTTGAAGGCGTGATAGGTAAGTTTGGTTAAAGGCACAAAAGTTTGTGATAGTGAATGAGAGAAGGTTGTGGTCAGAAGGGGGAGGAGGGTTAGTAAGGTTAGAGACTGAACTAAAGTTGGACGAAGATGAGATCAAGAGAGTCTTTATGTGTCTAGGAATTTGTAAGTTGTGTAAGGCCAAGGGAGGATGTTAATGCTAGGAGTTTGGAGACCAATGAGGAGCTTGTCTAGGGGGATGGTGAAGTCACCTAAAACAAGGGTAGGTATATCTGTGGACAGGAAGTGCAGAAGCCAAGCTGCAAAGTGATCCAGGAATTGGGTTGGTGAACCAGGAAGCCGGTATATAACTGACACTCTGAGGGAGAGTGGGTGAAAGAGTCTGAGGGTGTGGCTTTTTAAATACTGGGAATGAGAGTGATGTGTATGTGAAAAATGATGGCCCCCATAGGTCAAGGCAGCAGGGGAGGCAGTGCAACATTCCAGAATCCAGGTTTTGGTAAGGGCCAGCAGGTTTAGTGAATTATTAAGGAAAACGTTATGAATATAGGGAGTTAATTGCATGCAGAGCATGGG
The DNA here is from genome assembly GCA_027917425.1 of Gastrophryne carolinensis. Classification (NCBI taxonomy): domain Eukaryota; kingdom Metazoa; phylum Chordata; class Amphibia; order Anura; family Microhylidae; genus Gastrophryne; species Gastrophryne carolinensis. Next base: position 245,737,433 of record CM051240.1, read on the forward strand.
TTCCAAATCACAAAGTTAAAATCAGGAGGAGAAGGCATGCATTGGATACTAATGAGGTTAACAGGGATCCTATGTGGGTTTGGGAAGGAGTTAGCAGGCAGCTGGTGGCCCCAGATTAGGAGATATATCTCCAGATGCTAAAAGTAAAAGAATGGTCAGAAAAAGCAAGTTTAAGTGATTTGTGTGATTGTTTTATGCGCTGCACCCTGGGACATGAGGGAGTTAAGTTGAAGTGTGGGTGAGTGAAGGAGAGAAGGGCTGATGTGGATTGAAACTGTTGGAGGTAGTATGGTGTGTTTGATTTGAAACAGTTTCTTGGGGAAATTCGGCGAATCGCCCGAATCGAACTTTCAAGAAGTTCGCTCATCTCTAGTCCTGAATGGTGTGTATTTTTCCCCTGCTATGCTGTATCAGGCACGATCCATGCCGGGTTTTCAGGTCCCAGTTCACATTCCCCAGTCCTCTACAGGTTTGTTCCCTGATTCCAGGCCTTGCACAGGTGATGAGGCTGATTGCAGGGGAAGCCCAAATAAAAGGAACCGCTGAGCCTGTGTCTACATGTTTTTAGATGATTCTGCCATTGCAGCTCATGTTTGGTTTACAGGTGTTTTGTCATCGACCTGCTGCAGAGATAATTAAGACTTTTCCCTCACTTCAGGGACTGGTGGCACAGCATACAAATGACATGTGTATTGTTGTCTCTGCACTGCTTGAAAAAATGCCATGCTGGGGCGATCCTTTGAGACAGCTTTGGTCTACTCAGTCCCTGGGCATGGTAGGCAGTGGCAGCAATGGGTTGACTGCTGACCGCTGGCATCCTTCTCCCACTTCTGCTGGTTGCCTGGGGCTGTGTGTCCACTCCCTCTACCTCCAAACTCTGATTAGTCCATGTTGGGTCTAGGACTTTGTCATCACCCCTGGGGTCGGTTTCCACTCCCTCTTCCAGGGGCATGATCCCGCCTTTTATGCAGCGGGGTCACATGTTCCATCTGGCCAAACACATCCATGCCTACCATGGGCATGGTTGTGATTTCTAGATGTCAAAAGCTGGTTGATTGGCAGCTCAGCAGCCAATCAACCAGCTTCCTGGTTCGGCCAAGTGCCGAAGTGAGCACAGACTTTTTGCTCAAATCTGTGCTCGGGTTAGGGTACCCAAGCTTGGGCTCACTCAGCACTAGTTTTAAGTCTTATTGTATACATGGAGAAATTTGAGTCAAACTAAAGGTAAGGGTGGACACATCTTGTTCACAACATCCACATGTGAGAGAGGGTCACCTTTCAACACCAGTTCTAACTAGTAATTGTGTACTAATTTCTACTTTCCTTCCCGTTTATTTTAAAGCTATAACCTTCTGACCTTATCTAATCCTATCTACAGCCTAATTCTCACTACTGCCATCTTGTGTATCTACTGCAAACTGCAAGTTTCAATGAAAATCTATCGCTTTCAGTCTAATGCTGAGGGTTCTCTCCTTTGCTCTTTATAGCACTTGCTAACTGCCATGAGCCTTATATACAGTATATGTAGACAATTGGAGTCAGGCTAAAAGTAAGGGTGAACACATCGATAGCCAGGTGGGATAGGGTCGCCTTCCAACCTGCTCGGGACCAGTTCTAACTAGTAACTGTTTACTCATTTTTGACTACTTTTTCTAGCTATAACCTTTTTAATGTATCTAATTCCAATCCTGTCAACAGCCTCATTACTGCCATCTTGTTTATCTGCTGCAAACTACAACTATCAATGGAAGTCTAAGGTACATACATAGTTACATATAATTAATAATATAATTAATAAGGTTGAAAAAAAACATATGTCCATCAAGTTCAAGCAAGGGTAGCTACTATTCCTAATCTAATGTTCTATCCTATTTCTAGCAAGATCCCTCCTGAAGATGTGGGCACGCAGTGGAGCGCGCAGGGCAGCATCCCTGCCAACCTGGACCCTTGTACAGATCATTAATGGGCGGTATTTACCTTTTATTCTGAGATTATGGATTGCTTTTGCTTTTGATTCCTTTGTTATCCTTTCCTTCCCTCCATAAGTTTTCCCCTCCCCCCCTCAGGTTCGTCTCTTATCTTTTTTTTTTATAAAACTATTGGTGTGATATTTTCACAAGGCAGCTAGATTAACATGTAATTCAATATATGTATATATGTATTGTCAATAGCACTTTATTAATTAGTAATTAATTATCTATATATTTTTTGCACATGGCACTTTAAAGCTCACACATTTATTATAATCATCATTAGAACATATATATTTGATATATTATTGCACATTATTAATTTATTTTTCTTTGGAAGATATTTATTTTCTAATCATAATATTATATATATATGGGAGGAATCTGTTTATTAGCAACATATATACATATAGGGATCCATATTGAAAATAATTTCTTCTTTGCTTGGTATCTATCTTATGAGTGCGCCGAGAGTATTTTACCCTATATCTATTATTGAGTAACAAAACTGGATCCAGGGTAGACAGGCTTATGGGTTTTTATCTTTGTCGTATCGTATGTGTGTTGTTTTTGTGTTTTTTTATTGTAATTCATTTTTGCATTATTAGGTTGTAGTGTTCTTAATTTAGCTCCACAGTGTGTTTTGATTGTATTGTGATTTGGAGCTACTTGGTGCACTCCCTTTTACTAATAATTATTGAAATGGTGCTGATCCATCTTTCTAGAACTATTTCTAGCATTTGCTAACTGTTATAAGCCCTAGACATCGAAAAAGTGGAGTCAAGCTAAAGGTAAGGGTTGACACATCTATAGCCTTGATCCTAACCTATGCCCTTGCATCTAACCTAGCCCGTAAAAATAGAAAATCTCACCCCTGATCCATAAACCAACCTGACCCTAACATTCAAACTAAAATAAAGACACTGATAGATTGCTTACTGGACTAATCTGTTGTGAGTAATGGTCCCATACTCCCCTCCTCCAATCAGCACGAGATCCTGAATAGTACAGGGACCCCCCGCCATGCTGGCAGTCACGTACTCCTGTCTCCCGGCAGGTGAGATGAAGTTGTGCTCACTGTGTGACTAGTGATCTTGTCTCGGCTCTCAGCTGGGGCTGAATTAGTGGCTGATAAATTATGAAGTGCTGCTCGTTTTTCTCTCTCTTTTATTTAATTTGTCATTATTCAATGCTTCATTATACACAGCTAAAGCTTAGCGGCTCGTTACTCTACCCCCTAGAATGCCCGGAAAGCGGGTGCACGCTGCCCCAAATCAGGCAGATATATTAATCCTGGTATTTACTACTCCAGGAGAAGAAATATCCAGAGGAATAAATCAAGGCAACTGTACTTGGCTGTTTTATTTTCTTGAAGACATGTTGGTAGTCATCCGACTGGCTTTCTCAAATAAGAGGTCCACTGTGACCAGAAAAAGCCAGTTGGATTGTTAGGCCAGTGGTGGAGGGTTTGAGGAGCAAGGGGAGGGGTTTGGTCCTGGGTTGGGTGACACTGGAATAGATGTGGTGTGGGTGAGAGGTGTGCTCACTATTTGTAGATCTCTTAGGCAAGACTTGGAACATCACTTAAACCGGACCAACAGTCTGGCACAGTTAAAAAAAGGAAAATAAAGGTAGCGGCCATTTTGGAGCTTCCTCTCCCAACTGACATAACCCAACACGATTTCCTGTTTGCAGGTGGCCTGCAAGCCCATGAGCAGCCATCTTTTTTTTTTTTTATTTACCCCAGCATGCATTAGAAAAAGGTAAATTAATGTTTCTGTGCAGCAATCTAAATTGCCCTGGGTAGGGGGGCATATGAGCACTGTTTGTTGTGTTGGTTGGTCTGGTTTTAGTCATTTTTGACTGTTGGTCCGCTTTAAAGAGAAACATTGGGGAAGTTAAACCTCCCCCAAACTTTACCAATCTGCTACCCCCCCCCCCCCCCCCCCCTCCGGTTTTACCATTATTTACTCACCTCGCCAAGGGATCCATCTTCTGGGTTTCTGGATGAACTTCCGACGGACGACCCCATCTTGCATCCCAGAAGGCACTGCGTGCGGCCCCCAGTCTCGCATCTGCGCAATGTCCATGAATAGAATGCAATGGGGCTGCCTGAAATACGGCCAGACTTCACTGAGCTGCGATCAGACACGGAAGCAGCTGGATGTCACCGCAGCCGGCATCGGCGACATGCAAAAGGTAAGTAGGGGCCAATGGGGGGGGGGGGGAATCCTTTTTATTTTAGGTCCTATGTCCTCTTTAAAGTAAAAGTAACTATTCGTAACTATTGAGAGCCTGCCCATGAATACTTTTTTTTTCAGGAACTGATCTCGGTAACTGGGAATTTGCCTGAATTCCAAGAAAAGTTTGTTCATGTGTAAGTGGACATATTTGCTTTGCACACATACAGTTTAGCCGAGTATTTGCAGCCAAAGTAGTTTCGGGAGCCGAGCTTTTACCTGTTTTCGGACGTAACTTGCTGCGGAGCCCATTGTTCTTGGTGTGCCGTGTCCTTCAGTGGCTTTCCAGCGCACGCATTTTTTGTTGTAACTAGATATTTTAATGTGCTTCCTACCATCTCCTGCCACTGTACCCATGTAGTCTGCATCTCCTAGCACATACTTACCTTTGTCCCCCCTGCTGGCATCTAGAGAATCCCATGTAGTATGTGCTAGGACGCACATACTTACTGTTCTCCTCCCTGTTGGCAGCTAGGGCATCCCACGTAGTCTTCATGTCCTTGCACATACTTACCTTTGTCCCCCCTGCTGGCATTCATGGCATCCCATGATAGTCTGCATATCCTAGCACATACTTACCTTTTGTCCTCCCTGCTGGCATCTAGGACATCCCATGTAGTCTGCATATCCTTGCGCATACTTATCTTTGTCCCCCTTGCTGGCATCTAGGGCATCCCATGTAGTCTGCATGTCTATAAAAATTAAATACTTGTTTACATGTTTTCTGGGACCAGAGAAAAAAATATGTATAAGCACTTTTTGGTCCAAATGTGTGCCTGTACTTGCACGTACATTTTTACATATTTACCCAAACTGGTTTACGCATATTTTTAGGGGGCCACTCGCCTCCACTGCGCCATCTCTTCTTCATGGTCTGTAGAGGGAAAGAACCTGAGTTAGTATTTTTTGTTGCCATGTGTAATGCTTGTGTATTGTTCTGCTTCACTGGCTTGACACCCACCTGATTCTTGCACTGCACCCGTCTCGGGTGGCCCCATCATCGCATACTCACCCTCTGATGAATGTTTAGGGACAGAGAAGCACAACACACCAGCACTTAGCAAACATATTGGTCATAAAGTCATTAGACTTTACATGCAGCACAACCTGTGTGTTTTGGGTATTGGCCTACTGGTGTGTGCAGGGCCTGTCGGCGACTCCAAGCCCAACACATCTTTCTCTTCAGCGGCCTCCATGGCCCGGTGGTGGTGCTTCTTCAGAGGAGGAAGAGGACATTGGTAGGGTTTGGGGCGCTGCCTCACACCCTGTCTTCTTGGCCCCACTGGTCGGACTCCTCACCTGTGGGTGGGCTTGATCCACAGCCAGAAATCCCCAGATACAAAAGAAAAAATATACATTTGTAAAACACGTTACTCATTACCCTAATAGCTCACCTTCTCTGTTGTACATCCACTTACCTGGGAAGTTCTGGCTGTAGAACCTCCATAACCAGGTCTACTTTCTCTGTTTGCGGTCCGACCAGTGCTGCATTATTTGGGTGAAGGCGACATCCCCTCTCCACTCACATGTGCAGCCACTTCCTCTGCCAATGTCCTCTGTTTATGTGTGTTGCATTTGAAGATGTACCTTTGATCCATGGAAGTCCATCTCTCCAATCCCAAAATAGTAGCGGATTGCAAGCGCAGACGCACTTAGGCCAATAGACGCGCTTAACACTCCACTCCGATACTATTGTTGGATAGGGCTCGCTGACTGCGGCCAGCAACAAGGCAAAGCCAGCACTCCCATCCCACAGCAACAGCGGATTGCATCGAAATGTCGAACACAAATCGCTTATGAAGGGGCCTGGGTATAACTAGGAACACATTAATTAACTAATAAGAACCCTTTTCAATAGAGTTAACCGTACATTAAGCACTTTTGTGGTTTCTACCCATGAAAGTGCATTGTGAGTACCATAACCTAAACTAGACTCAAGATGGCAGTAGTGGGTTTAGGCCATAGACTAACATTAGGCCATAGGCTATAATGTGGATTGTTCTAGAAGGTGAAGTCAGAAGGGTTGTGAGTCATAACAGGAGGTAGAGTAGTAACATAGTTATAACTAGAAGGGTAGTGATTGGTCAGATGTCGGACATGAGGCTGAACATGTGATAGAAGGTTCTGGAAGGTAGTGAGAAGGGATATAGGGAAGCCCCAGTCCCAAAGCCACGTTGTTGTTGTTCTACACCATCTAACAGAGAGAGGAGGGAGAGATTCCAGCAACGGACATAATTCTCCTTAGGAAGCAATACTTTCTTAATTGTACCTGTGACTATGGACAGAACCAGAACTGTAACTGGATGGATATTGTACCTGTTCCATGTTTGCTGTTTGCTTGTGGATTGAATAAAGAGGAACACTACTTTCATCTACTAGACTGCTGTTCATCTTTCCAAGCGGCAACAGTGAGTAATAACCTTTCCTGCAACCCTACACCTTAACTACCCACAACACACACGTAGAGCATCCTGGGCCCAAAAGAACCTGCTCCCTGCCATCACTCGCCAAATACCCCGGTGCATAAGGGCTACACTTGGGCACCCTCCGTCACATACAAACATGCCAGAGTGGTCCATGTAACCGTGGCAGCAATGTAATATGGGCCTGTAAGGTTAGAAGGCCAGGCCTCCGCCATTACTGTTGTGCCATGTGCCTTCACTCGTATTTCACAGCCACTGCCACCTGTTGCCACCTTGGCAGGAGTGTAATCCTTACCTTACCTGGAATGCAGCAGAAAACCTGGACCCGTCGGCTGCCATCTTGCTTTTGTGCACAGTGCGGCTTCCCCTGCTCTGTGTGTGTCCCCGTCTGCCCATTCACTTGCAAATTACACAGAATATCTTACATAGCAACAAACAAGTTAGCAATTGACATAATAGGACTGATTACCTTGCTGGTGAGAGCTTGCAATCTATGAATGATTAAGTAGGTGTTTGTGAGTCTTATGGAGCGAATGTCCCCTGACACTGATTGTTCCCCTGCATCCCTAGTTTGGGCAGGACACAGCGGCAGGGGAGTGCCAGTAAGGTGAGTGGACAAGCAGGGGAGCTAAATAAAAGCTCCTTACCTTACCTGGAATGCAGAGGAAATTCCGGAGCCGGCGGCTACCATCTTGCTTTTGTGCACAGTGCGGCTTCCCCCGCTCTGTGCACAATCACTGGCAAATTACATAGAATAACTTACATAGCAACAAACAAGTTAGCAACTGACATAATAGGACTGATAACCTTGCTGGTGAGAGCTTGCAATCTATGAATGATTAAGTAGGTATTTCTTTATTGACAGTGTCCTCTTTAAATGAGACACCGCATAGGGGACAATGCAGAAATTAGAAGCCATGGCATAATCTTAATCCCAGGCCTCGCATTTTAAAGCTCTTGCCGGTGCTGACACAAGGAATTCCGCCTGACTTCTTAATCCTGGCGGCCGGGGCTCTGCTTCATTGGCAGGCAAATCTCTCTCCAGCATTAATTTCAGATTTAAAGAGGTGATAAAGATTCCGAGGAGCCCTCCCCTGGCCTCTCCCAGGGATTTATTCTCTCTGATGAGTGGGAGGAGAGAAAATTATCGGCCCCTCGATCCTTCATGAAGCAATTCTCTTTAATTGTATCATATGGTGAGAAATGGGGGTGACCGCCGCGTCCCAGAGCTACTTGTCACCCGTGTGTCGTGAGGCTCATAGATAGATCAGGCGAGGGATTATATAGAGTTATTAGGTCTCTATTAGCCGGTGGTGGGGTCGTGACCCCTATAAGACGCCACAAGAAAATATTTAGTCACTCATAGTATTTGGCTGTATTTCTCTATAGCTGAAGATTATCTGACAGCAAGGCCGGATTATGAGGGGATGCAAGGGGTGCGAGCCCTGGGGCCTCCACCACTTGCCCTGCAAAGGGGGCCTCCAGCAACCTTCGAGGCTGGTCCAGGAAGCTTTCAGTCCTTGGTATGTAGTTTTTGAACACATATCCACCAGTAACAAAGCGAAAACACATGGAATGACATTTTTGTAACATTGTGACATTAATACTTTAATACCAGACCTGTAATGACAAAAAAAAAAAAAAAAAGACTGTTTAAACAGAAGAAAAGCAACGTCCATTGAAATGTATGGAAAAGCGACAGTTAGCGACAGGTAATACGTGGCGCTCTGGAAGCTAGAGCGCCGGCGCTATACGCTGAGCTGTCTGCAATAATACATGTGACGCTACATGGCGCTGTTAGAGGCGCTCACCAGATTCGCTTTCACAAATGTGGTTTTGCGTACAGCGCCCGGCGTTCACCAGACGCTGCCTGCCATGAGCATGTCTGCACACAGCACCTGGCATTTGGCGGTTGGGTCCACTGTTGAATAATACCATGGCCAAGTGTGAGCCTGAGTGGGCCCCTGAAGATGCCAGGGGCCCTGGCAATTGCCCAGGTTTGCCCTGTGCTGGTACTGGCCCTAGCAGGACCCAGTGATGGAAGAGGCAGCTGTAATGCAAAAGCAAGGGCAAGAAAACCCAGGGGGGTAGAGTCAGAAGCAGAATTACCTGGCAGAGAGGCGGAGGCAGCAGGACCCAGTGGCAGAAGGACCTGCTTTTGAGAACCCAGGAGGATGGAGTTGGCAGCAGAAGCAGAATGACCCGGCAGAGAGACAGAGGCAGCAGGACCCAGTGGCAGAAGGACCTGCTATTGAGAACCCAGGGGGATGGAGTTGGCAGCAGAAGCTGAATGGCCTGGCAGAGAGGCGGAGGCAGCAGGACCCAGTGGCAGAAGGACCTGCTATTGAGAACCCAGGGGGATGGAGTTGGCAGCAGAAGCTGAATGACCTGGCAGAGAGGCGGAGGCAGCAGGACCCAGTGGCAGAAGGACCTGCTATTGAGAACCCAGGGGGATGGAGTTGGCAGCAGTAGCAGAATTACCTGGCAGATAGAGACAGAGGCAGCAGGACCCAGTGGCAGAAGGACCTGCTATTGAGAACCCAGGGGGATGGAGTTGGCAACAGAAGCTCAAGTGGCCTGGCAGAGAGGTGGAGGCAGCAGGACCCAGTGGCAGAAGGACCTGCTATTGAGAACCCAGGAGGATGGAGTTGGCAGCAGAAGCAGAATGACCTGGCAGAGAGGCGGAGGCAGCAGGACCCAGTGGCAGAAGGACCTGCTATTGAGAACCCAGGAGGATGGAGTTGGCAGCAGAAGCAGAATAACCTGGCAGAGAGGCAGAGGCAGCAGGACCCAGTGGCAGAAGGACCTGCTATTGAGAAACCAGGGGGATGGAGTTGGCAGCAGAAGCTGTATGGCCTGGCTGAGAGGCGGAGGCAGCAGGACCCAGTGGCAGAAGGACCTGCTATTGAGAACCCAAGGGGATGGAGTTGGCAGCAGAAGCTGAATAGCCTGGCAGAGAGGCGGAGGCAGCAGGACCCAGTGGCAGAAGGACCTGCTATTGAGAACCCAGGGGGATGGAGTTGGCAGCAGAAGCTGAATGACCTGGTAGAGAGACAGAGGCAGCAGGAACCAGTGGCAGAAGGACCTGCTATTGAGAAACCAGGGGGATGGAGTTGGCAGCAGAAGCTGAATGACCTGGCAGAGAGGCGGAGGCAGCAGGACCCAGTGGCAGAAGGACCTGCTATCGAGAACCCAAGGGGATGGAGTTGGCAGCAGAAGCTGAGTAGCCTGGCAGGGAGGCGGAAGCAGAAGGACCTGCTATTGAGAACCCAGGGGGATGGAGTTGGCAGCAGAAGCTGAATGGCCTGGCAGAGAGGCGGAGGCAGCAGGACCCAGTGGCAGAAGGACCTGCTAGTGAGAACCCAGGAGGATTGAGTCCAGCGGCAGCAGTAGAAGGACCTGGCAGAGAGGCGGAGGCAGCAGGACCCAGTGGCAGAAGGACCTGCTAGTGAGAACCCAGGGGGATGGAGTCCAGCGGCAGCAGTAGAATGACCTGGCAGAGAGGCGGAGGCAGCAGGACCCAGTGGCAGAAGGACCTGCTATTGAGAACCCAGGAGGATGAAGTTGGCAGCAGAAGCAGAATGTCCTGGCAGAGAGGCAGAGGCAGCAGGACCCAGTGGCAGAAGGACCTCATATCGAGAACCCAGGAGGATGGAGTTGGCAGCAGAAGCTGAATGACCCGGCAGAGAGGTGGAAGCAGCAGGACCCAGCAGCAGAAGGATGGTAAACATACTGGCAAAGGATAAGATACACATGGCGGTTGAAGAAACAATTTGTTTATGGTCTTTATTAGGGATGAGCGAATCGATCCGGACGAACCCGGATTCGATCCGAATTTCATGAAAAATTCGATTCGGATCGAATCCGAATTTCCCGCGATTCGATCACTCGAAGTTTTCCTTTAACATCCATTCATTTACATTACAGGCATTCTAAGATGGCGGACGGGACATGTCCAGACATCAACCCCGCGCCAGTGCAAGCTGGGACAGTCACATGCAGCCTATCAGCAGCCAGCAAGCCCGGTGACGTCACAGCGCTATTTAAGGCCGGCGGCAGAATTACCTGGCAGATAGAGACAGAGGCAGCAGGACCCAGTGGCCGAAGGACCTGCTATTGAGAACCCAGGGGGATGGAGTTGGCAACAGAAGCTCAAGTGGCCTGGCAGAGAGGTGGAGGCAGCAGGACCCAGTGGCAGAAGGACCTGCTATTGAGAACCCAGGAGGATGGAGTTGGCAGCAGAAGCAGAATGACCTGGCAGAGAGGCGGAGGCAGCAGGACCCAGTGGCAGAAGGACCTGCTATTGAGAACCCTGGGGGATGTAGTTGGCAGCAGAACCTGATTGACCTGTCAGAGAGACAGAGGCAGCAGGAACCAGTGGCAGAAGGACCTGCTATTGAGAAATCAGGGGGATGGAGTTGGCAGCAGAAGCTGAATGACCCGGCAGAGAGGCGGAAGCAGCAGGACCCAGCAGCAGAAGGATGGTAAACATACTGGCAAAGGATAAGATACACGTGGCGGTTGAAGAAACAATTTGTTTATGGTCTTTATTAGGTATGAGCGAATCGATCCGGACGAACCCGGATTCGATCCGAATTTCATGAAAAATTCGATTCGGATGGAATCCGAATTTCCCCGCGATTCGATCGCTCGAAGTTTTCCTTTAACATCCATTCATTTACATTACAGGCATTCTAAGATGGCGGACGGGACATGTCCAGACATCAACCCCGCGCCAGTGCAAGCTGGGACAGTCACATGCAGCCTATCAGCAGCCAGCAAGCCCGGTGACGTCACAGCGCTATTTAAGGCCGGCGGCAGAATTACCTGGCAGATAGAGACAGAGGCAGCAGGACCCAGTGGCCGAAGGACCTGCTATTGAGAACCCAGGGGGATGGAGTTGGCAACAGAAGCTCAAGTGGCCTGGCAAAGAGGTGGAGGCAGCAGGACCCAGTGGCAGAAGGACCTGCTATTGAGAACCCAGGAGGATGGAGTTGGCAGCAGAAGCAGAATGACCTGGCAGAGAGGCGGAGGCAGCAGGACCCAGTGGCAGAAGGACCTGCTATTGAGAACCCTGGGGGATGTAGTTGGCAGCAGAACCTGATTGACCTGTCAGAGAGACAGAGGCAGCAGGAACCAGTGGCAGAAGGACCTGCTATTGAGAAATCAGGGGGATGGAGTTGGCAGCAGAAGCTGAATGACCCGGCAGAGAGGCGGAAGCAGCAGGACCCAGCAGCAGAAGGATGGTAAACATACTGGCAAAGGATAAGATACACGTGGCGGTTGAAGAAACAATTTGTTTATGGTCTTTATTAGGTATGAGCGAATCGATCCGGACGAACCCGGATTCGATCCGAATTTCATGAAAAATTCGATTCGGATGGAATCCGAATTTCCCCGCGATTCGATCGCTCGAAGTTTTCCTTTAACATCCATTCATTTACATTACAGGCATTCTAAGATGGCGGACGGGACATGTCCAGACATCAACCCCGCGCCAGTGCAAGCTGGGACAGTCACATGCAGCCTATCAGCAGCCAGCAAGCGCGGTGACGTCACAGCGCTATTTAAGGCCGGCGGCAGAATTACCTGGCAGATAGAGACAGAGGCAGCAGGACCCAGTGGCAGAAGGACCTGCTATTGAGAACCCAGGGGGATGGAGTTGGCAACAGAAGCTCAAGTGGCCTGGCAGAGAGGTGGAGGCAGCAGGACCCAGTGGCAGAAGGACCTGCTATTGAGAACCCAGGAGGATGGAGTTGGCAGCAGAAGCAGAATGTCCTGGCAGAGAGGCAGAGGCAGCAGGACCCAGTGGCAGAAGGACCTCATATCGAGAACCCAGGAGGATGGAGTTGGCAGCAGAAGCTGAATGACCCGGGAGAGAGGTGGAAGCAGCAGGACCCAGCAGCAGAAGGATGGTAAACATACTGGCAAAGGATAAGATACACATGGCGGTTGAAGAAACAATTTGTTTATGGTCTTTATTAGGGATGAGCGAATCGATCCGGACGAACCCGGATTCGATCCGAATTTCATGAAAAATTCGATTCGGATCGAATCCGAATTTCCCCGTGATTCGATCACTCAAAGTTTTCCTTTAACATCCATTCATTTACATTACAGGCATTCTAAGATGGCGGACGGGACATGTCCAGACATCAACCCCGCGCCAGTGCAAGCTGGGACAGTCACATGCAGCCTATCAGCAGCCAGCAAGCCCGGTGACGTCACAGCGCTATTTAAGGCTGGCGGCAGAATTACCTGGCAGATAGAGACAGAGGCAGCAGGACCCAGTGGCAGAAGGACCTGCTATTGAGAACACAGGGGGATGGAGTTGGCAACAGAAGCTCAAGTGGCCTGGCAGAGAGGTGGAGGCAGCAGGACCCAGTGGCAGAAGGACCTGCTATTGAGAACCCAGGAGGATGGAGTTGGCAGCAGAAGCAGAATGACCTGGCAGAGAGGCGGAGGCAGCAGGACCCAGTGGCAGAAGGACCTGCTATTGAGAACCCTGGGGGATGTAGTTGGCAGCAGAACCTGATTGACCTGTCAGAGAGACAGAGGCAGCAGGAGCCAGTGGCAGAAGGACCTGCTATTGAGAAATCAGGGGGATGGAGTTGGCAGCAGAAGCTGAATGACCCGGCAGAGAGGCGGAAGCAGCAGGACCCAGCAGCAGAAGGATGGTAAACATACTGGCAAAAGATAAGATACACGTGGCGGTTGAAGAAACAATTTGTTTATGGTCTTTATTAGGTATGAGCGAATCGATCCGGACGAACCCGGATTCGATCCGAATTTCATGAAAAATTCGATTCGGATGGAATCCGAATTTCCCCGCGATTCGATCGCTCGAAGTTTTCCTTTAACATCCATTCATTTACATTACAGGCATTCTAAGATGGCGGACGGGACATGTCCAGACATCAACCCCGCGCCAGTGCAAGCTGGGACAGTCACATGCAGCCTATCAGCAGCCAGCAAGCGCGGTGACGTCACAGCGCTATTTAAGGCCGGCGGCAGAATTACCTGGCAGATAGAGACAGAGGCAGCAGGACCCAGTGGCAGAAGGACCTGCTATTGAGAACCCAGGGGGATGGAGTTGGCAATAGAAGCTCAAGTGGCCTGGCAGAGAGGTGGAGGCAGCAGGACCCAGTGGCAGAAGGACCTGCTATTGAGAACCCAGGAGGATGGAGTTGGCAGCAGAAGCAGAATGACCTGGCAGAGAGGCGGAGGCAGCAGGACCCAGTGGCAGAAGGACCTGCTATTGAGAACCCAAGGGGATGGAGTTGGCAGCAGAAGCTGAATGGCCTGGCAGAGAGGCGGAGGCAGCAGGACCCAGTGGCAGAAGGACCTGCTATTGAGAACCCAGGGGGATGTAGTTGGCAGCAGAAGCTGAATGACCTGGCAGAGAGACAGAGGCAGCAGGAACCAGTGGCAGAAGGACCTGCTATTGAGAAACCAGGGGGATGGAGTTGGCAGCAGAAGCTGAATGACCCGGCAGAGAGGCGGAAGCAGCAGGACCCAGCAGCAGAAGGATGGTAAACATACTGGCAAAGGATAAGATACACGTGGCGGTTGAAGAAACAATTTGTTTATGGTCTTTATTAGGGATGAGCGAATCGATCCGGACGAACCCGGATTCGATCCGAATTTCATGAAAAATTCGATTCGGATGGAATCCGAATTTCCCCGCGATTCGATTGCTCGAAGTTTTCCTTTAACATCCATTCATTTACATTACAGGCCTTCTAAGATGGCGGACGGGACATGTCCAGACATCAACCCCGCGCCAGTGCAAGCTGGGACAGTCACATGCAGCCTATCAGCAGCCAGCAAGCCCGGTGACGTCACAGCGCTATTTAAGGCCGGCGGCCATCTTGCTTTTCCTCATTTCTCTATTGCATTCGTGAGAGACAGGACGCTGCTGTAGGCAGGGAGAGAGACAGTTAGACAGACAGGGACAGACAGGGACAGGCTGGAGACAGGCAGGAGACAGGCAGGAGACAGACAGAAAGTCAGTGAAAAACAGGGAAAGTTAGGAAAAATCGGAGGCAGTCACAGGGGGATTTTTTTTTTTTTTTCATCCAGCCTGAGTGTTACTGGCTGGCTGACTGGCTTTGTTAGCGTTTTCAGGCTGCTTATACACTTACTGTGCATATATACTGAACTGATCTCAAGTCTGCTGTGAGGCATCCCATTCTGTGACTACACCAGCCTCTATTTACTATAACCCTTTGCACTTATTCTAAAAGTCATTTGGCCTGATAAAGACACTTTTGCTTTGCATAGTACTACTGCTCCCAGGTCCACTGCTGTTGTGGCATCCCATTCTGTGACTACACCAGCCTCTATTTACTATAACCCTTTGCACTTATTCTAAAAGTCATTTGGCCTGATAAAGACACTTTTGCTGTGCATAGTACTGCTCCCAGGTGCACTGTGGTTGGGGCATCCCATTCTGTGACTACACCAGCCTCTATTTACTATAACCCTTTGCACTTATTCTAAAAGTCATTTGGCCTGATAAAGACACTTTTGCTGTGCATAGTACTGCTCCCAGGTGCACTCTGGTTGGGGCATCCCATTCTGTGACTACACCAGCCTCTATTTACTATAACCCTTTGCACTTATTCTAAAAGTCATTTGGCCTGATAAAGACACTTTTGCTTTGCATAGTACTACTGCTCCCAGGTCCACTGCTGTTGTGGCATCCCGTTCTGTGACTACACCAGCTTCTATTTACTATAACCCTTTGCACTTATTCTAAAAGTCATTTGGCCTGATAAAGACACTTTTGCTGTGCATAGTACTGCTCCCAGGTGCACTCTGGTTGGGGCATCCCATCCTGTGACTACACCAGCCTCTATTTACTATAACCCTTTGCACTTATTCTAAAAGTCATTTGGCCTGATAAAGACACTTTTGCTTTGCATAGTACTACTGCTCCCAGGTCCACTGCTGTTGTGGCATCCCGTTCTGTGACTACACCAGCCTCTATTTACTATAACCCTTTGCACTTATTCTAAAAGTCATTTGGCCTGATAAAGACACTTTTGCTGTGCATAGTACTGCTCCCAGGTGCACTCTGGTTGGGGCATCCCATTCTGTGACTACACCAGCCTCTATTTACTATAACCCTTTGCACTTATTCTAAAAGTCATTTGGCCTGATAAAGACACTTTTGCTGTGCATAGTACTGCTCCCAGGTGCACTCTGGTTGGGGCATCCCATTCTGAGACTACACCAGCCTCTATTTCCTATAACCCTTTGCACTTATTCTAAAAGTCATTTGGCCTGATAAAGACACTTTTGCTGTGCATAGTACTGCTCCCAGGTGCACTCTGGTTGGGGCATCCCATTCTGTGACTACACCAGCCTCTATTTACTATAACCCTTTGCACTTATTCTAAAAGTCATTTGGCCTGATAAAGACACTTTTGCTGTGCATAGTACTACTGCTCCCAGGTCCACTGCTGTTGTGGCATCCCGTTCTGTGACTACACCAGCCTCTATTTACTATAACCCTTTGCACTTATTCTAAAAGTCATTTGGCCTGATAAAGACACTTTTGCTTTGCATAGTACTACTGCTCCCAGGTCCACTGCTGTTGTGGCATCCCGTTCTGTGACTACACCAGCTTCTATTTACTATAACCCTTTGCACTTATTCTAAAAGTCATTTGGCCTGATAAAGACACTTTTGCTTTGCATAGTACTACTGCTCCCAGGTCCACTGCTGTTGTGGCATCCCGTTCTGTGACTACACCAGCCTCTATTTACTATAACCCTTTGCACTTATTCTAAAAGTCATTTGGCCTGATAAAGACACTTTTGCTTTGCATAGTACTACTGCTCCCAGGTCCACTGCTGTTGTGGCATCCCGTTCTGTGACTACACCAGCTTCTATTTACTATAACCCTTTGCACTTATTCTAAAAGTCATTTGGCCTGATAAAGACACTTTTGCTGTGCATAGTACTGCTCCCAGGTGCACTCTGGTTGGGGCATCCCATTCTGTGACTACACCAGCCTCTTTTTACTATAACCCTTTGCACTTATTCTAAAAGTCATTTGGCCTGATAAAGACACTTTTGCTTTGCATAGTAGTACTGCTCCCAGGTCCACTGCTGTTGTGGCATCCCGTTCTGTGACTACACCAGCCTCTATTTACTATAACCCTTTGCACTTATTCTAAAAGTCATTTGGCCTGATAAAGACACTTTTGCTTTGCATAGTACTACTGCTCCCAGGTCCACTGCTGTTGTGGCATCCCATTCTGTGACTACACCAGCCTCTATTTACTATAACCCTTTGCACTTATTCTAAAAGTCATTTGGCCTGATAAAGACACTTTTGCTTTGCATAGTACTACTGCTCCCAGGTCCACTGCTGTTGTGGCATCCCGTTCTGTGACTACACCAGCTTCTATTTACTATAACCCTTTGCACTTATTCTAAAAGTCATTTGGCCTGATAAAGACACTTTTGCTTTGCATAGTACTACTGCTCCCAGGTCCACTGCTGTTGTGGCATCCCGTTCTGTGACTACACCAGCCTCTATTTACTATAACCCTTTGCACTTATTCTAAAAGTCATTTGGCCTGATAAAGACACTTTTGCTGTGCATAGTACTGCTCCCAGGTGCACTCTGGTTGGGGCATCCCGTTCTGTGACTACACCAGCCTCTTTTTACTATAACCCTTTGCACTTATTCTAAAAGTCATTTGGCCTGATAAAGACACTTTTGCTTTGCATAGTAGTACTGCTCCCAGGTCCACTGCTGTTGTGGCATCCCTTTCTGTGACTACACCATCCTCTATTTACTATAACCCTTTGCACTTATTCTAAAAGTCATTTGGCCTGATAAAGACACTTTTGCTGTGCTTAGTACTGCTCCCAGGTGCACTCTGGTTGGGGCATCCCATTCTGTGACTACACCAGCCTCTATTTACTATAACCCTTTGCACTTATTCTAAAAGTCATTTGGCCTGATAAAGACACTTTTGCTGTGCATGGTACTGCTCCCAGGTGCACTCTGGTTGGGGCATCCCATTCTGTGACTACACCAGCCTCTATTTACTATAACCCTTTGCACTTATTCTAAAAGTCATTTGGCCTGATAAAGACACTTTTGCTGTGCATAGTACTGCTCCCAGGTGCACTCTGGTTGGGGCATCCCATTCTGTGACTACTCCAGCCTCTATTTACTATAACCCTTTGCACTTATTCTAAAAGTAATTTGGCCTGATAAAGACACTTTTGCTGTGCATAGTACTGCTCCCAGGTGCACTCTGGTTGGGGCATCCCATTCTGTGACTACACCAGCCTCTATTTAATACCATAACCATTTGCACTTATTCTAATAGAAATTAGGCCTGATAAAGACACTTTTGCTGTGCATAGTCTCACTGCTGCCAGGTGCTCTCTGGTTTTTGGGGCATCCCATTCTGTGACTACACAAGCCTCTATTTAATACCATAACCATTTGCACTTATTCTAATAGAAATTAGGCCTGATAAAGACACTTTTGCTTTGCATAGTCTCACTGCTGCCAGGTGCTCTCTGGTTTTTGGGGCATCCCATTCTGTGACTACACCAGCCTCTATTTAATACCATAACCATTTGCACTTATTCTAATAGAAATTAGGCCTGATAAAGACACTTTTGCTGTGCATAGTCTTACTGCTGCCAGGTGCACTGCTGGCTGTTGGGGCATCCCATTCTGTAACATAGCATACCCCTCTTTATTTACACTAAGCAGCTCTCTTATTTACACTAGGCAGGCCTGTTGGAGGCTGAGTGTTACTGCTCACTTTTGGTGTGCATTATATTCTGTTTCATATAGACCCACCGCTGCCTGGGGGTTCTTGAAATATCACCTACTACCACGCCAGTTAGACTATGTCGGGCAGACAAGTGCCTGGAAGTGAAAAGAGGAGTGGCAGAGGCCAAGATTCCGCAGGCAGAGCTCGCAGTAGACTGGGGGCCAGTAGCAGCAGGAGTCACGCTGAGAGACCTAATCTGCCAGTATCTGCTAGCTGTCGGGTCTCCACCAGTAACGCATCTGCCGTGGTAGATTGGTTGACGCGCTCATCAACAACATCATCACAACTTACGTCTGAGACCCCCAGTCTAGGGTCGGTAGGTTCCTCTGACACAACCCTGAGTTGGCATGCCCCTAGAGCAGTCCCTGTCCTCCCATTGCCTCTGTCCTATGCCGTTCCCTCCCCCAGCGACGTATCCTATGCTTTGGGTTCAGCTCCACTCTTTAGTGAGGAGGACGATCAGATAGAGGACAGTCAGCAGCTACTGCCCAGCCAAGAAATGGAGGTGGCTTCTTTAGCTAGGCAGACAAATAGTGATGTGGACAGTGTCGTGGGTGCTGCGAGCGTTCCAGCTCCTGCGCTAGACACTGTTGACGAATCCACGAACATCAGTGACGTACGGCCACAACTCGGTGATAATGATGATGACGATGAAGCCGATCGCACTTGGGAGCCGGGTGATGAAGGGGCTTCATCGTCATCATCAGGAGAAGAGGGGCGCAGGTTGCCCCGGAGTCAGCAGCTGAGGCAGCAAGGTGGTAGCAGTCAGCATGGGGGCACAATTCCAAAGGCTGGAGCCGGCCGGGGCCGGGGCCGGGGTAGAGCACCTGCTGTGCGGCAGTCTACCTTATCGGGAGGTAGTGGAGCAGGGGTTCCTGGAGTTGGCAACAGCAGCAGTGAATCAGTGAGACCAGGGGGTGGGAAAAGTAGCTACTCGGCAGTGTGGCAGTTTTTCCTGAAGCATCCGCAGGAGGGTAACATGGCCACATGCAAGATATGTAGGCAAAAGGTGAAGCGTGGCCAGGGTCCAAATGTTGGCACCACGGCCCTTCGTCAACATATGATGTGTCACCATAAAGCGACCTGGGAGAACCGAGGCTCCCAAGGGGTGGTCCAGTCTGCTTCCTCAACAAGTGGCACGCCGCTCCCAATTTCTGCCAGCCAAGGCTCCAGCACCTCAGACGAAGGCAGCTGTGCGTCATACCCATCCTCTGTCGCTCCTGCTCCTCCTCCTCCAAGTCATGCATCCCGCCAGCAATCCATCAGCGAAGCCATGTCCAAGAGACAGCAGTATGCGCCCACTCATCCTACGGCGCAGAAACTGAATGTGCTCCTGTCCAAGTTGCTGGTGCTGCAGTCGCTCCCTTTTCAGGTGGTGGAATCTGCACCTTTCAGAGAACTGATGGCTTGTGCCGAGCCGAGGTGGAGAGTCCCAAGCCGTCATTTCTTTGCCAAGAAGGCAGTACCAGCGCTGCACACTTTTGTTGAACAGAAGGTGGGCCAGTCCTTGAGCCTGTCGGTGTGTAGCAAAGTGCATGGCAGCGCCGACATCTGGAGCTGTAACTACGGTCAGGGACAGTACATGTCGTTTACGGCCCACTGGGGGAATGTGGTCCCTTTGCAGCAGCAGCAGCAACTTGGACAGGTCACGCCGCTTCGGCCTCCGTGCTCCCTGCCCGTTGGGCCTGTGACACCGTGCGACTCGGCCTCCTCATCCTCCGCCATCTCCTCACCCTCCACTGTAGGCTCAAGTCTCAGTGCCCCTCCAGTCTACCATGTGTGCAGGGCACGGAGGTGTCATGCAGTGCTTCACATGGTTTGTCTTGGCGAATGGAGTCACACAGGGGAGGAACTGCTTAAATGTATTCATCAGGAAATCCAAACATGGCTTACTCCAAGAAAACTTAAAATGGGAATCATGGTTACCGACAATGGGAACAACATTGTCTGTGCTGCGCCAAGGAAGCCTGACCCATGCCCCCTGCATGGCTCACGTCTTCAATCTGGTTGTCAAGCGGTTGCTGAAGTGTTCCCCCCATCTGCAAGACATCCTAACAACTTCAAGGAAACTTTGCATGCACTTCAGCCACTCATACATCGCCAAGCACACTCTTCTTGAGCTACAGCGTCAGAATGGTATCCCCCAACATAGTCTGATTTGCGAAGTTTCCACCCGTTGGAATTCCACCCTTCACATGTTGGACCGATTATATGAACAGAGAAAAGCCATCACGGATTTCCTGATGATCCAAGCAGATAGGGGGACTCCCCTGTGTAACTTCAATGTCAACCAGTGGCAGCTCATACGTGACACCTGCCGTTTGCTCAGGCCCTTTAAGGAAACCACTTTATTTGTCAGTCGGCAGGATTACGGGATGAACGACGTGATTCCACTGCTTCATGTACTACAGCACATGTTGGAAACCATGGCTGGTCAGGGCACTGGAGACATGGCGTTTACATCTTACGGCCACATTAACCCCGTTGGAGCTGAACTGGAGGAGGAAGAGGAGGAGGAGGAGTTGCCCAGTGAAACACAGTTTAGGCTTGGCGAAATGGCTGGTTTATCTAGTCAGCGGACAGGAGAGGAGGAGCAGGAGCAGCCAGAGGAGCTAGAGGTTTTTGAGGAAGGCGAGACAGAGGACCCGGGCACACCGTGGCAGTATGCAGTGGAGATGGAGACAGGTAGTCCATCCGAGTCACTTGCGCAAATGGCACGAAGCATGCTCACGTGCTTGCGTAGTGACCCCAGAATTGTTTCCATCTGTCGGCGGGATGACTTCTGGCTGTCCACCTTATTGGACCCTCGCTTCCGGCACAAAATGGGGGCATTTTTTAAACCCACCGAGAGGGAGGACAAACTGAACTACTACAAAGACATTCTACGTAGGCAGTTGGCCCATGCCTATCTGCGCCATGGTCCATACTCTCGCAGGTCTGACTCGAGGGGACCTCTGCGCTCACCTTCCACTGCCATGGCCACTGGGGGGGTTGGCAGGAGCAGCAGCAGCAGCTCCATCAGCAGCAGCAGCCTCAGTCTTCAGTCGCTAATGAGTAGCTTTCTACACCCGCATAGTGAGGCTACTCATGAGCAGCAGGAAGACCTGGAGCAGGACCTGAACCAGCAGGTTATGTCATACTTTGACATGACCATGCCAACACACCTTGAGGATCCGCTGGACTTCTGGGCAGCAAAACTTGATTTGTGGCCGCAACTAGCAGAGTTTGCCCTGGAAAAGCTGTCCTGCCCGGCAAGTAGCGTGCCATCTGAGCGGGTGTTTAGTGCGGCGGGGGCCATAGTTACGGCGAGGAGAACTCGTCTGTCAATTAAAAATGTGGAGAGACTCACCTTTGTCAAAATGAATCAGGGATGGATCAGCCAGGATTTCCACCCACCAATGCCTGATGCATGCGACTAGATTCAGCATGGTGCCACGTTTTACACTTTCCAAATGGTGCAAAACATATTTATGTCTTTAGGCCAATTTTTGGGCTCCTGCTGCTGCCAACTCCAGGGTGTGATTCATCCAATTTTTGGCCTCCTGAAGCCAACCCCAGGGTCTCTTTAAAGTAATATTTGGGCTCCTGCTGCTGCTGCTGTCAACTCCAGGGTGTGATTCATCCAATTTTTGGGCTACTGAAGCCAACTCCAGTGTCTCTTTAAAGTAATGTTTGGGCTCCTGTTGCTGCTGCTGCTGCTGCCAACTCCTGCCAACTCCAGGGTGTGATTCATCCAATTTTTGGGCTCCTGAAGCCAACCCCAGGGTCTCTTTAAAGTAATATTTGGGCTCCTGCTGCTGCTGCTGCCAACTCCAGGGTGTGATTCATCCAATTTTTGGGCTCCTGAAGCCAACCCCAGGGTCTCTTTAAAGTAATATTTGGGCTCCTGCTGCCAACTCCGGGGTGTGATTCATCTAATTTTTGGGCTCCTGAAGCCAACCCCAGGGTCTCTTTAAAGTAATATTTGGGCTCCTGCTGCTGCTGCTGCCAACTCCAGGGTGTGATTCATCCAATTTTTGGGCTCCTGAAGCCAACTCCAGTATCTCTTTAAAGTAATGTTTGGGCTCCTGTTGCTGCTGCTGCTGCCAACTCCTGCCAACTCCAGGGTGTGATTCATCCAATTTTTGGGCTCCTGAAGCCAACCCCAGGGTCTCTTTAAAGTAATATTTGGGCTCCTGCTGCTGCTGCTGCCAATTCCAGGGTGTGATTCATCCAATATTTGGGCTCCTGAAGCCAACTCCAGTGTCTCTTTAAAGTAATGTTTGGGCTCCTGTTGCTGCTGCTGCTGCTGCCAACTCCTGGCAACTCCAGGGTGTGATTCATCCAATTTTTGGCCTCCTGAAGCCAACCCCAGGGTCTCTTTAAAGTAATATTTGGGCTCCTGCTGCTGCTGCTGCCAACTCCAGGGTGTGATTCATCCAATTTTTGGGCTACTGAAGCCAACTCCGGTGTCTCTTTAAAGTAATGTTTGGGCTCCTGTTGCTGCTGCTCCTGCTGCCAACTCCAGGGTGTGATTCATCCAATTTTTGGGCTCCTGAAGCCAACCCCAGGGTCTCTTTAAAGTAATATTTGGGCTCCTGCTGCTGCTGCTGCCAACTCCAGGGTGTGATTCATCCAATTTTTGGGCTCCTGAAGCCAACCCCAGGGTCTCTTTAAAGTAATATTTGGGCTCCTGCTGCTGCCAACTCCAGGGTGTGATTCATCCAATTTTTGGGCTCCTGAAGCCAACTCCAGTGTCTCTTTAAAGTAATGTTTGGGCTCCTGTTGCTGCTGCTGCTGCTGCCAACTCCTGCCAACTCCAGGGTGTGATTCATCCAATTTTTGGCCTCCTGAAGCCAACCCCAGGGTCTCTTTAAAGTAATATTTGGGCTCCTGCTGCTGCTGCTGCTGCTGCTGCTGCTGCCAACTCCAGGGTGTGATTCATCCAATTTTTGGGCTCCTGAAGCCAACTCCAGTGTCTCTTTAAAGTAACATTTGGGCTCCTGCTGCTGCTGCTGCCAACTCCAGGGTGTGAATCATCCAATTTTTGGGCTCCTGAAGCCAACTCCAGTGTCTCTTTAAAGTAATGTTTGGGCTCCTGTTGCTGCTGCTGCCAACTCCAGGGTGTGATTCATCCAATTTTTGGGCTCCTGAAGCCAACCCCAGTGTCTCTTTAAAGTAATATTTGGGCTCCTGCTGCTGCTGCTGCCAACTCCAGGGTGTGATTCATCCAATTTTTGGGCTACTGAAGCCAACTCCAGTGTCTCTTTAAAGTAATGTTTGGGCTCCTGTTGCTGCTGCTGCTGCTGCTGCCAACTCCTGCCAACTCCAGGGTGTGATTCATCCAATTTTTGGGCTCCTGAAGCCAACCCCAGGGTCTCTTTAAAGTAATATTTGGGCTCCTGCTGCTGCCAACTCCAGGGTGTGATTCATCCAATTTTTGGGCTCCTGAAGCCAACTCCAGTGTCTCTTTAAAGTAATGTTTGGGCTCTTGTTGCTGCTGCTGCTGCCAAATCTAGGGTGTGATTCATCCAATTTTTGGCCTCCTGAAGCCAACCCCAGGGTCTCTTTAAAGTAATATTTGGGCTCCTGCTGCTGCTGCTGCCAACTCCAGGGTGTGATTCATCCAATTTTTGGGCTCCTGAAGCCAACTCCAGTGTCTCTTTAAAGTAATATTTGGGCTCCTGCTGCTGCTGCTGCCAACTCCAGGGTGTGAATCATCCAATTTTTGGGCTCCTGAAGCCAACTCCAGTGTCTTTTTAAAGTAATGTTTGGGCTCCTGCTGCTGCTGCTGCAGCCAACTCCAGGGTGTGATTTATCCAATTTTTTGTGGGCTCCTGAAGCCAACCCCAGGGTCTCTTTAAAGTAATGTTTGGGCTCCTGTTGCTGCTGCTGCCAATTCCTGCCAACTCCAGGGTGTGATTCATCCAATTTTTGGGCTCCTGAAGCCAACCCCAGTGTCTCTTTAAAGTAATGTTTGGGCTCCTGCTGCTGCTGCCAACTCCAGGGTGTGATTCATCCAATTTTTGGGCTCCTGAAGCCAACCCCAGTGTCTCTTTAAAGTAATGTTTGGGCTCCTGCTGCTGCTGCTGCCAACTCCAGGGTGTGATTCATCCAATTTTTGGGCTCCTGCTGCTGCCAACTCCAGTGTCTCTTTAAAGCAATGTTTGGGCTCCTGCCCCTCATAGTGATGCCACTTCAACTCTCTTGAATTCAATTGTGCCGCTCTGCGATTCTATTAGCGATGCCTCTGATCTGCATGTGATATTTATTCAAAGTATTATTTAACTAACCCAGCACGCATCCTGTGCGTGTTACAGCAAGGCAGAATGGTTTACAACCCTATTGAGGCTCTAGGAGGCTCAGAAATAGCCATTTTTAATAGTGATTCGTCGCGAATAAATTCGGGTCAAAACGATTTTTGTCGGAAAATTCGGCGAATCAGTCAAATCGAATTTTTCAAAAGTTCGCTCATCTCTAGTCTTTATTTATTGGCACATTGATACATTTATGAAATGTACGTAAAAAGAGTTTTAAAAAATAAAGTGCGCGGGACAGAATCATAGATAAATTAACATGGACCTTCACCCTAAATAAGAGTCTCTCTTATATGTCTTCCCCACTCTGTACATACAGATTGCTCACATTAATCTGGACCCTCACCCTGAATAAGAGCCTATCTTATGTTTTCCCCACCCTGTACATACAGATTGCTAATATTAATCCGGACCTTCACCCTGAATAGGAGCATATCTTATATGTTTCCCCCACCCTGTACATACCGATTGCCAATATTAAAAATCATCCTACCTGCACCTAGTGCATTTTTGAGCCTTTAAACGTTCAAGATGGCGGCCCATGGAGACTCAGGCTGCCTGCAAACAGGAAGTGTCTTCTCACTGTGCCGCTCTACATTCTGGGATTGCTGAACTTTTCCTGACCCCAGCTCTGCTCTGTCTGTGCAAAGCACAGCTACTTGTATAACCCCGCCCCCTGCACTTTTGACCCTCCTCAGTATGTGATACTACTGAGCCAATATGGCGATGCCCATATCCTAGAGTCCTGAACAGAGTTGCAGGCTCTATATTTAATATATTAATTTTAGATGCTGGGGAATAGTTTTTCAAAGGTTTGGGCTTTTCATTAAATGATGCTGAAGTACAACAACATGACCATCATTGCTTCCTTCTGCGCCATGCTGGATCCTCGTGATTTGTATATTCCCACAGATTTGGTGTCTCTACAAATGTAACATCACCCGGCAATCTAATACTCCCCCCCCCCCCCCCCCCTTATCGGGCGCTCTCATCTTCCATCATCGTGCAGCCGCAGAGTGGTGGTCCGTCATGCTCACGCCCCTGTCAGCGCTGTCACATTAAGCTTCGGGCGCACGATCGCCGCCAGCTCTATTGATCTAACCACAGCGCTTTAATCATTCCATTGAATCTCGCCTGTCAGTCCTGACCTCACGACTCGTACGTGGGATGTACAGGTCCTCCGGGATTAGATGACAAGTCATGGGCCATCCATCTGGCTCTTCGCACCAATTCCCTAAATATGTATTTAGCGACTCTGCTGCAAAGCGCAACATTGTATCAGCCGCTCAGGGTCAATTTTCAGCTTTTACTGATTTTTTTTAAAGGGACAGTCCAAGAAATGGCAATAATAACACCCCTGTCACGTACCTCTCAAGTGCCGGTATCTGGAAAGGGGTGAACTGGTGCGAATCAGCAAGATCTGCCACAAATCTGGCTTCTGAAGCCTATCACTAATGATCAGCTGGCTGTGGAGCCTTCTTAGGTCCTGACAGGATGGCCATAGGGAGACCCGGGACAATGCCTGGTGGGCCGGTCTGCTTTGGGGCCAGTTGGGCTTCTGCTTTTAACACCCACAATCTTTCCCTGTCCCCTTAGTCTCCCTCTCAGCCCTCTGTACCCAGCCCTACTGTACCCACAAACCAAGGAACCCCAGCCTCCAATGCTATAGCCAGGGTCAGCTCCAGGCTTATGTGGGCCCTTCGGCGGCATGGTCTCAGTGGGCCTCTTTGTGGTGAAGAGTCGCGTCACATCACCGAGGGATGTCCCAAATTTGGATGCCCCCTAAGGATCATGCTATTTGGACCAAAACTATAGTTTTGTCTAC
Organism: Gastrophryne carolinensis; assembly: GCA_027917425.1. Lineage (NCBI taxonomy): Eukaryota > Metazoa > Chordata > Amphibia > Anura > Microhylidae > Gastrophryne > Gastrophryne carolinensis. The sequence goes on from CM051240.1 coordinate 245,764,003, forward strand.
TTTGAAGCTCACCAAACCCCTTTAAACCTGACCTCGGAGTGTAAATGAATCTAGATCCTCCTGATTTTGGATGCCCCTGTGTGTGAGCCCCGCCCCCCCCTTTGTTCATTACTTTCCTGGAACTGGTGAATGCACTGTGTCGCCAGTTTGAGTTAATGGCCAAACCAGGGGGGTTCTTTCACAAACGGGTCATCCCAAATTGAGATGCCCCTGTAAAGCGGACCAAAACTCAGGGGTGGAATTGCTTGCATAGTGGGTATACCAGTGATCCCAGGGGGTATCACACAGTAGGATATCACAGATTGGGATGCTCCAGGGATAGGAAATCAGCTGAGGTGGGCAACTTAAAAGCAGAACAAAGCCCAGCACTTCCGCCCCTGGAAACTAAATCGAGATTCCCCGTTGTGTGGAACCCCGCCATTCCAGGAGATGTGGGCACCAGCTGTGGCAGTGCCCTCCCAGTCCGCTGCCGGTCAAGCATGGTCGCACACCCCAAATATAGCCCTGGCATCATGGTTGGGGTGGCCTCAGCAGGGATGACTTGGGCCGGTCAAGGGCTGGTAAAAGACCGCCTCTGGGTCCTGGAGGAGAAAACAAGTTGCCGGGCCTTGGTGGCCGCCCCCCCCTTTCATGACTGGTCCCCCTATACAGAAGTCCTGTCTGTGTTGGTTGGTGGTCTTCCCCTTTCATGACTGGTCCCCCCATTCAGGAGTCCTGCCTGTATTGCCCTGATGCTGGTCCTGGAACAATGCACATTGTACAGAGGTGGCGCTCTTCATGTTTCCGAGACCTGTGTTGTAATTGAATTGTGAAGTGGATGGAATGAGAGGAACCCGCAGCTTATCTAGAAAACAGACACAAGATTTAGGAAGTTGGGCAGTTTGAAGTGATTCATAAGATTACGCCGGGCCTGATTGTTTCCTCCAGACAAATGTGTTTGATGTTTTTCCTTCACAGTGTGACAGGGAATGAGTCAGGCGGGCGTCAGACGCGACAAGCGCATTTACTCTGCCAGACACAACACGTTTAGCCTAATCGGCAGAGAATGCCGACGCTCAGCCAGAACATAGACTCATCACCGGCCGACAGTTCAGGATCCCTGTCACTGGCCATTATCTGTGAAAGGTAAGCCAGATTGCTTCATTAAAGGCACATGGCGAGAATCCGTACACCTGTCTGCCCGGAGCTTCCAAATATTTGTGTAGCCAGGACCGAATTAAAGCGCACACACCATGCAGGGTCGTGCAGGACCACTATGTATTTAAAGTAGACCAAAACCTACAGAGATCGGCCCGGGAATCTTATAGAGATAGAAAGACAGATAGATAGATAGATAGATAGATAGATAGATAGATAGATAGATAGATAGATACTAGATAGATAGATAGATACTAGATAGATAGATAATAGATAGATAGATAGATAGATAGATAGATAGATACTGTACAGGTAGATAGATAGATACATACATACATACATACATACTGTACAGATAGATAGATAGATAGATACATACTGTACATATAAATAGATAGATAGATACATACATACATACATACATACATAAGCCTCGATTCAGAGACACATTCGTCCGGACTTCCGTAGCTGTCTGTGAAAGTTTTGGTGGGTGTTTGTAATTTTTTTGCTTTTTTTCGTCCATTTTTCATTCGTACAAACGTTCGGGAATGCGCTTTCGGAAATTTTCAGTTCGTTCAGGTAACTTCCGTTGTTGGGATGGTTTCTGTCTGATTCAGAGAGCTGATTTCCGACGGATCACCACCCTATAAATCCGTTTCATTTCCGATCCACTTACGGGACCTTTGAGGGCTTGGATTGCTATTGTTGAACATGTTTTGCGGCTATGTGGAGGAGTCTGCGCGCCTTTAGCACCAAGGCATTGCATGTATCAGCATGACCGAGGCCATAAATTGTATAGCAATGCATACCTGAATCAATACATTTCATGTATGCCTTATAGATGCATTTTAATGCTGACCTTAATTAATCCTTAGCATGTAAACCTTTATTTTCCCACACATCCATATAATTGCTATGTTTTGTTACACTTATGTCCTTTGTGAATTATATTTGCATTGTTGAACTTGAATCTTAATTTGTTGTAGGAGTTATTGTTTTAGTTGGTTACCTTTGCTTTGTGTAATTATTTTATATTTGGTTGCAGGAACCGCAAGATGTGCCACTCGCCCTTGCTCCTGATGCCCGTCCTTTGCCTGCAGAATGCGGGCCAGGGGTTCTCTAATCGGGCACTATGAAAAACCCGGCCCGTGGCGAGGGCCCTCTGGCTTTTGAAGTCCAGATTTAGGTGTTTGGACCAAACGGGGGGGGGGGGCACACTGCAGTATGACCCCAACAAGGTTATACCAATATTTTAATTTACCTTTTTTAACAGGGACCACACGTGCCAGAGTGGCACAACTGAGTGTCAGGGTCCTTCAGTTGGTGGGCGAAGTGCAGGAGCTGCGCAACTCATTGGGGACCACAGATGAAGAATAATGTTCTGTGGGCTGCCATTGCTATGTATTTTGTTTTTTATAGTTGTAAAAATTTGAAATTTTCAAAATTTTTAAACATTTTATATTTTCTGATGGAATAAAAATAAATGTTACATTGTCATTTCATTTACAAAATACATTAACACAAAACTAATGGGCCCAGAAATATTTAAAGATGAATTTTCACATGACCGAGAAGTGATTTGGGTAAGTTTTATGGGGCTAAAATGGAAGAAGAACCTAACCAAGAAGTGGTTTGGGTGAGCTTTAAGGGTCCAAAAGGAAGATGGAGGATAGTGATAAGTGGTTTGGGTGAGCTTTAAGGGTCCAAAAGGAAGATGGAGGATAGTGCTAAGTGGTTTGGGTGAGCTTTAAGGGTCCAAAAGGAAGATGGAGGATAGTGCTAAGTGATTTAGCTAAACGTTGTAGTAGAAGTGAGGGTGGCAAATATGTAGGCGAGCACTTTAATGAGTTAAGTTTGTAGTGAGCAGGCGCAAGATCGTAAGGATTTCCGTCTGGACGATTATTTATTGAAAAAGGGAAACAGAATCTATCGGGAAACGTAAAGGATTCGTTGGAGAATACGATCGGAAAAGGGCAAAAACGAAAGCCTACGTTGTAACATGTGAAAATTAAACGGAAAAGTCTGGATGGAAAATTACATTCTCTTATTCGTATTCTGCCGTACAAACGGACGGAAACTTTACAGAAGGTTTTCAATGCATGCACAGAATCGCTCGTACACTCATACGAGAACGGAAACATTTCCAAAAAAAACGATCGGAACTAAAACGGAAGGTTTTTTTTTGTCTCTCTGAATCGAGCCTATACTGTACAGATAGATAGATAGATAGATAGATAGATAGATAGGAGATAGATAGATAGATAGATAGATAGATAGATATGAGATAGATAGATAGATAGATAGATAGATAGATAGATAGATAGGAGATAGATAGATAGATAGATAGATAGATAGATAGATAGATAGATAGATATGGGATAGATAAATTGCTCCCCCCATGAAGAGAACCTTTTGCTAGTTTTCAACGCTCATGCATCACTCTAATCCCAGATAATGGCGTCTGTTTCAGCTGTAAAGCTCCGTCTCCTCCAATCATTCTCATTGTTGTGTGTATTAATGATGTCATTGCCACACCTATCCAATGACTGATTGTCTGTTATCTTACAGAGAGAGTGTTTCAGGACTTTACATGAGAGCGAAAATGTCCATTTCTACTCTTACACCCTAAGAAGTGAGTTTCGGCATGGGCTTTGGCCAAATGTATAGCAAAAGTTCAGTGTGTTTTGGTCCGCTTTAAGTCTAGGGGGAGGCATCCTGATTGGTGATGCCCCCATGCATAGCCTCTGGAAAGTCAGACAACATGGACCCTGGAAACTTACATTTTCTGTGACTGGTTCCATTGCTCGGTGCTCCTTGATGCACAATTGCTATGGCCCCACCAGGCACATCCATCCGTTGGTGGTCACGAGGGTCCGGAACATGAAACTGTAAAGCAGAAGAGGTGAATTCTGTGGTTCCAGTTCTTGGGCTTGTGGGGGCTTTATGCAGGGGACTGGTTACACCAATCATGGTCCTTCCCCATGCACAAGCGCCAGTGGCATAAATAAATGTGATGGAGCCCTGATGCAAACATTATATGGGGCCCTTTCAAGGAAACACGGATGGTGTTTTCTTTCTCTAAACGATGCCAAGTGAGCACAAGTATAATAAATAAAGTGGAGGAGCAATAATGAATGGAGCCCCCTGACCTCCAGGGCTGTCTCACCCTATAGTCATGCCCCTGATTGATGCTTTGAAGTGATTCCATGGTGTGGGATCACCTTAAAGTGGACGGCCCTGGAATCTATACGTCTTCAGTGCAGCCAGATTCCCAATTCGGGATGCCCCACTGTGTGAAACACCCCCCCCCCGAGTCCCCAGTAAAACCTCACCTGATCCCTAATGCACCCAATGGTCCATGCCCACTAGATGGTCTAAAGCATTGGTCCCCAACGTTTTTAGCACCAGGGGCCACTTTCATTGGAGTCAATTGTCCCAAGACCCACTGGGGGCTGGGGGTAAGGTTAAGGAGGGGCTGGGGTGGGTTTGGGGGTTGCGGTGGGGTTGGGATTGGGGACTGGTCCTTCCCTCTGGGCATCCCAATTTGGGGTGCTCCGCTATGTGAATCCCCCCAGATCGCCCTGTTAACTCACCCCTTCCCGGTCCTATGGCGCATGTGCGGGCCTTTGTCCTATCAGAGCCATTTGCCATGCATATGTTATTCAGCAAATGGTTCTGACTGGATGATAGCTTGTGCATGCTCTACTTAAGCTCAGTGTAGCCAGCATGAGATCAGCCTGATGAAGTGGGTGATGTGCCCACGGAACGCGTGGCTCCTGGTGCGGTAGGCAGTGGGGAGACTTCACACGTTATTTTCATGATACCTCGGCTTTATTTCTGGTGATGTTTTTTGTGATAGGTTTGCGATATTTTTCGATTGGTATTGTGATATACATCAGTGGTTCCCCTTTGGGATGCCTAATAATATATACAGGTGATTATATTTTCATATTATTCTTTAATTGGTGAATAGAGTAGATTGATATGTTTATGAGTTGTTATGGTTGGGAATATTAATTCTTAATTGATTGTTTGACTAGGAGCACTTGCACTTTATAAATGTATAGATTTTATAGTGATCCGGATCATAGGCAGGATTTGCACATGCTCAGTTGCACTGTTGGAATGATTTAGCACATATATTTAGGCATTTGATATCAATTACTGTGGTGAGACTCTCCCCATCGCCTACACACCTTTATGTTGGTTTGTCCTGTGTGTTGTTGTTTGATTTATGTGTTTTTTAAGGGATTTTAATATGTTGAGTGTATTGTATGTAGTGATTATAAATATGTAATTAATAAAAATGTTGAGTTGAGAGTTGCCTCCCTACATGCTTTTTTTGTCCCGTGCATGCGCCAAAGGACTTGGAAGAGGTGAGGTAACAGGGTGGGGGGTTTCACACAGTGGGGTATCCCAAATTGGGATGTCCAGGGGGGGCAAGGGAACAAAACCGGGGATAGTCAAAGCCATCCTGGGTTTGGTTCCACTTTAAAACAAAGTGAATGCAAATGCAGACACAGACTCTCTGGGCTGCTTACCTTGTCACTCTTTTCTTTACCGCATCCCGCTGCTTTCAGTCACTACCACAGCCAGTTTGGTACGGACCCGTCACATCACTCCAGGGGGCAGATAAGAGGAGGGGATAGGGAGGATTAGGGGAGGATGAGATGGGGAGGAGGAAGGCTGTTGCCTCCGGACCCGGGTCACTGGTCACACAAGTAAAGGCAGCGCAGCGAAGGGAGTCTGGAGCCCCGATGTCGGTTCCAGTGCTGTCTTGTACCACACCACACTGCACTGCGCCTGGGGCACGAAGCCCCACTTCCCTCACTTACCCCAGCTCTTGATGTTGCTGTTCGCAGTGCCGCGGCCCACCTGACAGGGCGCTACAGCCCCTGGTCTAGAGGTTAGGTGTAGAAGAGAGAAAAACCCTAGTTAACCCTTGCTACTGCTCCTTTATGTCCAGGAACTGACACCTTATTCCTATGGCCACTGGTATGTATAGTATGTGCCTGCACTGGGTACCACCAGGAACTAGTGGTAACGAAGCCCAGGCACTGGGTAGTATTTAAAGTAGACCAAAACCCAGGATTTTGACTATCCTGGGTATTGGTCCTTGCTCCTGGGGCACCCCAATCGGTGTGATACCCCCCAGGTCACCCAAACAAACTCACCTCTTCCCGGTCCTACGATGCATGCGTGGCCGCTGGGGCCCTTTCGTCCAGGAGCTCGTCTAATATGAGGGGATCCAAGCACGCGGGTGTCCGCATCCCCCGCTTCCCTCTAACAGGGAGTGTGTCTGCGCCGGACATTCACAAATGCCTTGCTAAAGGGATAGCAGGGATGGGGCTGGCACTTGGGCATGCACTGTTGGACCAGAAAAGAAGGTGAGTTTATGGGTGACCTGGGGGGTTTCACACAGCAGGGCATCCCGATTTTGGATGCCCCAGGGGGGTAGGGAATAAAACTGGTCCGGGAAACTTATAGATTCCTGGGCCGATATCTGTGCATTTTGGTCCATTGAAACCGGACCTTCAGCATCATTTAATGAAAAGTCCAAACCCTTAAAAAACGATTCCCCAGCATCTAAAATGAATATATTTTACGTTTTTAGTCACTTACTTATTCTTTCCCCCACTGGGCTGCAACTCTGTTCAGGACTTTAGGATACGGGCGCCGCCATCTTGACTCAGAAGCATCCCACTTACTGAGAGAAAGTGTGAAGGAAAGAGAGAGAAGGATAAAGCACAGTAGGGCGGGTTATAGCTGTGCTTTGCTCACACAGAACAGAGCCGGGGTCAGGAAAAGGTCAGCAGTCCCAGAATGCAGAGCAGCACAGTCAGAAGGCACTTCCTGTTGTTGATGATGTTCCATGAGCCGTCATCTTGGATGTTTAAAGGCTCATAACATGCAGTAGATGCAGGTAGGATGATTTTTAATGTGAGCAATCTGTATGTACAGGTTGTGAGACTCTTATTCAGAGTGAAAGTCCGCTTTAAGGGCTTAGCCAGCCAAAAGTGCATGAGGCAGGGCCAGAGCCGGATTATAAGGGGGGCGCACGCCCTGGGGCCTCCACCACTTGCCCTGCAAAGGGGGCCTCCACCAACCTTTGGGTTATGGTCTTGTCCAGGAGGCTTTTCAGTCTTTGGTCTGATGGGCTGCAGGGCCAGCAACAAAGCTATCGGTGGCAGTGGGGGCACCCCGAACCTGGGCAATATTTTTTTTGTTTTTGCAAACCTGCAGCCAAAGCCACCACAGGGCAGGACGGAGAGTCTAGAGCAGCAAAGCCGCCGCCAGCAACGCTACAGTGATGGGTGCAGAGCTGTCACTGCACATAAGCCACCAAGCACAGCCGCTGGCAGCTCAATGCAGGGAACCAGCCGGGCGACTACACTACCCCCCACCCAGAATGGCAAAGCAGGAGTTCCCGAGCAGCACGCACCCGCACAAGGGAGGCACAAGGGACTCCATCTGATGTTCCAGTAAGTAGGCGGGTGCCAGACAACCACCAATCAGTTACTTGGCTGGACTATTATTTTATACTGTATCTGGGGCCTCCACCAGATTTTGTGCCCAGGGGCCTCCACCACACTTAATCCGATCCCAGGCAGGGCCATTTGGGCTTCCGAAGAGAAGGCACCAAAAGAGGAATTTTGTGCACACCCTGAGTACATGCCATTTGGTGCAATCCGCACATGCGCCATGCGCACCGACGAAACCATGAATCAGGCGCCTAGAAGCATGCGGAATCATTGGCGCTTGATTTGGGGTATTTAGGCACACGACCATGAATTGAGCCTCATGTATACCTCAACACAAGCCAAAGGGGCCCACTGAGACTGTCACCCCGGGGCCCACATAAACCTGGAGCCGGTCCTGACGGCAGGTAGGTTAAAAATGTTCTGTTTTAAACTTAGCCTTGACAATGCCTTTTAAAGGCTGTAAAATTATTGAGATGTTCGGTATGGAACACAATTTTCAGCACTTGATTAGCACGTTATACAGCACGACGCGCGATGGCCGCGTTTAATGCATTTGTTATTCGTGAAACGGTTATTATATTTTTTTCCCCCCTCCTTTGGTATTGAACGGCGGAAAAATAGGACATTCTGGGGAGCCTCCTAAAATATTTATTTAACAGCAATTTTATTCAGCTGGGTATAGCCAGAATAATTACCCTGTCACTTTAAATATCCCATCTATTTGACATTATTGACAATTTGCTCATCTTGGTGGCTCCTCTTTTATTTTAATCGTGATTGTAATAGGCTGAGAAGCTGCGTCCCCCCGGAGCCGGCAGTTAGCGGCAGCCGCTGATGAGTCACATCACATTTCTACTTTGTCAGGCCGATGCATGTTGTTGTTATTTGCCTCCATTACTGCGGGAAGCTCGGCTGTCTTTGATAAACCTTATAGATTGTTTCTTTGTGTTTACAGTGAGAGAAATGGGCTGCTGTGTGCTGGAAATGGAAAACACTATATAATATGCCTATTGAAAAGAAGAAAATGGAGGGGAAATAAGCCCTCAAAGAAAAGCTACTCACTTAGCCCTCTAAAAGCTCAGCCTCGGAGATGTAGGGTCCTTTAAAAGCCGAAGAAACGAGTGAATGTTTATTGTGAGCGTATCTAAGCTATTCTTTAACGCAATGTAAAGTCTGGTCTATCAGCTTCCATTGATAACAAAAAAGGAAAAAACATTTGATTGAGTGATTTAATGGTGCAACACGTTTCACTGGTAACGCAAGCTTCATCAGGGAGGACAATGGTATTTTATTATTATTATTATTATAGTATATTTATAAAGTACAATCACAGAAGGGAAAAACACACAAAATACTTATACACTACAACAGGGGTACTCAACCAATTCTTGTAAAGGTCCATTTACAGACATCTAGTGAGAGGTGAAGTTCCGGGCAGGGGGCTACTCACTTAGTCCCCTAAAAGCTCAGCCTCGGAGATGTAGGGTTCTTTAAAAGCCGAAGCTATTCTTTAACGCAATGTAAAGTCTGGTCCATCAGCTTCCATTGATAACAAAAAGAAAAAAACATTTGATTGAGTCATTTAATGGTCCAACATGTTTCGCTGGTAATATTATATTTATAAAGTACAATCACAGGAGGGAAAAACACATAAAATACTTATACACTACAACAGGGCTACTCAAGCAATTCTTGTAAAGGTCCATTTACAGACATCTAGTGAGGTGAAGGTCCGGGCAGGGGGCTGTCGTGGGGGGATGGATGGTTAAAATTAGCGCACTGTGGGGGGGGGGGGGCACCACAAGAATCCTATTGGGCACTGGGGAAAGACAGGGAGGCCAGGGCTGCTGAGTGCTGGAAATGGAAAACACTAAATAATATGCCCTATTGGAAAGAAGAAAATGGAGGGGAAATAAGCCCTCAAAGAAAAGCTATTCACTTAGTCTTCGAAAAGCTCAGCCTCGGAGATGTAGGGTCCTTTAAAAGCTGAAGAAACAAGTGAATGTTTATTGTGAGCATATCTGAACTATTCTTTATCAAATTCCATTGATAACAAAAAGGCAAAAAACATTTGATTGAGTGATTTAATGGTCCAACACGTTTCACTGGTAACGCAAGCTTCATCAGGGGGGACAATGGAATTTTATTATTATTATTATTGTATATTTATAAAGTACAATCACAGGAGGAAAAAAAACACATAAAATACTTATACACTACAACAGGGGTACTCAACCAATTCTTGTAATGGTCTATTTACAGACATCTAGTGAGAGGTGAAGGTGCGGAAAGGGGGCTGTCGCGGGGGGGTGGATGGTTAAAAATCAGCGCACTGGGGGGAGGCACCACAAGAATTCTATTGGGCACGGGGGGGGGGGACACCACAAGAATGGGGCACTGGGGAAAGACAGGGAGGCCAGGGATTGGATGGGCAAAACTGGGAAGACACCTACAGAATAAGACAAGACTGTTTGCAATGTCATAAAGCGCTGTAATCTTTATTGTAGGTCAGTAAGCCTGTTTAATCACCCACAGCTAATGCTCGTTTTGTTTACTCTTCCAGATGGAGCGCATTGCCCTTCATGAAAATCCCCCGTCTTCTACTATACTCACCTAGCATTGTTCCGCTAGATTCTGACGTGACAGGCGCCCCGCGTGCATGTGCACCGTCATCTTGCGGCTGGCAATATGCCGACCGCAGTTTGGCTGGCGCCGAGTCGGGGCGCCGGTCACCGGAAGTGACGCGAAATGACGAGAACAAACATTCTCGCATCACTAGGGCTGGCCCGGGGGATTGGCGCCATTAGGGCTTTTTAAACTCAGTTAGGTTGAACAGCTGACAGGCACCGCATCCTCCTCGGGAACCACACAGCATCTTGAAACGCTCTGACGAAGGTTTGAATACGAAAACCGAAACACGTGTCAGCGTGCATGTAGCTGTTTGCAACAACAGCAGCGCTTGTTGGACTCAGCAAAGGAAGACTTTTACTTTGACAAGGGCCTCAAACCATATTCTCAAGGTATTGCTCAACCTTTCTTGATATCTTCCATTTGCAAAATCTTGCACATTAGCAAGAAGTGACTGAACTCTGCATTTTACTCCTTGAGACCAATTCCTATCAATCAATTTCCTGATACTGTCATCGCCATAATCCGCTTCAGATTGCCTCATAGACTCAGTATTCAGGACCCATCGCTTTCTTTTTTGTATATAGTGTAAATAGTGTGTATATATATCCTGACTGTATAAGTGTACTTACCCTCTCCCTCACCCTTCGAGGGGACCTGAATTCACCACTTTAGCTTGATATATCGTATATAAATAAATTCAAACTTTTTTACTTGCATATCAACCATATTTGTCAGGTGTGCATTCATATTTAGTTGTTCTTGATGGTTTGGAGAATTTTTGTCTCAATTTTAGGAAATTGCACCCACATAGCACTACATTGTGATCTTTTGCATTAGACTAAAAACAATTGTGTTTACCAGTTCTTTTTAAATTTGTTATATCAAAACTGGGAAGACAGGAATGGATGGGGCAGAGCTGAGGGGACAGGAATGGATGGAGCACAGAGACTGGGCTGGATGGGGCAGAACTGAGGGGACAGGGATGGATGGAGCAGAGAGACTGGGCCGGATGGGGCAGAACTGAGGGGACAGGGATGGATGGAGCAGAAAGACTGGGCTGGATGGGGCAGAACTGAGGGGACAGGGATGGATGGAGCAGAGAGACTGGGCTGGATGGGGCAGAACTGAGGGGACAGGGATGGATGGAGCAGAGAGACTGGGCTGGATGGGGCAGAGCTGAGGGGACAGGAATGGATGGAGCAGAGAGACTGGGCTGGATGGGGCAGAACTGAGGGGACAGGGATGGATGGAGCAGAGAGACTGGGCTGGATGGGGCAGAGCTGAGGGGACAGGAATGGATGGAGCAGAAAGACTGGGCTGGATGGGGCAGAACTGAGGGGACAGGGATGGATGGAGCAGAGAGACTGGGCTGGATGGGGCAGAGAGACAGGAATGGATGGAGCAGAGAGACTGGGCTGGATGGGGCAGAGCTGAGGGGACAGGAATGGATGGAGCAGAGAGACTGGGCTGGATGGGGCAGAGAGACAGGAATGGATGGAGCAGAGAGACTGGGCTGGATGGGGCAGAACTGAGGGGACAGGGATGGATGGAGCAGAGAGACTGGGCTGGATGGGGCAGAGCTGAGGGGACAGGAATGGATGGAGCAGAGAGACTGGGCTGGATGGGGCAGAGCTGAGGGGACAGGAATGGATGGAGCAGAGAGACTGGGCTGGATGGGGCAGAGAGACAGGAATGGATGGAGCAGAGAGACTGGGCTGGATGGGGCAGAACTGAGGGGACAGGGATGGATGGAGCAGAGAGACTGGGCTGGATGGGGCAGAGCTGAGGGGACAGGAATGGATGGAGCAGAGAGACTGGGCTGGATGGGGCAGAACTGAGGGGACAGGGATGGATGGAGCAGAGAGACTGGGCTGGATGGGGCAGAGCTGAGGGGACAGGAATGGATGGAGCAGAGAGACTGGGCCGGATGGGGCAGAGCTGAGGGGACAGGAATGGATGGAGCAGAAAGACTGGGCTGGATGGGGCAGAACTGAGGGGACAGGGATGGATGGAGCAGAGAGACTGGGCTGGATGGGGCAGAGCTGAGGGGACAGGGATGGATGGAGCAGAGAGACTGGGCTGGATGGGGCAGAGCTGAGGGGACAGGAATAGATGGAGCAGAGAGACTGGGCCGGATGGGGCAGAGCTGAGGGTACAGGAATGGATGGAGCAGAGAGACAGGAATGGATGGGGCAGAGCTGAGGGGACAGGAATGGATGGAGCAGAGACTGTGCTGGATGGGGCAGAGCTGAGGGGACAGGAATGGATGGAGCAGAGAGACTGGGCTGGATGGGGCAGAACTGAGGGGACAGGAATGGATGGAGCAGAGAGACTGGACTGGATGGGGCAGAGCTGAGGGGACAGGAATGGATGGAGCAGAGAGACTGGGCTGGGTGGGGCAGAGCTGAGGGGACAGGAATGGATGGAGCAGAGAGACTGGGCTGGATGGGGCAGAACTGAGGGGACAGGGATGGATGGAGCAGAGAGACTGGGCTGGATGGGGCAGAGCTGAGGGGACAGGAATGGATGGAGCAGAGAGACAGGAATGGATGGGGCTGAGCTGAGGGGACAGGAATGGATGGAGCAGAGAGACAGGAATGGATGGGGCTGAGCTGAGGGGACAGGAATGGATGGAGCAGAGAGACAGGAATGGATGGGGCTGAGCTGAGGGGACAGGGATAGATAAAGCAAGGAGAAAAATTAACATTTTTGTGTACCTTGCAATGCCACTTCCTGCCCGTGCAGTACTTCATTTTGCAATGCTAGATGCCAGGGAGCCATGACACTGGCAGGGAGACTAAGCACTACATCACCAAGCAAGTAAAGGGAACAGTGCTGAGCACAGCAACACATAATCAACTGAGTGCCGGACTCTCAGGGCAGGGGTCCGTAAATCTGGCACCGAGGTCCGCATTCGAACCTCGGTCTGCCAGTTGAGTATCGCTGCACTACAACAATACATATAACGCACAGTATTATGACACGTGTAACTACGTATATGTTACACATAGATACAGGAGCACATTTGAAGAGAGGGACCTGCCCTTGCTTGTCTGAAATTCTACAAAATTAAATTCTTCTTTATTTTTGTCAATTCAGACAAAATCTAAAAGATTCCAGGGCCAGCCGCTGGCCTTTCCCCAATTTGGGATGCCCCACATAGATCGCCAGTAAAGTTTACCATATTCCCTGTCCAATGGCGCATGCACCTGCTCTTTGTCAATCAGAGCTGTTTTCCGTGTCTATGTATTTCTGCAAACGGCTCCGATTTTTTACAATGTGGAGCGAGAGCGACCACATACCCTGCATTCTCGGCTGTGCATGTGCTCCTGTCCCAGCCAATCACAAATCTCGGGTTTTGTTCAGGAATGCTCTCAATGCCGCTTCTCAATGGAGCACAGGAGGTAGGGCTACAAGCGCTAATCCCCAATTATGATAAAAATAACGGTACAGAGATTGCTGCCTTACCTGCAGTGAAGCCTGAGGTGGCTGCCTCACATGGCCTCATTACACCCCTGCGGACAGCCGCCCCTGTCCCTTAGCACTCTGGGTTCGTTTTTTTCCATCACTTTTCCATAAAGGGCAGATTTGTGGAGGACACGACCATACCTACCAACTTTTCAGGGTGGAAATGGGGGACATTTGTTAAATTAGGCCACACCCCCTCATTGAGGGATGGATAGGAGAGGAGGGTGTAACAGTTAAAACAATAGAAACACTTAGAATATACGAATTCATAATTTATTGATTACACCTCAAAGAGGGACAAAGAAGAACAACGAGGGACAGGGGGACATGGACTCAAAAGAGGGACAGTCCCTGCAAATCAAGGACACTTGGGAGGTATGGACATGGCTAACAGTTGTCGTCCACACTGACCCTGGGCCTCTTCTCTAATTAGTGCCCGGGCTGTTAGTGGAAAGTGGGGCCATGCCATTCAGTAAGTGGAACAAAACCCAGCGCGGATGACCCTGGAATATAGAAGATTTAAGGGATGGCTGCTAGTCGTGCCCCAGTGCCATCCTATAACGGGATGCCCTGCTGTGTGAAACCCCCGGGGTCGCTGGTGAACTCACCTTTACCGGCAGCTCCCGTGAAGCTGTGATCACCGGTAGTTGTGCATGCTCCCACGCCCAGCCTATCCGAATAGCTAGGTGGGGGTGTGCCCAAATATAAACCTGGGGAAGCGGCCAGCCGACTTAGGTGCTTCGCACAGCACTTCAGTGATCAGCCGATCACCGATTTGAAAAGTGCCGCTGGGCGTGGTGGAAAACCCCAGTTTTATTTGGAGGCAGGAGCGCGCCCTATGCTGCGGATGCGGCCGCTCATACTCTCAATTGATATAAACAGAGCCGTTTCCCGAGCATTAAATATGCATGGAAAGTGGTTCCGACTGCGTGGTTCTGCGCATGTGCTGCATAAGCTGGAAAAGTGTGATGAGTTTTTCAGGGCAGTTTCTGGGGGTTTCACACAATGGGGCATGCCAAATTGGGATGCCCACGGCACAGGGAACAAAACTGGGGATGGTCAAAATTCTGGGCTTTGTTCCGCTTTAACTAATGAAAATAAGGAAGGGTGGAAAAGGGCACCACATGCTTTAGTTTCTCACACTAATCCATCATTGCGATAAGGAACCATCATTGTAAAGATGCCAGGGACCTGGACCCTCCCAACAAAGTTGCCAGGGAGGGTTAATTGTCACCTAAACAACCTTAGAGGAAGAAATGCCTGACATTCCCTTAAAACTCCTACAATCTATCCTTACCCATCCTATGTTGTTGCTATTGCCCCATGCTGTTATGTGCCATACTGTGCTCCTTCCCCATGACTATACCCAATATGGGAGGCATTAAGAGCCTGGCATATGGCTGCCACCACTAACGGCTAATGACCCCCAATACCTACAAAGGCCTTCACACCCAGGACAATTGCCCTACTCGTTCACAATCTATAGTGGAGTATTTAGATTATAGTCAAAGAATGAGGACTTCCTTACTGGTTTATTAAAGTAGATTGGGGGTACCCCGCTTTGTGAAACCCCCTAGATCGCTGATGCCAACTCACCTCTTCCCGGTCCTTCGGTGCATGCGCAGCCACTCGTCCAATCACATCGCTTGGAGACACGCTTGCGTCCACATCCCACACTTCCCTCTAACAGGGAGCATGCCCGCGCCGGCCATTTACAAATGCCTGGGGTGCGTACTGCTAAAGGGATAGAAGGGATGAGGCCGCGGCTCGCGTCCGTTGGACCAGGAATCAAGGTAAGTGTATGGGGCGACCTGGGGGGTTTCACACAGCGGGGCATCCCGATTTTGGATGCAACGGGGGGAGGGAATCTTATAGATAGCCGGCTGGCTTACAGTGTCCAGGACTGTTGAGATCAGCCAATGGGCGATCTCAAAAGGTCACGGCCTCAGCGGTGGAAATCCCCCTATTCTTTTAAACTGAGCAACCACTAACGAAGCAGCATCGCTGAGGTACTCGGGTGGAG
The DNA here is from genome assembly GCA_027917425.1 of Gastrophryne carolinensis. Taxonomy (NCBI): domain Eukaryota; kingdom Metazoa; phylum Chordata; class Amphibia; order Anura; family Microhylidae; genus Gastrophryne; species Gastrophryne carolinensis. The sequence goes on from CM051240.1 coordinate 245,779,744, forward strand.
AGGGTAGGTGCGGGGGACACAGGGTACCCTAGAAGGGTTTTGCTGCGCTTTAAGATTCATTAAGAGTTGGTAGAGGTGACGTGGAGGCTTATTCATTACTAACGCCAGGTTGGCAGATGAGCGTCTGCATAGCGGCGCTTAGAGCGACTGCTAGTAGACGCTGTAAGCGGGTATCAGTGCTGTAACAGAGCGTCTCAGTTGCTCTAGTAACCTGGCCAGCACTGATGAATGTAATGTATGTTGGGCGCTGTAACAGCAGTACAGCGCTGCAGGGAGCGAGAGGTAGCGCCAGCTCAGTGCGACCGACTCTTGGCGCTCCACACCATACTTATAAAAAAAGGACACACACACAGCATCGGCTCTAAATCTGGTCGCTTTAGCATAGAGCGCCAGAAGCTGTGTGATTAAAGTCTGTTTTTGAACTCATATCCACCAGTAACAAAGCGAAAACACATGGAATGACATTGTTGTAACATTGTGACATTAACACTTTAGTGCCAGACCTGTAATGACAATTCTGCATAAAAATATAAAAGGTCAAAAAGTATGGGAGAGCTACAGGTATTGGAAGCTAGAGTGCCAGCACTATACGCTGAGCCGCCTGTAATAATACATGTGACGCTACATGTCGCTGTTAGAGTCGCTCACCAGATTCGCTTTCATAAATGTGGTTTTGCGTACAGCGCCCGGCATTCACCAGATGCTGCCTGCCGCTACGAGGCTCTACCTGGCGCTATCCCTTCATGACTAACCCCCATAGTGGCAGTTAGTGAGGTATCTCATAGTGGGTTTGTGGATTTCCTTATAGCTGTAGCTCTGTCTGTGCATTTGTGTGCCTGTTGGTGGCCCTTGAGTAAAGGGTTGAGCACATCTGAGTTAAACCACCCCACAAATACTTGAAGAACAAAGATGACAACTGGGGTACTCGTCACTGAACTTCCAAAAATCATAGCTACCAACTTTCCAGGGTGGGAAACAAGGACATTTTTTAAATTAAGCCACGCCCCCTCATTGATTGATGGATAGGAGATAGGATGTAACAGCAATAGAAACACTTTAAATAGGCAAATTAATCATTTATTGATGCATATCTGCATGTTAAACTTTAAAGAGGGACAAATGAGAACAACGAGGGACAGGGGGACATGGATTCAAAAGAGGGACAGTCCCTCCAAATCAGGGACACCTGGGAGGTATGCAAAAATGTCTGCCACTCACTTCAAATCAAATACAAAATCAGAAATCAAATATCTCGCCTGTCAGAGTTTCCCCGGATGAGACGCCTTCCTACGTGTGTGGGTGTAGCCGAAACATTCTGTTAGTAGCGGTGACATTTGATGCCATTTTGCGATTTCGGGAAACGCAATACAGTGTAATTACCTCCCCCGTGTTGTTGTTTGTGGGTGACTCACTGGAGACTGGCCTCCCTGTTCTGTACTTTCCCGGCAACTTTTCTCCATTAGTTATTTACCTGCCTCTTCCTTTTTTCATGCCTCCTCTGTCGGCCTCTGCTCCCTCCATTTTTCCAGTACAGTATTTCCTATCTACTGTATAACTTTGCTTTATCTCCTTTTGTCCTGTATTCATTCCTGTATTTAGATACCAAAAAAACAATTTAAAGAGGACCAGAACTAACACCCCAAGATTCAGGATGTTTCGCTGTGTGAAACCCCCCCAGGTCAAGAAGTGGGACTCAGTCTTTTATACTCCGTTGTTCCTCTTTAAAGCTTTGTGGACAGACACATGCTGCCTATAATAGCATTTCATTTTTGTGGGTGTTTTTAGTTCAATAAGTTTTATTGAAGATTTTGACATGCAAATCAGAAATACAGCAAAGGACATATTAAACCACTAGGGCTTTCATGCGCGGCCTACAGCCTAGATACACAAATGACATCAGCATATCAGCCCTACTATACACTGATTCCTGAAGGTACCCCTCCAGGACCCGCCATCAAGACCCTCTTGACCATATAACTTTAATTTAAACCCACAACACGCCCCAACTAGGGGGCTAGCCGATGAACTACACAGGTAACGAAAGAGGAAGGGAAGGAAAAAGGGGTAGGGCAAGAAGAGAAAAAAAATGGAAAAGAAAGGAATAGACTATTACACCAATAAGAGGTTGGTATCAAAATCGGCCGGCATAAACTCTTGTATCGAAGGAGCCCACATCTCTCGAACTATCTCCAGATTCCCGTTATGCATGGCCGACAGCTTCTCCATCATTTTCATGGGTGTTTAATGATTCAGATGGGGCAGCTTGGTCTTCCACCACACTGCAGCATGTCCCTATTGCGGAGCGCAAATGATGGGTGCAGCATAGAGATCACCTCAATGTACAGGAGACACAACATGCAGCAGAGAATGCACAACGGAGACTACACATAGATATATGTAACAGCACCATCTACTGTCATAAATGTAAAACTGCATTAACCTAGCAATATAGATGCAGTTCACATACAGAGACAAGCTGTCGCACAGTATCTCCAACACCCCTTCTAAACAGCTGAGGCTTAGTCTGACCTGTCTCATTTGCTCTGCTTTTCATATAGTACAGCCTCTCAATATGTGTCACTGTTTGTGGTATCTAAAGCACACCCTACCTGTGTAACCTATTTCTGTAGCTTTAGGATATGTTCTGTTTTTTTTTCCCTGATACTCATCTATGAGCCTGGTCTTTACAAATGCTAGTGTCAGATCTGTCTCAGGCCTTGTCTCCAGGGCATTGATCAGTGCAGTGTATGTATCGGGTAAGCTGCACAACAACATGGCTGCGGCGTGACTGTCTGTTATATTCTCACCAACTGATCTTGTGTTGTGCGATTGCTTCCTCTTCCCTGCTCTTTGTCTGTTGTTCTTCCTTCTATTTGTCCTCTCCTCTTTCTTCTTTGTATGTCTCTCTCCCATTTTATTCTACTCTTTGTCTTTCTTCCCTCTATTTGTAATGATCCAGATGGGGCAGCTTGGTCTTCCACCACACTGCAGCATGTCCCTGTTGCGGAGCGCAAATGATGGGTGCAGCATAGAGATCACCTCAATGTACAGGAGACACAACATGCAGCAGAGAATGCACAACGGAGACTACACGTAGATATATGTAACAGCACCATCTACTGTCATAAATGTAAAACTGCATTAACCTAGCAATATAGATGCAGTTCACATACAGAGACAAGCTGCCGCACAGTATCTCCAACACCCCTTCTAAACAGCTGAGGCTTAGTCTGACCTGTCTCATTTGCTCTGCTTTTCATATAGTACAGTCTCTCAATATGTGTCACTGTTTGTGGTATCTAAAGCACACCCTACCTGTGTAACCTTTTTCTGTAGCTTTAGGATCTGTTCTGTTTTTTTTTCCCTGATACTCATCTATGAGCCTGGTCTTTACAAATGCTAGTGTCAGATCTGTCTCAGGACTTGTCTCCAGGGCATTGATCAGTGCAGTGTATGTATCGGGTAAGCTGCACAACAACATGGCTGCGGCGTGACTGTCTGTTATATTCTCACCAACTGATCTTGTGTTGTGCGATTGCTTCCTCTTCCCTGCTCTTTGTCTGTTGTTCTTCCTTCTATTTGTCCTCTCCTCTTTCTTCTTTGTATGTCTCTCTCCCATTTTATTCTACTCTTTGTCTTTCTTCCCTCTATTTGTAATGATCCAGATGGGGCAGCTTGGTCTTCCACCACACTGCAGCATGTCCCTGTTGCAGAGCGCAAATGATGGGTGCAGCATAGAGATCACCTCAATGTACAGGAGACACAACATGCAGCAGAGAATGCACAACGGAGACTACACGTAGATATATGTAACAACACCATCTACTGTCATAAATGTAAAACTGCATTAACCTAGCAATATAGATGCAGTTCACATACAGAGACAAGCTGCCGCACAGTATCTCCAACACCCCTTCTAAACAGCTGAGGCTTAGTCTGACCTGTCTCATTTGCTCTGCTTTTCATATAGTACAGTCTCTCAATATGTGTCACTGTTTGTGGTATCTAAAGCACACCCTACCTGTGTAACCTTTTTCTGTAGCTTTAGGATCTGTTCTGTTTTTTTTTCCCTGATACTCATCTATGAGCCTGATCTTTACAAATGCTAGTGTCAGATCTGTCTCAGGCCTTGTCTCCAGGGCATTGATCAGTGCAGTGTATGTATCGGGTAAGCTGCACAACAACATGGCTGCGGTGTGACTGTCTGTTATATTCTCTCACCAACTGATCTTGTGTTGTGCGATTGCTTCTTCTTCTCTGCTCTTTGTCTGTTGTTCTTCCTTCCATTTGTCCTCTCCTCTTTCTTCTTTGTATGTCTCTCTCCCATTTTATTCTACTCTTTGTCTGTTTTTCTTCCCTCTATTTGTAATGATCCAGATGGGGCAGCTTGGTCTTCCACTACACTGCAGCATGTCCCTGTTACAGAGTACAAACGATGGGTGCAGCATAGAGATCACCTCAATGTACAGGAGACACAAAATGCAGCAGGGAATGCACAACAGAGACTACACATAGATATATAAAACAACACCATCTACTGTCACACAGTATCTCCAGCACCCCTTCTGAACAGCTGAGGCCTAGTCTTATTTGCTCTGCTTTTCATATAGTACAGTCTTTCTTTATCTGTCCCTGTTTGTGGTATTTAAAGCACACCCTACCTGTGTAACCTTGTGTCTGTAGCTTTAAGAGCTGTTCTGGTCCTTTCTTCACTGATACTCATCTATGAGCCTGGTCTTTATAAATGCTAGTGTAAGATCTGTCTTAGGCCTTGTCTGCAGGGCATTTATCAGTGCAGTGTATGTATCGGCTAAGCTGCACAACAACATGGCTGCGGCGTGACTATCTGTTATGTTCTCACCAACTGATCTTGTGTTGTGTGATTGCTTCCTCTCCTCTTTGTCTGTTTTTCTTCCTTCTATTTGTCCTCTCCTCTTTCTTCTTTCAATGTCTCTCTCCCCTTTAACTCTCCTCTTTGTCTGTTTTTCCTCCCTCTATTTGTCCTCTCCTCTTTCTTCTCCTCTGTCTCTATCCCCCCTTCCGCTATCTCTCCTCTTTCTTCTTTGTCTGTCCTTCTTTCCTTTCTCATCTCCTCTTTCTTCTCTGTCTGACCCTCTGCTCTCTATCTCTCCTTTCCTCTTTTTTCTTTGTCTGTCTCTCTCCCATCTAACTCTCTAGCCCTTTTTCTTTTTACCTGGCTCACTCTTGCCTCTATCTCTCCTCTGCTCTTTGTTTTGTCTTTCTTCCCTCTATTTGTCCCCTCCTTATTCTTCTTTTTATGTCACTATTTCCTCTATCTTCTCCTCTTTATTTTTGTCTGTCAGTCTATCTTCCCTCTATCTCTCTTCTCCCCATTGTTTTTGTCCGTCTCTTTCCTCTATCGCGCCTCTTCTCTTTCTCCTTTTTTGTCTTTCTCTCTCTCCTCTATTTCATCTATCACCATTCTTCTTTTAAAGTCTCTCTTCCCTCTAGCTCTCTTTTCTTCCTTCTTATCCCTAACTCTTGTCTCATATATCTGTCTGTCTCTATCTGTCACTCTTGTCTCTCTCTTTTTTCTTATTTTTGTCTCTTTTCCCTCTATCCCTCCTCCTTCAGCTTTGTCTGTCTCTCTTCCCTCTATCTCTCCTCTCCACTTTCTTCTTTGTCTGTATTGTCTCTCTTTCTCTTATCTCCTCTTTCTTCTTTGTTTGTATTGATTCCCTCTCTCTCCTCTTTCCTCTTTCTTCTTTGTCTGTATTGCTTTCCTCTATCTCTTCTCTCCTCTTTGTTTTTCATCTTTCTCTCTTCCCTCTATCTCTCCTCCCATCTTTGTTTTTTTATCTGTCTCTCTTCCCTCTATCTCTCCTCTCCCCTTTGTTCTTTGTCTGTATCGTACCCTCTATCTCTTCTCCCCTCTTTGTTTTTATTATATTTTTCTCTTCCCTCTATCTCTTCTCTCAACATAGTTTTTTTTATATCTGTCTCTCTTCCCTCTATCCCACCTCTTCTCTTTCTTCTCTGTCTGTCTCGCGTCCCTCTATCTCTCCTCTCCCCTTTGTTCTTTGTCTGTATTGCTTCCCTCTATCTCTTCTCTCCTCTTTGTTTTTTTATCTGTCTCTCTTCCCTCTATCTCTCCTCTCATCTTTGTTTTTTTTATCTGTCTCTCTTCCCTCTATCTCTCCTCTCATATTCGTTTGTTTATCTGTCTCTCTTCCCTCTATTCCTCCTTTTCTCTTTCTTCTCTGTCTGTCTCTCTTCCCTCTATCTCTCCTCTCCCCTTTGTTCTTTCGCTTCGCTCTATCTCTTCTCTCCTCTTTGTTTTTTTTTTATCTGTCTCTCTTCCCTTTATCTCTCCTCTCCCCTTTGTTCTTTGTCTGTATTGCTTCCCTCTATCTCTCCTCTCATCTTCGTTTGTTTATCTCTCTATTCCCTCTATTCCTCCTTTTCTATTTCTTCTCTGTCTGTCTCTCTTCCCTCTATCGCTTTCCCTACTTTATATCGTTCCCAGCTGCCATTAAGTTGGATGGGGGGCTGGAATAAATCTGCCGCTGCAGCCAGCCAGCACAGAGCACATATTACCTCTGACATTATTTAAAGGTACACACTGGGGAAATCAGCCAAGAGTGCGCTGATCAAGTGACCTGTTATTTATATTACACCAATACCTTTACCTATGGCTGACCGAGAGGCCGGGGCTAGAAGGCGACAACGCGGCTGGAGACGGACTTTCCGTGTTTTTTTTTTTAGCATTGAACAAAATCTGCTCTTATGGCTGAAGCTCAGATCCTCCCTGGATAGTAAAGTATTCTTTAGTTTTTTTTTTGTTTCAATATTTTTATTGAAATTTCCAACGATACAGATCTGCAAGACATACAGCAGTGTATTGCCATCCCACGCAGGGAGGTGTATAGAAAATGAAATGGGCTAGCAGCAGACATTTTACAGTACAACAGGGTAACCAGATCAGTGTTTTAACAATTCTCACAGTAACTACGAGCATGGAGAGGCACCGGACATACGCTCGGTACTACCAGCGCAGTTTACGTTACGTCACGACTGTGTCCAGGGCGCAATTTACCCCAATCTCGGAGGTGTCGGCCAGGATGAACGGCTTTCTCATCAACGAGAGGCTATCTAGCATCCCGACCGACTCCCACGACAAATTCCTCTCGGTGTGGGAACCATGGATAAGATTTACCTGGCCTGGTGAATCTCTGCGGGCACTATAATAACCATATGTGGTGTCTGGTGGAGCGCGGGAGTGATAAACCCCCCTTCTCTCCCCCCCTCCTTTCTCTCCCCCCCCCTTTCTCTTCTCCCCCTCTCTATACTTTGGCCCCCATGTGGGGTCACTTTCTCTCTTTCCTTTTTTTCTGCAACATAAGAGCTTTAGGCCCTTATTTATCACGGGCTAGCGCCAGGTAGTGTCTGACGAGCGCCAGGTAGCGGCAGCTAACGGCGACTACCGACTCAAGTACGCCCGGCGGCGGTCACAATGACGGCTAGCGCGGCATTCATCATGAAGCCGCCTGGACCGAACAGCGCCGCTGCAAATTCCCTCACAGCGCAAGGTATGAGCTGTCGCTCCCTGGCGATGTCCAATGCATTTCAATGGAGCAATCTATAATTAATCGTAATTAATTGGTATTTTTTCTTTTTTTTTTTTTTTTTAATGTCAAAAATTCGGAGACCACTTCTGCAATGTTAGGATTTATTTTTACGTAAAAAAAAATTAAAAAAAAATTTGTGCAGAATTGATCTAACAGGTCTGAGATTAATGTATTCATATTACAAAATGATTATAAAAACATGTATAATGTTACATTCAAAAAATATGGTTGTTTAGGGGTTAAAAACTAGTTAATACCCATCGCCGCCAGCGCTCTGGGGTTTAAACAAGGTAATGGACAGCGACAGCACATTCAGAGCGTCATTTTTTAATGAATATGAAGCTAGCCGTTCGCTCTGGCCATTCGCTGTCAGGCGCTCACATACAACGCTGAACCTGTGAAACAGCGACCCCCCAGCCCGTATTCAACATTACCGCACACTGACTGAGTCGCTGTCATCAAGCTAACGCCGGCCAAGCACAGCGAATACTGGCTGGCGCTGAAAAAATCACGCTACAGTCGCTCATCTGGCGCTACCTGGCGCTATTAATGAATCGGCCTCTTACTGTTTTTTGACGGTTTCTTGATGGTTCCTTCTGTGCATGCGTACGGCTGTGTGGGACAGCCCACTGGCATACCTCAAGGGTTGTGGCATGACTGGCGTGCGGTCGTGGGGGTGCGGATGGCGGGGCTGGTCGCGGACACCGCGGGGCTCCGTGATCCGCGCAGTCCTGGACAAAGTATTCTTTAGATTAAATGGTCTGTCAACCTATATAATAAAAAAAAACAAAAGATAGTCACCTTCTCTCTCCCGCAACAGTTTCAGACCAGTCCAATGTTAACCATCCAGGTCTTTCTGTACAGCCCATAGGTTGTTGTTATTTACATATTCCAAAAAATAACCTTATTGGAAAAATGATTTACTCAAACTGCAAAAAAAAAATCATTGCAGGAGCAAGTGATTTCTTTTGACAAATTAGAAAACGTTCTTCTTGTATTTTCTTGTGTTTTGAGTAACCAATCTGTCTGAGAATCAAGTTGTAATTTAAAGCGGAATTCATCCGGGCCGGCCCTGGAATCTTCTTTCAGGGCATTCTGAAACCCTCTGGGGCACTGGTCACTTACCTTTCCTTGGTCCAACGGCGAATGAGCAGGCTCTTGTCTTGACTATCAGGCTGATTCATTACTAACACCAGGAGGCTGATTTATTAATAGCGACATGTAGCGACAGTTGAGCGACCGTAGCGGTATTTTCACAGAGCCCGCTAGTAGTCGCTGTGCTTGGCAGTTGTTCGGTTGTTGACAGCGACTCAGTCGGCGTGGCGTAATGTTGAATACAAGGTTATGAGTCGCTATTTGACAGGTTCCGCGATGTATGGGTGCGCATGATAGCGACTGGTCACAGCGACCGGCTTCCACCATATTCATCAAAAAATCACGCTCAAAAAATTCAAGCGCTGTGAAATGCATGTTTAAACCCCAGAGCGCTGGAGGCGATGTGTTAAAAGTAGTTTTTTAACCCCCAAACAACCATATTTATGGAAACCAAATTTTAAATAATTTAGTAATATGAATACATTAATATCAGACCTGTAATACCAATTCTGTACAATTTTTTTCCCTTAAAAAAATATCTAAAATGGCAGAAGTGGTCACAGAATTTTTCACATTAAAAAAAAAAAAAACATTAATAACAATTAATTATTAATATTTAAAGATTGTTCCATTGAAATGCATTGGAGAGCGCCAGGTAGCGAGAGGCCATACCTGTCACTGTTCAAGGTCGGACGCTGGCGCTGTGGGCTGAGGCTGGCATAATTATGAATGAGTGGCTATATGGCGCTATCTCAGTCGCTAAGCAGGATTGGCTTGATAAATGTGTGATTGTGGTGGGGAGCCGGCGTTCTCGTGGCGGGGCCCGTCATTACCGGCCGCTCACCAGTCGCTACCTGTCGCTATTCCTTCATAAATAAGGACCCAGGTAGCGAGAGATGAGCGTCTGTAGAGAGGATTTCAGAGCGAACGCTAGTAGTCGCTGTGCTTGGCCATGGTTCGTTGTTTCAGAGCGCCTCAGTCGCTGGCCGGCATTGTTGAATACGTTATGTGATTCGCAGTACTACGCTGTATGGGGGCGAATGGTAGCGCCAGCTCAGTGTGACTGACTCACACCACATTCATCAAAAGAACAGCCTCAAACAGTTCAGGCGCTCAAAATCGGGTCGATGTAGCCCACAGAGCCAGAAGCTGTGTGATTAAAGTCTGATTTTGAACATGTATCCACTAGTAACAAAGCGAAAACATATGGAATTACATTGTTAGAACATTGTAACATGAACACTTTAATACCAGACATGTAAGGACAATTCTGCATAAAAATATTATTAATCTAAAAAGTTTTCAAAAATGTCATTTTCTAGGCCAGGATACATGTCTGAAAGATTTGAGATTATATTAAATAAAAAAAAAAAAAAAAAAAATTGGGATCAGGAAAGGGATTTAAGGATCGTCCATAGAATTGTATGGGAGAGCGCCAGGTAGTGAGAGGTAAGACGTGGCGCTATGCAAGGCTGAACGCCGGCACTGTACGCTGAGCCTGGGATAATGATGAATCGGAAGCTACATGGCGTTGTTCCAGTCGCTCACCAGAATCGCCTTCATAAATGTGTAATTGCTGCCGTGTCCGGCGCTCACCTGCCGCTACCTGCCGCTACCTGCCGCTTACAAGGCACTACCTGGCGCTAGAGCTTCATGAATAAGGCCCTATGTCATTCAGCAAACGGCTCTCATTGTTGTCAATGGGGAGCAGGAGTGGCTGCATTCCCTGCATCCTCGGGCTGTGCACTCATTTACATTTTTTTTTTATAATTATATATATAGTAGCCAAAAAAAAGATAAAATATATATATCGGATGTTTTAAAAACTACAAAACCTGAACCATGCCCTGCATGCTGCAACCAGATATATTACCTGTATGAGACCATTTCAGACATTTGTGTGGGCTAACAGCATTGAAATAAATGGATTTAGCATAGCTGTGCCCAGTGGTGGACTGGGGCAAAAAATCAGCCCTGGATTTTACCAGCCTCTGGTTGGCCCGTGACTTCCTTGCAGAGGCCCCCCAACCATGATGCCGGGGCTATAGCATTGGGGGCTGGGGTTCCTTGGTTTGTGGGTACAGTGGGGCTGGGTACAGGGGGCTGAGAGGGGGACTAAGGGGGCAGAGAATGAATGTGGGTGTTAAAAGCAGCAGCCCAACTGACCCCAAAGCAGTGCGGCCCACCAGGAATTGTCACAGGTCTCCCTATGGCCATGGCAGTGGTAGCAGATGTGGTGTGGCAACACACACTCTTCAATGCGAACAATCAGAGCTGTTTGATGAGAGGCCACGCATGTGTCATTGGAGTGGGGAAAGGTGAGTTTTTAGATGCGTTCACATAGCGGGGCATCCTGATTTGGGATACCCCAGAGAAACACCAGGTGGGTTTAGTTCCACTTTAGCAGTGGCCATTTCAACCTCCGCTCGTGATCTCCCCCTGCCGTTTTATAGCCTTGGCAGATTCATGTACTTGTTGACCACCCCAGGGGTGGGGTTCAGAAACTCATAGGCTGGCTGGGGCCAGTAAAGTACTGGGCGGATTTTTTGCCCCAGTCCTCCCCTGGTGTGGAGCGACATTTCTATGTGTGTGTGTTTGTGTAGGTAAATAAAATATATGATAATAAAAATTTGCCTGACAAATGAGTAAATATGGGTCTTTGCTGACCAGTTTCAATGGTTAGTGTGGCACTAACCATGATACTGGGGCTATAGCATTGGGGGCTGGGGGTCCTTGGGTTGTGGATACAGTGGGGCTGGGTACAGGGGGCTGAGAGGGAGACTAAGGGGCAGGGATTGGATGTGGGTGTTAAAAGCAGCAGCCCAACTGGCCCCAAAGCAGAGCGGCCCAGCGGGCAGGGCCGGCGCTACAACCCAGCAGGGTCGGGCATCTGCCGAGGGGCCTGCACAGTGGGGTCGGGGCCTACTGAGGCAGAACAGCCTATTAGAATACTTAATAATCTGTAAAAATGTGTTGACATAGTCATTAGTCATAGTCAGATGGCTCTCATTGTATGAGAGCTTGCACAAGTGCCACATGGAACAAGGTAGAGGTGTATGAATAGCGGTGTTCTGGGGGGTTTTACACAGAGGGGCATCCCGATGAGACTCTGTGTGTGATAATCAGACCAAAATGATCAGACAAACAATCGAAAGGTCTGATTGTTTTGGTCTAATTGGACTGACTGTACCACTGCGACGCTAGGCGCCATCTGGTTAGCGGCATGTGCAACAAAGCTGCCACCAGATATCAATGGTAATACTACAATAGATGAGCTGGGGGGGGGGGAGGCTTCCTTTTGGTGAGACTTGTCTTTAAAGTGGACCAAAACCCAGGATTTTGACTATACCCAATTGGGGATGCCCGTTGTGTAAAAGCCCCCAGGTCACCTAAACAAACTCACCCCCTCCTCGGTCCTACGGTGCATGTCATCCAATCAGCACGCTTGGATCCGCTCACGTCAGCTCGTCTAAGGCGAGCAGATCCAAGCGTGCTGATGGCCGCATCCCCGCTTCCCACTTACAGGGAGGGTGCCCGTGCCGGCCATTCGCAAATGCCTGGCACTGGCACACACCTTTGTGATGTGACAAAGGGGGTCCACTGAGACCCTGTCGGCCCACAAAACCCTGGAGCCGGCCCTGCCAGCGGGCATTGCCCCCGGTCTCCCTATGGCCAGTCCGCCCATGGCTTTGCTGCATGCCTTTTACATTCCAGGGCTGACCGCAGAGAGTTTTGTGCCGCTTTAAGCATAAGTTTAGCCAAATCCTCTTTGACGGGCGTCCCATTTTTATGTGCTCGGAGCAGCATAGGAGGTCGGTCCTAAATGAATAGAGATCTTGGCAGCATGAAAAATCATCAGCAGGAGCAGTCATCAAATACTCGGCAGATCGTTCTCCTGTGTCTTCGGGTGTCTTCTAAGCCCGGAGGCCACAATATTTCCTTGTCCCCATAGCAAGCAGACACTACAAAAAGTAATATCCCTCTTCTGTGTAGTAATGGATTAATCATTTTCTCCTTTGCGGTGCTGCCTTATTGAGCGGCGCTTAATTACAAGAGAACAATAAAGTGCTAATAGGGTTATTAATGTCACCTATTTAAATCTGCACCAAATGCGATCGCGTAGCCGCGTCCTCCATTCTGCTCGCCCTCCGTGTCGTGAATTTTCCTTCACTGGGGTGTCCATGCTGTCACCATCTAAAGTTTGTTCCCCGTGTAAAGATATTAAGTCCATTGGTTTGTCATGCAGGGCCAGATTTAAGTTACAAAAATAGCAACCACCAGTCTAGAGCTTATAAAAGTCTAGGGCTGGTGGTGTCCTTTTCCGCCGGGCATCTCGATTTGGTTTCTGATGCAAGGCCAGAATAAAAAGAAGCAACCACCATTCTGGAGCCTATAAGACTCTAGGGCTGGTGGTCTCCTTTTCCGCCGGGCATCTCGATTTGGTTTCTGATGCAGGACCAGAATAAAAAGAAGCAACCACCATTCTGGAGCCTATAAGACTCTAGGGCTGGTGGTCTCCTTTTTCGCCGGGCATCATGATTTGGTTTCTGATGCAGGGCCAGAATAAAGAGAAGCAACCACCATTCTGGAGCCTATAAGACTCTAGGGCTGGTGGTCTCCTTTTCCGCCGGTTTGGTTTCTGATGCAGGGCCAGAATAAAGAGAAGCAACCACCATTCTGGAGCCTATAAGACTCTAGGGCTGGTGGTCTCCTTTTCCGCCGGTTTGGTTTCTGATGCAGGGCCAGAATAAAGAGAAGCAACCACCATTCTAGAGCCTATAAAACTCTAGGGCTGGTGGTCTCCTTTTCCGCCGGGCATCTCGATTTGGTTTCTGATGCAGGGCCAGAATAAAGAGAAGCAACCACCATTCTGGAGCCTATAAGACTCTAGGGCTGGTGGTCTCCTTTCCGCCGGGCATCTCGATTTGGTTTCTGATGCAGGGCCAGAATAAAGAGAAGCAACCACCATTCTGGAGCCTATAAGACTCTAGGGCTGGTGGTCTCCTTTTCCGCCGGGCATCTCGATTTGGTTTCTGATGCAGGGCCAGAATAAAGAGAAGCAACCACCATTCTGGAGCCTATAAGACTCTAGGGCTGGTGGTCTCCTTTCCGCCGGGCATCTCGATTTGGTTTCTGATGCAGGGCCAGAATAAAGAGAAGCAACCACCATTCTGGAGCCTATAAGACTCTAGGGCTGGTGGTCTCCTTTTCCGCCGGGCATCTCGACTTGGTTTCTGATGCAGGGCCAGAATAAGGAGAAGCAACCACCATTCTAGAGCCTATAAGACTCTAGGGCTGGTGGTCTCCTTTTCCACCGGGCATCTCGATTTGGTTTCTGATGCAGGGCCAGAATAAAGAGAAGCAACCACCATTCTGGAGCCTATAAGACTCTAGGGCTGGTGGTCTCCTTTTCTGCAGGGCATCTCGATTTGGTTTCTGATGCAGGGCCAGAATAAAGAGAAGCAACCACCAGTCTGGAGCCTATAAGACTCTAGGGCTGGTGGTCTCCTTTTCCGCCGGTTTGGTTTCTGATGCAGGGCCAGAATAAAGAGAAGCAACCACCATTCTAGAGCCTATAAGACTCTAGGGCTGGTGGTCTCCTTTTCCGCCGGGCATCTCGATTTGGTTTCTGATGCAGGGCCAGAATAAAGAGAAGCAACCACCATTCTAGAGCCTATAAGACTCTAGGGCTGGTGGTCTCCTTTTCCGCCGGGCATCTCGATTTGGTTTCTGATGCAGGACCAGAATAAAAAGAAGCAACCACCATTCTGGAGCTTATAAGACTCTAGGGCTGGTGGTCTCCTTTTCCGCTGGGTATCTCGATTTGGTTTCTGATGCAGGACCAGAATAAAAAGAAGCAACCACCATTCTGGAGCCTATAAGACTCTAGGGCTGGTGGTCTCCTTTTCCGCCGGGCATCTTGATTTGGTTTCTGATGCAGGACCAGAATAAAAAGAAGCAACCACCAGTCTGGAGCCTATAAGACTCTAGGGCTGGTGGTCTCCTTTTCCGCCGGGCATCTCGATTTGGTTTCTGATGCAGGACCAGAATAAAAAGAAGCAACCACCATTCTGGAGCCTATAAGACTCTAGGGCTGGTGGTCTCCTTTTCCGCCGGGCATCTCGATTTGGTTTCTGATGCAGGACCAGAATAAAAAGAAGCAACCACCATTCTGGAGCCTATAAGACTCTAGGGCTGGTGGTCTCCTTTTCCGCCGGGCATCTCGATTTGGTTTCTGATGCAGGACCAGAATAAAAAGAAGCAACCACCATTCTAGAGCCTATAAGACTCTAGGGCTGGTGGTCTCCTTTTCCGCCGGGCATCTCGTTTTGGTTTCTGATGCAGGGCCAGAATAAAGAGAAGCAACCACCATTCTAGAGCCTATAAGACTCTAGGGCTGGTGGTCTTTCTCATTGCAGGGCATCCCGATTTAGTCTCTGATGCAAGGACAGCTTTAGGATAATGAGGAACAACCACCACCAACCATACCGAGGAATGTGTCCGTCTCCTGTCCAATATGGCGACCATGAAGGTGATTGATTTTCCTACCAGCAGCACACTGAGCCTGCCCCCTTCATTGTAATGAATGACGTAGGAGTGCTGTGGGCTATATGTAGTGGCCTGGGTATAAATAGTAACTAGTCAGTTAGCTAATAAGAAACCCATGTACATAGAGTTAATAAGGCATTAAACCCTTTTTGTGGTTTCCAACCATGAAAGTGCATGGATAGTGTAGTACCCTTAATTAGACTCAAGATGGCAGCAGTGGGATTAGGCCATAGACAATCATTGGGCCATTGAATGAAAATTGTTCTAGATCAGACCTGGGCCCAGGGCCACATACTGAACTTTGATTGGCTCTGACCGGCGTTCCCTGTAAGGTGCACGGCCGCGCGCTGCCACCGCCCCGACGCTCAGTCCCACCCACTGTCCGTGCAGTCTTGCCAGAAAAGATAGTGCCGGGTTTGAACAGCACTTTTGCCCCTGTAATGTAGCGGGGGGGGGGGGGGGGGGGGGCGTGTGTGGATTAGAGCCTGCTGTCCTATTGGACAGCCCCATCCTGCAGGTTTGGCTGTGGGCGGAGTTTCTCTTCCCGCCCTTGGCCTGTACTGTGTGTCATGTGTCAGTGGCTGCGGAGCTGACGCCGGAGATGGAGGTTCTCCAGCCACTTGTCTGTGCCTCACGTAGCAGGCTGCTGGCACTTGTAGTCCACACCAAATGTGTTACATGCCGTACGCAGCGTTCATTTCTGGCCAGACCAATGCCTTTGGGAGGGACCATGCTGCAAGGTGGGAAGGGTTTCACACAGCCTTTTATCCAAGGCCAGCCACTGGTCCCCCCCCCCCCCCCCCACCGGGCATCTCAAATCGGGATGCTCCACATTTTCAAACCCTTTTTACTCAGTAGCAACGTGAAAAAAGGCCGAAAAGTCCTTCTCTGAAAGAAGAACAAAACCCAGAGCGGCCACTGGTCTTCCCCCCTGGGTATTATAGATCAGGATGCCCCACTGTGTGAAACCCTTGTTACTTAGTAGCAACTTGACAAATGGTGGACTCCCCCTTAAAGTGGAAAAGAACCCAGAGCGGCCACTGGTCTTCCACCTGGGCATCCCAGATCGGGGCTTTGTTCCGCTTTAAGGGAGGGAGTCTGCCATTTTTCATGTTGCTACTGAGTAAAAAGGGTTTCACACAGTGGGGCATCCCGATCTGGGATTTCCAGGGGGAAGACCAGTGGCCGCTCTGGGTTTTGTTCTGCTTTACGTGAGGGAATCTGCAATTTTTCACATTGCTACTGAGTAAAAAGTGTGAGCAGCACTGTGTTACCTTAATAATGTAAAGGAGGGGGGTTATTCCATCCTAACCTGATTTGGTCATGATGTTTTAAAGCAGACCAAAACCCATGTAACCCAGCCCTTTGGAATGTGAATGAATCCAGGGCTGGGTTACAGGCATCATGCCTCTGGGGCCCCCAGTATGGGATGCCCTGCTGTGTGAGACCTCACTAGACACACAAAATGTGGTTTATTTAATAAACTACATTTTTTGTAAGGCAACCTCACTTTTTCATTGTCTAACTATAACATATACTTGTACCAGCCAAAACAATGCTATTTACTGCTTTTTATAAAGAAATACAATTAAATTTTGCAGAATTAAGTTCAGCCTTTTGGCCCGGCCCTCCACAATATTTTTAGTTTCTAATGTGACCACAGGGAAAAAATAATTGCCCCCCTCTGTTCTAGATAGTAAGGTAAAAAGGGTTAATAGTCATAGCAGGATGCTGGGTAGAAACATAGTAATAACCAGGAGGGTAGTGATTGGTTAGAGGGTTAAAGTGGACCAAAACCCAGCTGGATCGGCCCGGGAATCTATAAGCACACTCGGAGCAGCTGTGCTTAGACAGCGCTTATATGCCCATAGCTCAGCGGCTCCGAGTGTGCTGATTGGACGAGCGGCTGCGCATGCGCCGTAGGACAGGCATGAGGAGGGTTGATTATAGAGATCTGGGGGGTTTCACATAGTGGGGCACGGGGGAGTGGATAAGAGAGCAGCCTATCAGAAGTCGGACATGTGACATGTGATGGAATGTTCTGGAAGGTAGCTAGAGGTGTTATAGGAAAGCCCCAGTGCAAAAGCCACTTGTTCTTACCAATTGAATTGTAGAGGAGCAGAAGTGAATGAGAGAAGGGAAGAGATCCAGCAAGGAGAGGGGGGGGGAAGCTCACTGCTCGCCCGGAAGCTCCATCAGGAGCGCACTGCTTGCCCGGGAGCTCAGCGGCGCTTCCGAATTGCCGGTACAGCACTGAAAACAGTGTTGAATCAGCCCTAGTGTGACAGTTTAGTTGTAACTTAACTAATTAGCATATTGCTGCCATTCACCATGATACTACTTCTTGTTAGTCTTTTTTTTTATTAATATTGGGCAAAGGTTTTGTAAAAAAAAGAAACACCAGCTGCTTTGGGGCCCTGGGCTGGGGATGGAAGGATGGAAGCTTTCCTCTGAGTATAGGTGCACCTAAAAATCATCCGGCACCAGAGAGGGATGCTCTTAGTGCCCTAAACATTGGCCACAGACTCTACAGGAGCCGCTATTGTGGTCTTAAAGTGGACCAACACCCAGGATTTTGACTATCCTGGGTTTTGGTCCACTTCGGTGGGGCACCCTGATCGGGGGTGCCCCGCTGTGTGAAACCCCCCAAAAAGCCCCGAAAACTCACCTCTCCCCGCTCCCACGTGACCGCTGCAGCCAATCCCTGCCCGCGGACAAGCGAGAGGCAGCGCCGGACAAGCAGAGCGCGTCCACCGTGGCCTCCCGCGCGTCCCTCTTACAGGGAGCACACCCGCGCCGGCCATTCACAAGCGGCCGGCGCGGGAGCACGTCCTGCTAGAGGGACGCGCAGGAGGCGGCGGCGGACGCGCATGTGCCGCTGGAACGTGGAAAAGGTAGGATTGTGGGCTTCCTGGGGGGTTTAACCCATATAGATTCCCGGGCCGATCCCCCCTGGGTGTTGGTCCACTTTAAAAAAGGTTAATTAAAGGTTATTTAAAGAAAATAATTTTTTTTATAGATAGCAATCTGGATAGCATAGGTGCACCCAACTTTTAGGCTGTTATTTCGGTTTAAAGTGAACCAAAACCAACTTCACGATGGCCCTTTAATCTATAAGACTCCAAGGCTGATAGATTCCCCCCCCCCTGGGGCATCCAGAACCGGGATGCCCCGCTGTGTGAAACCCCCCAGGTCGCCCGGAAACTCACCTTCTTTCCCAGTCTAATGATACATGTGCGGGAAACGGCCGAATACCCGCTATTCCTTTAGCAGGGGCGTGTGTCTGCGCCAGGTATTTATAAATGAAACAAAGGAGAGGTGGCAGCTGCTCAGACCAATTTATAACTAACCTGGGAGGTGCAGGTGAGCAGGGCGATTAGGATACAAAAGTCTTAAAGGAGCCACAGCACTCAAACTAGTTAGCTTGCAGACCAACCTACAATCTGTCTCTAAACTTGGTTAAAAACAGGGGGCTCGGTCACACACATCTGCAGAAGTATGCTTAAGCTGCACCACCAGCACCAAGGTGCCCCTGTGAGGTGCAGTCCTAACTCTAATCTCTGAGAGCCCCATTTGGGACATACAATGCAATACATAAATTGGGAGCAGGCTTACCTGAGGTTGCCCTATTTATAAATGGCCGGCACAGGCACACTCCTTGTTAGAGGGTAGCATGGGATGCAGCCGCCAGTTGCTCAGGTCAGCTTGCCTTAGACAAAGGGGCGGGAGCAGATCTAAGCACGCTGATTGGACGAGAAGCCCCACATGCGCCATAGGACTGGAGAGATGTGAGTTCGCTCGGGTGACCCGAGGGTTTCACAGAGCGGGGAAACCCCAATCGGGGTGCTCCAGGGGCAAGGCCCAAACCCAGGATAGTCAAAAGGACCAAAACCCAGGAGAATTAAAATCCTGGGTTTTGGTCCACTTGAAATATTTGCCTATTCAGCAGAATTGGATCCGAAACATAACTGATCATCGCTGCAGGCAAGATGGTGGAGGCCAGTGGCGGACTGGGGCCAAAAAAATCAGCCCTGGATTTTACCAACCCCAGCCCAGCCCAAGACATACTTGTTAAGGCCCCCCCACCATGATGCCGGGGCTATAGCATTGGGGGCTGGGATTCCTTGGCTTGTGGGTACAATGGGGCTGGGCAGGGCCGGCTCCAGTTTTGTGGTGGCCCTTGGACAAAAGAGTCTTAGTGGGCCCTAAAGTAGTGTATTACATGATGTTACCTTTCAGCTCCGCTGCCACAAATGGGTCACCATCTGCTGCTGATCATCCTCCAGTTGGACACTGTAAAATAATACTATGGCCAAGTGTGAGCCGGAGTGGGCCCCTGGAAATTCACAGGTTTGCCCTGTGCTGGTGCCGGCCCCAGGGTTGGGTACAGGGGGCAGGGATTGCATATGGGTGTTAAAAGCAGCAGCCCACCAAAGCAGTGCGGCCCACCAGGTCTCCCTATGGCCAGTCCACCCCTGGTGGAGATGAGGATCAGCAAACTAACAATAACTCTTATCTATGAATAAGGACCCTATGCTGTCCGAAGCGTTAGATTGCTATTGGGACTTAATTTCTATCTTTTTTACCGCTGTTTTTTGTATGAGCAATTTTAAGGAGGACATCATTAAACGTTATATTTTAAGGAGTGCTGACCTTCCAGCTTTCTTTTCTAACAATAACTCTTACCCTTGATGCTTTTCCACCAAACAAAACCCATTTCCTATATTGCATTAATGGATTTTAGAGTACATGGCTTTACCATGTGCGTTTATTCTCTCTACAATCTGCTTTACTTTCTTCAGTAAGAAGATTCAAACCGAATGTGTCTTTGAATATATTTGAGATCTCTAATATGAGAGCTTTGTGTTCCCAAGGTCAACATTTCTTTTTCTTTTTTTAAATGATCATTTTCTATTTTAGATCCCTCCATATTATGGCTCCTACACATATAAATTTCCAATCCTGCGCCATTGCAGCCACCACCCCCCTCCCTTCCTTCCCATCACCTTCTTTAAGTAAAAAACTTCCCGTCTCACCTTCCATGCTGAACGATTTTGCTTTGCAAACAGCTCTGTCATTTGGAATCCCCTGGCTCATATGTCACCGGCCTGCTCTGCATTAGGAAATATTACCTGCTCCTCATTTCCATTTTGATGCGCTGTCCCTCTCCTGCCCTGCGCTTTGCATGACAAATTATCCCCCCACCCCTCCACGCTTTCAAGCGGCGGATGATTTGGGGAGATTATTTACTATTTAAAAAAGGAGCAAACTGTGATGCCTAATGTAAAATAAAAAGCCGGCTTTGACTATTTGCATTTTCTCTGCCTTTCCTCTACTTTTGGTGTTATTAGTGCCGTCTCCTTCCTCGTATCTATTAGACTGTAGGCGATGTTTTAAAACTTCCAATTATTACTTTCCCTTCCTGAAATTAAATGTTTTGCAGCGTTTTGCAATAAAACAAGCTTGGAAACGTTTTTCTTTTCCAAAGAGAATCTGTCATAAAAGTGCCAATTCCTAATGCAGGGCCGCCATCAGGAATATTTGGGCCTCATACAACCAGGTAGGTAGGGGTTGGTCCCTCTTAGAGTGGTGTCCCCGGGGTCTTATAATGTTGTCCTGTGTGACATCCTCTGGAGGGGTACCAAGTGCGCCTTGTTGTTTTCCCTTTATAACAAATAATCCAATAATCCTCCATAACAAATCTTACGGACTAACACAATATGGCGCCGCAAGCTCCGCAGACCAGGCATAGGGGCTGGCACAAACGGAGATGCGCCGACAGATGCACTTCCGGTTTCTAGGGCGGGAGGAGTAATCTCCTCCCACCCACAGCGCGAACAGCCCCACACGCAGGCGCGCAGCTTCTATGAAAAAGCGCGCACTTCAGGTCCCAAACCACGCACAGCCAGATGCCACATAGGATCTCAGATACCGGACAGACCGGACAAGATCCACAGAGGATCCACCCCCCTGCTCCATTCTGAGGGAATCGGATAAGCCTGAGCAAGCAGATTTCAATTATAAGGTACTAAAAGCTAACATACAAAATACCATATATAACATGAATATCAAGCACTGATCAAACAAATTACCTCACAGAACATCCCCCTCATAGCAGCGCATAAGATAGGACAGCGGGAGGCAGTTTTCCCTACTTGTTCACAGTGAGTAATCAAATAACTATTATATTATATCAATATACCACTCTGTTGGGCATACATCACTCATCCCTTGAAAATCCTCATGCAGACCTAAACGCACTGAAGAAGCCACCAGAGCGAAACGCGTATGCAAACCTACCTCACTTGTTACAAACGAGGGATCACATGCAAACCTACCTCACTTGCTACAAACGAGGGATCACATGCAAACCTACCTCACTTGCTACAAACGAGGGATCACAAGCCCAATATACTTGCTACAAACTGCAAACTAACCTCATTTGCTACAAACAAGGGATTATAAATCCACTATACTTGTTATAAACAAGAGACTTGGCAACACACAAAAAAACCCCGAAATAGGGGCAATTGGTGAAATGAACCATTATATTGTATATAGTGTATATATCCACACTACTGTTTGTTTATATATTGTTTATATATTGTATTGTCCATATAAATGTTGAAAATAAACTTGAATTTGCACACAAAAAAATAGATCCTTTAAAGGAAAAACAACAAGGCGCACTTGGTACCCCTCCAGAGGATGTCACACAGGGCAACATTATAAGACCCCGGGGACACCACTCTAAGAGGGACCAACCCCAACCTACCTCAGACTTTTTTCTGATCATTGTATCAGAAGCGCCTTGCCCAAAACAACTCCTCTTTACCCAGACTACCCCCTCTCCCCCCCCCCACACCCCATACAACCACAATGTTAGGGCTCCCCATAATATGTATGTGATGGCTGAAGTCCCTGAGGCAGTAAATATCTAGGGCAGTGATACTCAACTGGCCTATGAGGGACCCCTGCCCTGACAGCCCTGCAATCAGTTGCTTCTGTGTTGCTGTGCTCAGAGCTGCCCCCTTATTGCCAATAACATTTTGAGCCCCAGACCACCCGTGTACACAGGCTTCACAGAATGCAAAGGGGGGGTTAAGTTGGACCAAAACCCATGGTGATCGGCCCAGGAATCTATATGAAATCCCAAATCAGGATTCCCCACTGTGTGAAGCCCCCCAGGTCGCCCCATACACTTTCCTTCTTTCCCGGGTCCAACGGCGCATGCGCAAGCCACAGCCGCATCCCACTATTACTCTAGCAAGGCTCATGCTGGTGCAAGGTATTTGTGAATGGCTGGCGCGGGCACGCTCCCAGTAGCGGGTAGCGAGGAATGCGGTCGTCAGTGCACTGGGAGCTACTGGGGCTGGGTACAGGGGGCAGGGATTCAGTGTGGGTGTTAAAAGCAGCAGCCTAACTGGCCCCAAAGCAGTGCAGCCCACCGGACATGTGTTGCTGTGCTTAGTCCTGCCCCCTTATTGCCTGTAACATTTTGGGCCTGAGACCACCCCTAAACACAGCCTTCACAGAATGCAAGGAGAGGGTGTTAGAGCAGTGTGATTTTTGGGGTGGGGGCAAACAAGTCTTTTTTTAGTTTTGCTGGGGAATCCATAGCCCCCCCTCCAGTGTGCTGATTTTTAACTATCCACCCCCCGCGGCAGCCCTCTGTCCGGACCCTCACCTCTCACCGGATGCTCTTAAATGGACCCTTACAAAAAGTGGTTGAGGCTGACAACCTTAAAAGTCCTTTATAACACAGCCATCCAAGGCTGTATAAAACATGTTTTGTGGGCTAATTAGTATTTGACTCACACATGGGCCAATTAGAATTTCAATAGCCAACTGCTGTCTTTGATAGTTTAAAGCACACAAAAGGCAGGAGAAGCAACACGGTTGGTATCCGCTAGTTTCCACCAATTTGCTCCCGCCACTCTGCGCTAGCCTGTAGCATGCACTAGTGGCAGACACCTCTGAAAAAAAATTAGCTGAAACTAGCCGACAGCCACTCTGACTCTGGGTCCTGGTCTATGGTGCCCGGGCTGGTTTTACTTGGATAGGAGGGACCCCACACCATTTTAACCTGTTTAACCCTTAAACATTTAAAAAAGGGCACCCCCAGAGAGGGGACCCTATGTAATTTTTTTCATAAATTTTTTAATTTAAAAACAATGGCATGAGTGTCCCCCTCTCCATTCCACTTATCTCTCCGGCTACTGACATCTCGCTGCAGGGAGGGACCTTCTATACCGGCAGAGTGGCAGAGAGCGAGTGAAGGAATAAATGGCTTTTGCTTTGTGAGAACAGCATCCATCTTGTATAAATACACGCCATCTGATGAAATGCCCTTTGCACATAGCTGCTGCAAGTTAAGTTTCTATTTCTCAGAAAGCACGTGATTTCTTGTAAATGATGTGACATGGCGAGAGCACCAAGTTTTGCATTCATCACTAGAGAGTAGGATTTCCTTTGTGCTGTGTTGTATAAATGCAAGCTGTACCAATAAACGAGCAGATCACTCTGGGAAACTGTACCTTGTGTGTGCATCATAGTTTCTCAAGGGCGGTCTCCACCGCTGTGGGCTTTAAGCGCACTCTATGCAGACAGACTAGAAGAGCCAGTCAAACCTATTAACCCTTTCAGCAAGATTTTGGGATCCCAGTCGGTGCTGTGGATTCTACGGAAGGCATCACAGGACAACGCCTTGGGGACAGCAAGAGAGCAGGAGAGTTTTTACTTTTTAGTAAACGATTTCAGGGAAAAATTCAGTCGGCGAGAATCAAAGAACCCTAGATCTAATAGTTCAGTTCGCTCATCTCTACTGATGACTGCAAATGGGCAGCCAAACATACCGAGTGGCTGGAACAGATTGTAGCTGCTGTAAATTATTAAATCCCAGATACATCACATTAAGAGGGAAGATGGCGGGAGATGAGCAGTGAGTGTCAGGGGAGCAGGAGGGAAGCATTAAATAACCCGTCTTTGTCTTCCTCCTTAAGTAAAGGTGCCCTTGTTCCTCTTAATTTTCCTTGATTTTCAGCGGAGGGGAGCAGCGCCGGCTCTCGTGAAGTTTTACCATCTGAATTGCAAAAGAAGAAGGGTGCGCGGCCCCTGCAGGAACAATGGGGCAGGTATCGGGCTTTTTACGAAACACAATCAGGTTGATTCAAAGAAACATGTAACAGCTTGGATTTTGCTCACGATCATCCTATTTTTTACGTCCGCTCGTGCGTTCGTATGAACTTGCGAGTGATTCAATAAGCAAATACGTTTCTATCCTAAAAGATACGTCCGTTCGTATGATATCTCCCGAACTTGCCTCAGTCAGTTGGCAATCGTAAAAATCACGTTCATGTGCTCACCTGTTGCGGCGGCAGCCTGTTTTGTCGGCGGCTTCCATCGTCCAGCTCTTCCAATTACTTGCGTTTGCCTCTGGTTTTCATTGGTTTTTGGCCTCTTAGATTCGTGCGTTCTTATGTTTATAAGATCTTGCGCATGCGCACCCTCAACCAGAAACTTACATAAACCCCGTAGCGGCTGCATCCAACTTCATTTCTCGGTCCCTCAAACTTACCTAAACCCCTTAGCGCCTGCATCCAATTTCATTTCTCGGTCCCTTAAACTTACCTAAACCCCTTCGCGCCTGCATCCAATTTCATTTCTCGGTCCCTTAAACTTACCTAAACCCCGTAGCGCCTGCATCCAACTTCATTTCTCGGTCCCTCAAACTTACCTAAACCCCTTAGCGCCTGCATCCAATTTCATTTCTCGGTCCCTTAAACTTACCTAAACCCCTTCGCGCCTGCATCCAATTTCATTTCTCGGTCCCTTAAACTTACCTAAACCCCGTAGCGCCTGCATCCAACTTCATTTCTCGGTCCATAAAACTTACCTAAACCCCTTAGCGCCTGCATCCAATTTCATTTCTCGGTCCCTTAAACTTACCTAAACCCCTTAGCGCCTGCATCCAATTTCATTTCTCGGTCCCTCAAACTTACCTAAACCCCTTAGCGCCTGCATCCAATTTCATTTCTCGGTCCCTTAAACTTACCTAAACCCCGTAGCGGCTGCATCCAACTTCATTTCTCGGTCCCTCAAACTTACCTAAACCCCTTAGCGCCTGCATCCAATTTCATTTCTCGGTCCCTTAAACTTACCTAAACCCCTTAGCGCCTGCATCCAATTTCATTTCTCGGTCCCTTAAACTTACCTAAACCCCGTAGCGCCTGCATCCAACTTCATTTCTCGGTCCCTCAAACTTACCTAAACCCCTTAGCGCCTGCATCCAATTTCATTTCTCGGTCCCTTAAACTTACCTAAACCCCGTAGCGCCTGCATCCAACTTCATTTCTCGGTCCCTCAAACTTACCTAAACCCCTTAGCGCCTGCATCCAATTTCATTTCTCGGTCCCTTAAACTTACCTAAACCCCTTAGCGCCTGCATCCAATTTCATTTCTCGGTCCCTTAAACTTACCTAAACCCCGTAGCGCCTGCATCCAACTTCATTTCTCGGTCCCTCAAACTTACCTAAACCCCTTAGCGCCTGCATCCAACTTCATTTCTCGGTCCATAAAACTTACCTAAACCCCTTAGCGCCTGCATCCAACTTCATTTCTCGGTCCCTTAAACTTACCTAAACCCCGTAGCGCCTGCATCCAACTTCATTTCTCGGTCCCTCAAACTTACCTAAACCCCTTAGCGCCTGCATCCAATTTCATTTCTCGGTCCCTTAAACTTACCTAAACCCCTTAGCGCCTGCATCCAATTTCATTTCTCGGTCCCTTAAACTTACCTAAACCCCGTAGCGCCTGCATCCAACTTCATTTCTCGGTCCCTCAAACTTACCTAAACCCCTTAGCGCCTGCATCCAACTTCATTTCTCGGTCCATAAAACTTACCTAAACCCCTTAGCGCCTGCATCCAACTTCATTTCTCGGTCCCTTAAACTTACCTAAACCCCGTAGCGCCTGCATCCAACTTCATTTCTCGGTCTCTAAAACTTACCTAAACCCCTTAGCGCTTGCACCCTTCTTCATGTTGACGACCCTAAAACTTACCCAAACCACATAATGTACATATGTCTATATGTTTATAAGCGTGTTTTTTCTGTTTTGTGTAATTGTTTTTGGGTGCGCATATTATAAAAGACACATTTATGAAGGCTTCAAATATAATTTATTTAAATTATTTTGTTTTTTTTTTTTTTTTGGTATTTTCAAACATAGTAAAATGTTTTTTACTTTTTTTTCAAAACTTAGTAAAATTTTTTGTTTTCTTTTTTCCATAGTAAAATGTTTTTTACTTTTTTTTCCAAACTTAGTAAAATTTTTTGTTTTCTTTTTTCCATAGTAAAATGTTTTTTTTTTTTTTTTTTCCAAACATAGTAAAAGGTTTTTTTCTTTTTTGTACAAACATAGTAAAATTTTTTTGTTTTTTTAAAAAACATAGCAAAATTTTTTTTTTTTAAAAAAAAACATTAAAACGTTTCCAATAGATTAAAAAATGTTAACCGAGTTAACAAAAGTAGCCAGGACCAAGGGCACTAATCATCCTCCTCTTCTTCATCTGTTGGCCCCAACGTCGCCTGTATGGCCAGCAGCTCGGCCACCAACTCCTTCATTCTTTTTTTTTTTTCATGCACGGTTTTTGGGATAATCCCTGTAAGCAATAGAGAAATAAACATAAATAGGAGTCCCAGACCGGTTTGTATGCTGGAAATAGATTTGGGGTTAATCAAATACATGTAAATGCATGACATATGTCATTCTTCCAAGGGATAAAGTTAATGCATTTCCCACAGGTAAGTCTTTTAACTCCTGACACCGGACCTTCAACATTATTTAATGAAAACCAATAACTATTCCCAAATGATTCTGCACCAGATCAAAGTACATTTTGGAGGTTTTTGGATTACAGCGCCGCCATCTGGACTCTGAAGCATAACACTTAATGAGGAGTGGAGAGTTGGATAAAGTACAGGGGAGTAGGTTACAGTGGTGCGTTGGGAATCCCGAGCATAGCTGGGTTGAGGGAAAGGTCATCACTCACACAATGCATGGCAGCACCTTCCTTTTTTCAATCTGTATCCCATGCTGCCTGTAAATATTGTGCATTCCATATTCCCCAATATTGGTTTTGTTCAGTCTAATAACATGCATTAGATGGGTGAAGGGTGTTTTTCCATGTTTCTAATCTGTAGGTACAGTGTGATGGCTAAGTCTTTGGTTCTTAATACTAGTTAGGGTCCTCTTTAAGCTAACGAAGTGCCCACATGAAAGTGTGAACTACACATTGGCTACGCCTTTAGTTATGTGTGTGTTATTAGCTAACCAAACATTAATATGAATAATGGCATGGAGACTTACGGAGTTGGTGGCCGACAGATGGCTGGTTGGGGCCAACAGGCTGCCCTTGGTCCTGGCTCTGCTGTGAAGAAGTCCCTGGAGAAACATGTGACATTTGGTTAGTACTTGTAGAGAGTCACTATTCCCAACATATCTGGCTCCCAGTCTGGCTGACATCACTCACCTTCGCCAGGATCGACTTCAAGCATCTCTGCTGCCTCCTCCTCCACTATCTCACCCGCTCCAGAAGCTTCTACAAATACATAATAAAGGATAACTTAGTTTTTGGCCTGCCATGTATATCTTTGTGCCTATACATGAAGAGTGACATACCAGAGCCTTCCCCATGCGTGGCCAGGTATGACTCCACGCCCACGCGCCTTGGCCCCTCCTCTGTGGTAAGGTCCAGGGGCTGGTCTGAGGAGGCCACAGAGGAGGGGTAGGTCCGTCGCCCGGGAGATCCACCACCTTCACTCACAGATGCAGAGTCATGCAGCACTGGTCGGCCTGTACGTCTCCGGGTGCGGCGAATTCTGAAATCCATTTCCAACACTACCAAAGAAAAGTCATTATAAATAAAGGCATAACTTAGACATTTGGAACATATAACATGCAATTGCTTGGTACTTACTTGGGAAATGGATCCCAAAAAACCTCCGCACCCGGGGCATGTGCAGACGCTTCAGGTCCGACCAATGCTGCATGATCTGGGTGTGAGTGAAGGTGGTGCTGGTGACACGGTGGATCTCGGCGATGATCTCCCGGGCGATGTCCCTTTTCTCGCACACATTGGGCGCGAAGTCATACCGGCGCTGAAGCATGATCTGAAAAACATAATGGACACAGAGCTTTTACTTTTACACACAGACCCATATGTGTTGCATCACAAGTTGAGTATTTAATGTCATTAACACACACATTTCGAATGGCCGCCATTTTTGGGGAGTGCCTTAAAGAGGACGTTGACTGTGATTGACAGTCTGGTCTTATGTTATATGTATCACACACCATGTACATACAGATAATAGCCAACATCAAGAATCAGGCCACCTGCATCTATGGCATGTTAGGATGTTTTAAAGATCCCAGATGTAGCCTAATGCTTAGGCTTTTGGCCCACGTGTGTGGCTTCCCGTTGTGTTTTTATGGCTTAGGAAAACAGTGTTCCGCAAACATCCGCATCAAGGTCCGAGACAGGCCAGGTTTGACAGCTCGCCCCGCTACTCCACAGGTTAATTAACTGTTGCTAAGCCGGAGCAATTGGCCGAATTAGGACATCAGCATAGACAGGTGAAAACGTGGCCAGGCTCGGCCCTTGAGGATGAAGTGTGAGGAGCCAGTGATTAAACATTAAGAGACCCCAAACTAGTTCCCAACGCATCATTTACATTTAGGCCATCATTGACTATTCTATTAAAATGCACAGGCAGCCACTTACCAGCATGAGGATCTCTTCCTGTTGACGGGTGAAGATAGTGGGCGCCATCTTTAGTCTTCTTCCAGGCAGCAGATAAGTGAAACCCCAGCGGTTTCCTGGTTCCGCACGAACGTACGTCCGTACGAGCGCGTAGTCGTGCGCATAGGCGTCAGACGCTGGGCGCATGATTTAAAGGTCCCTGCACCCAAAGCTCATTCTCTTTGAGCTTTTGGACAAAATGGCACCAAAAAAGGCAGCAGCTAAACGCGGCCAGCAAAGCCAGACCTCTGAGGGCCCAACAACCAGGTCCCAGCAACGACCGAAGAAGCTAAGGTCCCAGAAGGCCCAGAAGGCAAGTACCACCTCGGCCCCACCAAGGGACACTGGACCCTCCCTTTCCCAAAAAAGGGCCCCAAAGGCACGTGCCCCTGCGGCCAAAAAACAGGCCACAGCAGCCACCACCACCTCTGCCCCCAGAAGAGGCCGCCCAAGGGAGCCCACACCACCCATGCTTTCAAGCCGGGCACTTAGCCAACCCAGGCCCCACAGCAGTGCCCGAAGCACATCCAGCCCACACAGAAGGGCCCGAAGCCCCTCCAGCCCGCACAGAAGGGCCCGAAGCCCCTCCAGGCCGCGCAGAAGGGCCCGAAGCCCATCCAGGGCCAGAAGAACCCCATCCAGGGCCAGAAGCCCAGCCAGGGCCAGAAGCCCCTACAGGGCCCGAACCCCATCCAGGGCCAGAAGAACCCCATCCAGGGCCCGAAGCCCAGCCAGGGCCAGAAGAACCCCATCCAGGGCCAGAAGCCCCTACAGGGCCCGAACCCCATCCAGGGCCAGAAGAACCCCATCCAGGGCCAGAAGCCCAGCCAGGGCCAGAAGCCCCTACAGGGCCCGAACCCCATCCAGGGCCAGAAGAACCCCATCCAGGGCCAGAAGCCCAGCCAGGGCCAGAAGCCCCTACAGGGCCCGAACCCCATCCAGGGCCAGAAGAACCCCATCCAGGGCCCGAAGCCCAGCCAGGGCCAGAAGAACCCCATCCAGGGCCAGAAGCCCCTACAGGGCCCGAACCCCATCCAGGGCCAGAAGAACCCCATCCAGGGCCAGAAGCCCAGCCAGGGCCAGAAGCCCCTACAGGGCCCGAACCCCATCCAGGGCCAGAAGAACCCCATCCAGGGCCAGAAGCCCAGCCAGGGCCAGAAGCCCCTACAGGGCCCGAACCCCATCCAGGGCCAGAAGAACCCCATCCAGGGCCAGAAGCCCCTACAGGGCCCGAACCCCATCCAGGGCCAGAAGCCCCCGACCTGGCACCAGCCGGGAACAGAGCCCCCGACCTGGCACCAGCCGGGAACCTAGCCCCCCAAGAGGGCCCCGAATTGCAACCATGACCACATCTACACCTGGAAGTTCGGTGGCCAGCCACGCCAGAACACCCAGTCCCTTGGCCAGTCCAGTCCAGTCATTGGGAAGCCACCAATCCGGCCATTCCCCTACCCAGCCCCAGGCCATAATGTCACCACATGTGTCTGCACACATGGAGGAGCAGCCAAGCCAACCATCTGGCCGCACATTGCGCCGCGGCCAGTTGAGTGGGAGATTCTCCCATGACCAAAATATGGCATTGGCTAGTGGCCTTACATTATACTATGACGAGCTATATGGGAGCAAATCCAAACACACCACCAAGCAGCGCAAGATGGAATTGTTTGAAACCATCCTCCGACAAGTAAATGCAGCGGGGGAAGAGAGGAAAGATGTGTCCCAAATTCAGAAGAAAATCTCTGATCTGAAGTATGCTGTACGGCAAAAAGAAATTAAAAGGCATAATTACAGGTAAATAAATGTTTTCGCTAAATATAATGTTTGGGATGTGCTGTATGCCCCTTTTCTGAATACCAAACGATTTTCTCTTTTCAGCATGAAAACTGGAGGTGGCTTTCCATCTAAATTGGAGTTTACCCCTGCTGAGGAGATTGTGCTTGGACTTCTCCATCCGGTCGCGGTCGGTGGACATGCTGGTCTAAGGGACACAGACTCCCCGACCCGTACCCACGGTGAGTACTATTAAATCTGCATGTTTGCCTGTTTGCTAAATAATCTACAGTTCACTAGTAACAAGATAACGGGATGCCCCTATGGTTTGCCTTGCTTGGCCTCGCACTACTGTGGCTGTTTGTGTCCTCTTTTGGTCCCTGGGAATCACACATTTAGGCCCACAGCCATTATGGCAAAGATCAAATGTCCAATTGTATTGTTAAAGTCATGAAGTTTCGCAAGATAAGTGAGATATTTTGAAGCAATCACAAAACACACATCATTATGTATGGCTTGCCTTTTGGTTGTGTGAGTTGTGTTTGAGTTAACTATTTAATTAGCCACCCACAAACATATGTGACCAAGAGCAGCGAGACTCAACTGGCGGCCCGGGGTCCCAATGCGGGCCTTGCCACCACATTCAAGGACCCCTGCCCAGACAGCCCTGCACTCAGTTACTTCTGTGTTGACGTGCTCAGAGCTGCCCCCTTGATCGGCCATGTAGTGGTTGGTCTCCTGCCCAATGTCATGGCTCCGTGAAACAAAGCATTGCAATATGAAGTACTGCCCAGGAAGTGGCATTGCAAGGTACACAGTAACTTATTTAATTTTTCACTGGCCACAATCGTGTCCCGCTGCCCCTGCTCTGGCCCATGTGCCACAGTCCCCCTATGCCCCCCCCCCACATAAGCCCCATACATTTGTAACAGATTGGCTCCATCCATCACATCACCATCAATACGTTAACTCCCCCCTTTAGACATCCAATCCCTGTCCCCTCAGCTCTGGCCCATCCAGCCCAGCAAGGGCAAGCAGCCTTTATTAGTTGGCACTTTGAAAGCTCCAGCCCCTCCACCAGTGTCTTTATTTTTAACTAGACACCCCCTGCGTCAGCACCATGGCCAGACATTCACCTCTCACCACATACCTTTAAATGGGCGTTTCAAACAATTGTTTGAGTACCCCGGACCTAGCGAATGGTAGGCTAAATCCAAAAATGTGCCCTGAAAGTTGGATGCTGAATGGGTACACTTCATGACTTAGAACTGAGGTCACTTAGCAGTTTGTCCGAGCCATTGCACCTCTGTAAACTTGCGTGGGTTTGAACAAAGGTCACCATTGCTCTAGAGTTGAATAATATTACAAATAGAGCTATATTTGATTACCTATCCAAAAAAAGGTTATGTGTGTGTGTTTACGTGGTATTTTTTTCTCTTCTTCAGCCCAGCATGATCCCTCAGCAAGGGTAAACTCACCCCCCAGTTTGGTTATGCCTACCAGGTCCGTACAGCATCGGAGCCCAGATCAGAGATTTTCGGTAAGTTTATTTAGTAGCATAAATACTAACAAGTGCTTAAGAATGTGTTAAACTGTTGAAATCCTAAATTGGGACGCAAACTTAGCCTTTTTTTTTTTGATATGTCCCTACAGACCCGCACACTCATGGAAGAGATCCAGGACATGGAGGAAGATGATGATGTCTCCGTACAGGGCACGTCGGATGAACTCCCCCTGGGTCCCAATTTGGAACTGCTCGATAATGTTTCTCTGGCCAATCCTCAGCAGCAGAGTGAATCTCCATCCATTGTGCTTGCACATGGGGAGACTG
Source organism: Gastrophryne carolinensis (assembly GCA_027917425.1). Classification (NCBI taxonomy): domain Eukaryota; kingdom Metazoa; phylum Chordata; class Amphibia; order Anura; family Microhylidae; genus Gastrophryne; species Gastrophryne carolinensis. The sequence goes on from CM051240.1 coordinate 245,812,382, forward strand.
ACACTACAGTCCCCAGTGTTCACTCTGCTGCTGAGGATTTGCAAAGCAGGCCGGTTGCTGTTGAGGGTACGACACCACGCGGCAGGGCACGCCCAAGAGCCAGGGTAATTGTGCGGCGGACGCCATTACGCCGCCCCACAATTTCCCAGGGGAGGCAGAGTGCCCTGCTTCAATTATGGACCCAACAAAGGGACTCTTATGACGCCCAGCTCGTTACAGAGCGTGAGCAAAGGCATGCCGACATGGTGAACATCCATACCAGTCTACAGGGCATCCTCGCGGAGTTGCGTACCCTCAACAGCAACGTGGCCAATTCAAGTAATGGCATCCAGTCAGCCATGGCTGAGATGACCAATATGCAGAGAAACATTGTGGAGCAGTTTCAAATTCACAATGCTGCCATGGCCCAGGCTAGGTCCCATTCCCATGGACCTCCACCTGGACCTCCACCTGGGTATTATGGGCAGCCACCCTATTAAGCCATGGGTGTGTGGGACATCTTTTCTCTTAACCCCCACTGTATTTACTTGTCCTTTGAGGTTTCAAACAATCCATTTTGTGTTGCTCTGGCAGGTTGTGTTTTGTATTTGCTCCCATATAGCTCCTTAGAGTAATGCTTAAGGCCACTAGCCAATGCCATAGGTCTATGTGGAGTTTATCTGGCCACTTATGGCTTTACCTATGTATTTGGTTGGTGCTCCTCCTGTTTGCAGACATGTTTGTGTGACATTATGGCCATGCCCAAATATCCCTGGGCACAGGCAATATTAATGACTGGACTAGGCTGGCCTTTGGACTGGGTGTCCTTGTTTGGTTGTGCCACTCACTTCCAGGTGTAGATGTGCTCGATGTTTTTTTTAATATTATCCATTTGTTACCACAGATGTATGTGGACTGATTTCTGTTAACCACTATAATTTTTCATTTGCAAAGTAAAACAAAAATTTAACTTCCAATACTTGTGGCGTTTTTAGTGGGAAGACTTTTGTAACAGCTTGGCCTAAACCAGATAATTTTGGTTGGAAGAGGTGTAACAATGCACAGCGAAAGCTAAGGAAACTACATGAAATACATTAGGCAACAATTAAGGTCGAAATGTTTTACTTAGAGGTAATGCCACATTAGGGCAAAACAACATATGTTTCCAAAAGGATAACACAGACATACAGAATGGTGAGACAGGGAAAAAAGTTAACTAAAATGCTGGCTGATCAGGTTGGCTCTAACAGATTGGCCAGACTCACTGGGGGGCCCCTCAAAATTCTCGGCTTCATCCTCGACGGCTGAAGAGGGCAGGCTGTCCACATAACGTGGGACACGTTCCAGGATGGCAAAATTGTGCAAAACAGCACATGCCATTATAATGTCGATCACTTTCTTGGGATCATATTGCAGGGCCCCCCCAGTATGGTCAAGGCAACGAAAACGTGTCTTCAGCAGACCAAAGGCCCTCTCCACAACAGCCCGGGTCTTGCGATGCGCACGGTTATACGCTTCCTGAGAGGCATCCTGGGGCCGCAGCACAGGCGTCATGAGCCAGGGTAGAAGTGGGTACCCGGAATCACCTTAAACAGAGAATTAAATGTAATCAAAATTAAAAAGGCAACACAACCAACACCAAAAAATTCACAGATATCATAATGATGTAAGGTAAAGTGTTCCCCAAAAAAAACAGGGCACATTAGGGCCCCCAAAAATTGCACTAAGGTATAACCTAAATAAAAATGGAACTTCTATATACCAATTAATTAACAAACATCTGCACGGCCAAGGGTATTTGTATTTTACATATATTTGTAGTTTTCAGACATGTTACAATTAGGATGCTGCTGAGGGCCTATCCACATTTCTCTTGAAACTACAATGTATGCAGTTTAAGTCCACTTTGACATTTAACGACCAATAGTACAAAAGGAGCCAAATGTCAAAGATCCTTGGGTATAAACTCCAAACCAATATATTTAGGCACAAGGAACTTACAGACATCCTAACTAAAGGGAAAACATTCTGAAGGCCAAAGCGAGACAAGGATTTTTTGGGTAAGTTCCTAATATATGAGCCAAGAAAAAGGCAGTTTGACGCTTCTGTCAAGTTTTCCAAAACAAACAGATCAACAAATACAAGATTAATGCCACATTTAATAACACACAAATAGGACACACTTACCAAGCAGCCATGCCCCCGAAAATTCACCTGCCTCAAATCTCCGAAACAACCCAGATCGCCGGAGGATATAGGAGTCGTGGGACGATCCGGGGTAGCCGGCAAGGACACTCATAAACCGCATATCCGGACCAACCACGGCCTGGACATTAAGTGAGTGTCCCATTTTACGATTCCTTAAGGCAAAAACATACAAAAAGGGTAATTGATATTTGACCCAAAATAATAAATTAAACACAAAACATGTCTGCACTCTATTGGGAAATACTAATGAAAAGCCGAGATAAAGCAGCTACACAAATGAGGGATAAACAAATATGCTGCCGCAAAGGAAAACAGGTGACATGACACGTTGGGCAACATAATAACCAATCTCAATACCTATATATATACTCGTCGGCTGCCCTAGGTACGAGTGCCACATGTGTGCAGTCAATTGCACCAATAACGTTGGGCATGTCGGCCACATTATAAAACCCAAGCTTAATGGCGTTTCTGGCTGCCATATCATCAGGAAAATAAATATATTTTTGAGTTATGGCAGCCATGCCTTCCAAAAATTTAGATAGTGCGCGGCTCAGCGTAGGCTGTGACATCCCCACGGAGAGGGCACCCAGCCTCTGGAACGAGCCGTTCGCCAAAAATTGCAGGCAGCCAAGCATCTTGGTCATACCTGAAATTGCATGCCCCTTCCTTGTGGTGCGGGCTAACCATGGCCGCAGCTCACTATATAATTTATGGAGGGAAGCGCGATTAAGCCTGGTCAGCTCGAACAGCTCAACATCATTCATGCTATCGATGTTCATGCGACGACGCAGGGGCAATCTGCTCTCAGACATCTCGATCAACTCAATGCCAAAAAGCATAAGCCCTTGATGTGCCACAAACTCGCTCCGCTCCATCCTACTCCCGAGGCCAAATAGCTGCCGGCAAACATTTCGTAAAGCAGCTCTTTAATGGGCTTCAAAACAATTAGCAATCACCTCTCTGAATTGGGCGCAAGCCCATGTGAAGGACGTAAAAAATAGGATCGGACGCAAATAATACGATTTGGACGGGAAAAACACACGAACTAACGCAAATAATACGATTTGGACGGGAAAAACACACGAACTAACGCAAATTATACGATTCTCGTACGAAATGCGTATGTTCATATACGTCTATGCGCGAACGATCGTACGAATACGAAATGGCCAAAAAATCCAGAAAAAATGACAAACACCCACCCAAACTTACGATTCTCGATACGAAATCACTTAACTTTTGCTCTTTGAATCGAGGGGTATATCTTTAAAGCGTTATTACACTAATAGCTGTTACCTGTAATTGTCCCAATGTCAAGTCTTATGAAAGGAATGTGAAGCGGCGCGAGCTATAAAGAGAAAAATGTCATTCTGTTTAATGTTCTTATTCTTCTCCCTGTTACGAGAGCACCCAGAAAAAACGTGAACGAGTGCCGGGGAATGGAGCTGTCTGATTAGGAGGCCGGGGGAGAGCTGATGGAAAATGGAGGGGGATGCTTCACAAAACCAAGGGAACATATGTAGGCACTCTTGGAGTTGTCAGTACATCGCCGATCTCCAGCTGGAATACAAGAAAAAAAAGAAGCCGTTCATCAGATCTGAGAGTATATTAAAGAAAGTGTTGGCACAATTAAGACTCCTTTCTTCTACTAAGCCCCTTCAAACTTTCCTTTCTGAGCTTGTTAGAAAATGTCATGTTGTTTCCGTTGAGGCTTATTCATTACTAACGCCAGGTATCGGCAGATGAGCGTCTGTATAGCTATGCCGTAAGCAGGAATCGGGCGCTGTAACAGAGCGCCTCAGTCGCTGTAGTAACCTGGCCGGCATTGATGAATGTGATGTATGTTGGGCACTCTAACACCAGCGCAACAGGGAGCGAAAGGTAGCGCCAGCTCAGTGCGACCGACTCTCAGCGACTCACACCATACTTATCAAAAAACAACATACACACAGCTTCGGCGCTCTGGATCTGGTCGCTGTAGAATAGAGCGCCAGATGCTGTGTGATTAAAGTCTGTTTTTTAAACACACATCCACCTGTAACAAAGCAAAAACACATGGAATGACATTGTTGGAACACTGTGACATTAACACTTTAGTTCCAGACCTGTAATGACAATTCTGTATAAAAATTAAAGAAATAAATACATTTAAAAAAAATGACATTTCCAGGCCAGGAGAGGTCGCACAATTATTTGAAAAAAAAAAGATAATTAAAGAGATTAGAAGGAACGGCCATTGAAATGTATGGGAGAGCGCCATGTAGCGACAGGTAATACCTGGCGCTCTGGAAGCTAAGCACCGGCGCAATACACTGAGCCGCCTCTAATAATACATGTTACGCTACATGGCGCTGCTAGAGTCGCTCACCAGAATCGCCTTCATAAATGTGGTTTTGCGTACAGCGCTCGACTTTCACCAGACGCTGCCTGCCACTACGAGGTGCTACCTGGCGCTATCCCTTGATGAATAAACCCTTTAGTTGAATTTTCTTGAGAATCTCGACTAGTGCTGCCCCTAAGGGCCAAAATCATTCCCATTCCAGGTTTCCCATTCCAAAATCAATCGCCATTCCAGATTTTGGTGACTTTCTCTGGGGCGTCCCGATTTTAGCCATTAGAACTCATCTTTCTGTAACCTTACAAGATGTCCCACTTTTGGTGGGACACTCCCACTTTAAAGTGGATCAACACCCAGGATTTTGACTATCCTGGGTTTTGGTCCACTTCGGTGGGGCACCCCGATCGGGGGTGCCCTGCTGTGTAAAACCCCCCAGAAACCCCAATAAACTCACCTCTCCCCGCTCCCACGTGACCGCTGCAGCCAATTCCCGCCGGCGGAAAAGCGGGAGGCAGCGACGGACAAGAGAGCGTGCCCGCCGCCTCCCGCGCATCGCTCTTACAGGGCGCGCGCCTGCTCCGGCCATTGACAAACGGCCGGCGCGGGTACGCGTCCTGCTAGAGGGACGCGCGGGAGGCGGCAGCGGGCGCCGCTGGATCAAGGAGCAGGTAGGGATTTAGGGGTTTCTGGTGGGTTTCACACATCGGGGCACCCCCGATCGGGGTGCCCCGCAGTCAGGGAGCTGATCGTGGCCGATCATGGGAGGGTGTTGGTCCACTTTAAGGCATTTTCTCTTTGGACTTTGGACACTCTTACATTTCCAACTTTGCTGACATTAGTGGGAAGACTGTCCCAGCGAATTCAACTTAAAAAGGAGCAACAACCCTTGAGTCTTAAAGACGTTTGGGGGGAGGGTCAGTCTGCCTCTTTATGCATACCTACCAACTTCTCAGGGTGGGAAAGGGGGACATTTGGTAAATTAGGCCACGGCCCCTCATTGATTGATGGATAGGAGTTAGGTTACAACAGTTACAACAATATAAACACTTTAAATGTGCAAATGAATAATTTATTGCTGCAGATCTGCATGTTACACCTCAAAGAGGGACAAATGAGAAAAATAAGGGGCAGGGGGACACCGACTCAAAAGAGGGACAGTCCCCTCAAAATCATGGACACTTGGGAGGTATGCTTTATGTGGCATCCTGAATTGGTATGCCCCACTTGTTAAACCCCACGATCCTCTCACCACTTCCATGATTACGTGCCGCATCTCCGCGCAGCAGGTACATGCCAAGCATACCTCTATCTTGGGGCACACCCGTGGAGCCAGCGGTGTCCACTTCTTTCAGGTCACCTTGCTGCACTGACATCAGCAAAGGAAATCTTAGTGAAAGAAACACCTCAGCCCGCACATGCGCTGTGGGAACAGGAAAATGTGAGTTAACGAGCAATCTCGAGGGGTACACACAGCGGGGCATCTCAAATCGGAATGTCCCACCATAGAGCAACAACACACAAGAAAGTCAATTTTATGGGTGTTGTTCCTCTTTAATGGCTGAACAGCTGTAGTGTAATGTATGGGTCGGCTGAGCATTAAGATCTTAAAGTGGACCAAAACCCATGCCGATCGGCCCAGAAATCTGTGTGCCCCCCCCCCCAGGTCGCCCCATACACTTACCTTGATTCCCGAGCCACAGCCGCATCCCCACACCAGGCATTTGTGAATGGCTGGCGAGGCCACACTCCCTGTTAGAGGGAAGCTGGGGATGCGGCCACAGTGCACATTCGGTGCCGATGGCCTTAGACAAAGGCTTAGACGTGACATCAGTGGTTCCAAGCATGCTGATTGGATGAACGATCACGCATGTACCGTAGGACCGGGAAGAGGTGAGTTGGTTTCAGCGATATGCGGAGTTTCACACAGTGGACCCCGACTGGGGTGCCCCAGGGGGAAGGACCAAAACCCAGGATAGTCAAAATCCTGGGTTTTGGTACGCTGTAATGACAATTTTTCAGCCCCCCCAAAAAACGCTATGCTCACCTTAAGTAACACGTATTCCATAACTGCTAGTCCGGGGCTGGAGGGCTTATCCCATTGTTAGATCCACATCCAGCATCCCCCAGCTGATCACCGCACTCCTCTCGCTCGTCATGCGGTCTCTTCCTGGGTCCTTCAGACGCAGCGACGTCCCCGCCGTCAGTCATGGTGAGCTGTCACACCGACCTCAATTCATTGCAATAGAGGTGGACATGGCAGCTCACCATGACTGATGGCAGGGGAGTCGCCAAGGCTAATGGACCAAGGAAGAGAGTGCAGTGATTGGCTGGGCGGTGCTGGATGTAGATATAATTAAGAGTCGGGGTGAGCGCATACCAGCTTTGCCCCCGGTTGACATACCAGCTCCCATGCCGGCCTAAATTGCTGGCCACCAGTGTGTCCCTCGGCCGCGAGATACCAGGGATGCGGCTCACGCATGCACCGTGGGGTCACTGCCGATGTGAGTATAACAGTGATCCCATGGGGTTTCAAACAGGAGGGCAAATCAAATTAGTCACTAGGCCCTGGAGACTTTTAGAGACCAAAGCTAACCTCAAATAGTTCTGGTCTCGCTTTTAATCCCCTGCAGCCGATCTCTGATATTCTGGTGCATGGCAATTCACTTGATCTTTCATTACAGTCCAGCACAACTGGGCCCCAACCCAGGCCTAACATGCACCCTCTATTGCCTTGAATAGAGTGGATGTGGCCACGGGTTATGTGTCCAACAAGGAGGCTGCATTGAGGCCCCACAGCACTGGACTGGATTGAGTTATCGGGTCATAGCTGTGAGTTCATACATTTTTGTATTCAGAATGTAGGAACAGCTTGAGATAGTCCCATCAAATATTAGGGAGCTCACGGCTTGTGATTTATTGCCATTGTAGCCCACTAATAAACTTGCAGATAGGACCCTGTAGTATAGTTAATGTACACACGATTTATGGAGCGCAGTTGTAATGTGGGACTCTCCCAAGGTCAGCCGCAGAGAATATCGCCTTGTTTAGTGATACATTATTATATGAATAAGTTTCTGTTTGCAGACACGCATTGTGAGGCTAACACCTTTAACTCCCTTGTAACTTTAAGCAGGCCAAAAAGTATCCCCCAGGTCATATACATTTTGGATACCCTACACTTTAAAAAGGCCCGAAAAACATGGAATGGACTAAATCTGGAGCTCATGGCGCTTTAACGACCCATGGGACCAACAGTGGCCAATCGGGTTTGCAAGTCCTATTGGTTGTTAGAGGAGAAGTGTGCTTCACTGGCTAAAATTATTCCAGAAGGTTAAGTATTAAAGGTAAGGATTTGGGATTTCTAAAGGACACTACGGAGCCTAAATCAGAATGCCCCAAGGAAAGGGTTTTACCGACCTGAGTGCTGCTGTCAACCTGTGCCACATCCAACCATGTCCTTTACACCACCATGTTGTCAACCCATGCCTTGTTTGCCCATGTCCAGTGCCTAGCTCTGTTGTTGACCGGCACAATGCCTGATCATATCCATTGGCAAGTCCTGTTGCCAACCTGTGCCATTTCTGACATCTAGTACCAGGCCCTGTCATTAATTGTACCACGTCCAGTTCAGGCCTTGTGCCATTTCTCACCATATCCAGTGCCAAATGTTGTTACCGGCTTGTGACTTTTCTAAATACTTCCAGTGCCAAGACTTGCTGCCGACCTGTGGCATTTCTGACTATGCCCTGTGCCAAGCCTTGTTGTCGGCTTGTGGCATTTCTGACTACACCCAGTGCCAAGCCTTGTTACCGGCCTGTGGCATTTCTGACTACGCCCAGTGCCAAGCCTTGTTGCCGGCCTGTGACATTTCTGACTACACCCAGTGCCAAGCCTTGTTACCGGCCTGTGACCTTTCTGACTACACCCAGTGCCAAGCCTTGTTACCGGCCTGTGACATTTCTCACTACACCCAGTGCCAAGCCTTGTTGCCGGCCTGTGACATTTCTGACTACACCCAGTGCCAAGCCTTGCTGCTGACCTGTGACATTTCTGACTACGCCCAGTGCCAAGCCTTGTTGCCGGCCTGTGACATTTCTGACTATGCCCAGTGCCAAACCTTGTTGCCGGCCTGTAACATTTCTGACTACGCCCAGTGCCAAGCCTTGTTACCGGCCTGTGACATTTCTCACTACGCCCAGTGCCAAGCCTTGTTACCGGCCTGTGACATTTCTGACTACACCCAGTGCCAAGCCGTGTTGCCAACCTGTGACATTTCTGACTACGCCCAGTGCCAAGCCTTGTTGCCGGCCTGTGACATTTCTGACTACACCCAGTGCCAAGCCTTGTTGCTGACCTTTGACATTTCTCACTATGCCCAGTGCCAAGCCTTGTTACCGGCCTGTGACATTTCTGACTACACCCAGTGCCAAGCCGTGTTGCCGACCTGCGACATTTCTCACAAAGCCCAGTGCCAAGCCTTGTTGCCGGCCTGTGACATTTCTCACTACGCCCAGTGCCAAGCCTTGTTGCCGGCCTGTGACATTTCTGACTACACCCAGTGCCAAGCCGTGTTGCCGGCCTGTGACATTTCTGACTACACCCAGTGCCAAGCTTTGTTTCCGGCCTGTGACATTTCTCACTACGCCCAGTGCCAAGCCTTGTTGCCGGTCTGTGACATTTCTGACTACACCCAGTGCCATGCCGTGTTGCCGGCCTGTGACATTTCTGACTACGCCCAGTGCCAAGCCTTGTTGCCGGCCTGTGACATTTCTGACTACGCCCAGTGCCAAGCCTTGCTACCGGCCTGTGACATTTCTGACAACGCCCAGTGCCAAGCATTGATTGGACATTCAAGGATTATCCCATCTTGTAGTTGCTAGAAGAAAAGGACAAAAGATAGAGTAGCAGACAAAAATCAAGCTGATACACGGGTATCTTGGTCACAGGCATCAGGGGGCACTAGCAGCAACAAGGATTAGCAAGTTTAGGGGAGCAGAACAAAGCCTGGCATAAACACAGGAGACTTGGTAGGAAGGACCAATGAGCACCTAAACATACCAAAACAAATACTTCTGAGCCTCAGGAGGCACCAGCGACACATGGGTGTAATCGATGGCACTTCACTGCATTCCAGGCTGCCATGCTGTCAAGAAAAGAGATGTATTTCTCCTGCAGGGCAGCCATGCCATTGAGAATTTTATTCAAGGCTGAAACATGCCTTCTGAAAGAAGCCAACAGTCAAAAATTGAGGCAGCCAACTAATTTGGTCGTACATTCAATCGCATGTCTCTTTCTTGTGGTGGGGAAAACCATGGCCACACCTAAAGGCGGTTCAGTCAGGTCAATTCGAACACCTGTTGATCGGACTTCTGATTGATGCCCAAGGGACAGCGGGTATGCCTAAGCTCCGGAAGGTACGTGGTAAGCAGTCCACGCCACTCGTCAAAGGGTTCCATGATCAACACGTATGCCAAGAAGCTTACGTTACCGCATGTGAAAAGAGGGGGCAATTTGGCACCTGTAACTTGTTGCCGACCTGTGACATTTCTGACTATGCCCAGTACCACGCCTTGTTGTCAGCATGTGACATTTCTGATTACGCCCAGTGCCAAGCCTTGTTACTGGCCTGTGACATTTCTGACCACGCCCAATGCCAAGCCTTGTTGTGGGCCTGTGACATTTCTGACTATGCCCAGTACCAAACCTTGTTGCCAGCTTGTGACTTTTCTGAATATGCCCAATGCCAAGCCTTGTTACTGGCCTGTGACATTTCCGACAACACCCAATGCCAAGCCTTGTTGTGGGCCTGTGCCATTTCTGACTACGCCCATTTCCAAGCCTTGGTGACGATCAGTGACGTTTCTGACTAAATGTGCCATTTCGGACCACTTTCAGTGCCAAGCCGTGTTGCCAGCCTGTGACATTTCTGAATACATCAGGTGCCCATATCCCCTGACTCTGGTGATCTGTAAAGAAGCTTTCGAAGATTCTGAAGCTATGATTAACATTTAGCCAAAGACCAGCACTGCACAAAGGTTCCTGGGCAGATGGAGGCACCACTAGCCCTGCTGTTCTCTGTGTTTGCTGAGGCTGTTTGTGTCCAGCCTGCCATTACCTGCTTACCTGCACCACAGTCGCAAATGCCTTCTGTGCCAGAACCAACCAGAAGACAATCTAGACAAGCAGAAGTAGTGAAGGAACATGTGGTACAGGTTAGTGTCAGACCAGGGTGTCCTGGGCTATGAAACTGACTCCATGATGTGTGTGGCCTCCCTTCTATTTGGGATGCCCTGCTATACATCTGCTACCTGGGAGGCCCAAGATCAGGCAGCCCATAAATGCCACTTCCTCATCCTCTTGCCTGGTTACTGCCTGACCTGACTACAAATAGCCTTTCAGATTTGGCTGATGGAGCACGGATCAGTAGTGGAAACCCCCACATGGCGGGCAGGGACAGATTAAGGGTGCCAATGGTACAGAGCAGTTTATGGGGACCCCACCAACATTACACCCTCAACCACACACTTCTTCACTGTTTAACCCCCAACCAGAGACAAAAAACGGTTTTGCACCAACACCACACTAGACTACACAAAACCAAACAGCATTGTTCCCAGTGCTTAAAGTGGATCAAAACCCACGGCGATGTCAGTACGGAAAGCTATAAGATTCCTGAGACAATCGATATCCCCCTCACCCCCGGGGGATCAAAAATCGGATGATGATGGTGAAACCACCCAAGTCGCCCATACACTTAGCTTCTTCCCCGGTCCAACGACGCAGCCGCATCCCTGCTATCCCTCAAGCAGGGCATGTGCCCGTTCCAGGCACTTGTGAATGGCCAGCGTGGCACGCTCCCTGTTAGAGGGTTGCAGGGATGTGTCCGACAGCGTGCTTGCCTTAGACGAAGGCTTAGACAACGTGACATCAACCGCGCATGTACCGTAGGACTGGGAATTTGGTTTTGGTGACCTCTGGGGTTTCACACAGCACACAGTCAAAATCCTGGGTTTTGGTCCACTTTAAACTGGTCCTGCCAAAGATCCATTTTGGGATGGTGAAGCAAGTTTAGCTTTAATCTGAGCACAATTAGCTTTATATTTCAATATTTCTATTAGTTTGATGTTTTTGTTGTTACAATGTTTAGGATTCTGAAGGAGTTTTTTCAATGTGACCCATTTTTGGGTAGATTGCCCTATAATCATAAACATTGTATCAGATACAAGAAAACACTAACTGTAAATTTGCTGTCGCTAATGATTTCTTACATTCTAGTTATTCACACTAGAGAAAAAATAGAAAAGAAAGAATATAAAGGAAATAAAAAAACATCAAAATGGGAATGGAAGGAGGAGGAGGACTGACAAGGCGATGATGAGCTTTATTAAAATAAAATCATATTTTTTTTCATTGGACCAGAGTTGACCTTTAAATAAAAAGTAGCCTTGACGCGTACCAGAATAAAACTTTTCAGCCTTAAAATTGACAGACATGGTAAAGTTGGAGTTAAGTGTCAGAAAATCAGTCGCTAGTACTGGGATAACCACGGATAAAATTGGATTCTTTGGAGGTTATGATGTCTTTTATTGAACAACGTAAAAATTATTTATGGTGGCTGTTAGACTGTAGCTTTAGAAAACCACACACGGGCTCAGAAGCCAGCGTGAAAAGACACGGCGGGCATTGAAATGCTTACTCTTTGGCTTGCCCATCTCATTTACCATCAACAGGCTTTGCGGGCCTCCCGGAGGTAGAGATAGACAGGTTCCAATGCCCCTTTTATTCTGTATGTTGAACATAAGGCAGGGTCCGGATCAGCTCGGGGAGACGTTGTACATAAGAATCAGTTTCTCTGTTTTCTTTGACTTGAATAAAGTCCTCTGTAATTATATTCTTTTTATTTGTTCTGACTGTCTAAAGCTCTTTACTGAGAAGAACAATTTCAGGGCATCCCTCTGGCCCTCTCCCACTGGCGTCCATCCTTCCAGCTGTCTTTTTTTTTCTCTGTCTTTCTGTAGATTTCTCTCTTTTCGGTAAAAAGCCGGGATAAAAGCCTGGCTTCCTCCTTTCTGGGATTTCACCCTGCGGGGAAGGTAACGCAGCACGAGCTGGGTCTGCTTAGAGCAGATAAAATCTTTTCTTTGTGGTGAAAGATTGGCTTTTTATCACCGTCCTCCTCTCTCGCTCTCCCTCCTCTCCTCTTTTCCTCCCGGGCAGAGCCGTAGGCCGCAGACGTCTATTCTGCAATAAGGAATGAGATATTTTCCCTTCCCTGCCAGATAATCAGCAGCAGAATGGCTCAATGCTATCAAATAGCTCACAGGAGGAGTGAACTAAGCTGAGACTGTCCTGGAGTAAGGTCCGTCTTGCCATGATAACTTGGCGCTGATGTTCTAAAGAGAATTAGGAGCTGATAATGTCGTTGTCGCTCAAACATGGCTCAGTACAGTTTTGTTAAAATTTTCAGTATTCAATTTTTTTTAGAGCTTTTAAAGGCAGTGTGTTTAATTAAATGTGATCCAGAGCAAGAAAAGTAATAACTGTACTTGGTTAAAGGGGCCAGTATACAATTTTAATACAGTTACATGTCAGAAAAAGGCCTGTATTCCTGGTATATGTGATGCCCAAATGGATGATGGCCTTCAATCAGAAGACCACCCCCTATTTCTATTGCTTCTTTTGCCCATATAGATTGGCTTTTTATCACTGCCCTCCTCTCTCTGTCTCCCTCTCTCCTCTACTCTCTTCCTCCCAGACAGAGTCGTAAGCCACAGATGCCTATTCTGCAATAAGGAATGAGATATTTTCCCTTCCCTGCCAGATAATCAGCAGCTTAATGCTTATCAAATAGCTTAGGAGGAGTGAACTAAGCTGAGACTGTTCTGACGTTAGGTTCTTTTTGCCATGATAATTTGGCGCTGATGTTTCAAAAAGAAATAGGAGCTGATAATGTTATTATCGCTGAAATATGGTTCTATGCGCTTTTGTTAAAATGTTCAGTATTCAAAAGGACTTTTTTGAGTTTTTACAAGCCACAAGTTAAATTACTGATTAATGAAATCCAGAGCAAGAAATGTAATAACTGTAAGTGGTTAAAGGGACCAGTGCCCCATTTTAGTGTTTGTCACATGTCTGAAAAGTGTTTTATTCCTGGCATGTGTAATGCCCTAATGGACGATGGCCTTCAAGCAGACGACAACCCTCTATCACTAACGCTTCATCTGCCTATGTAGATTGTCCCCCTCTCTCTGTCTCTTTCCACTCCTCTCCTCCTGGGCAATGCCATGTGCTGTCGTCACCTATTTTGCCAAAAAGATTTCAATAATTTCCCTTCCCTGTCAGATAATCAGCAACAGAATGGCTCGATGCTATCAAATAGTTCACAGGAGGAGGGAACTAAGCTGAGATTGTCTTGCAGTTAGGTCTAACTTATCATGATAACTTGGAGATGATGTTCCAAAGAGAATTAGGAGCTGATAATGCCCTTGTCGCTCACACATGGCTCTGTACAGTTTTGTTAAAATTTTTAGTATTCATTTTTTTTAGAGCTTTTAAAGGCCGTGCGTTTAATGAAATGTGATCCAGAGAAAGAAAAGTAATAACTGTACTTAGTTAAAGGGGCCAGTATCCCATTTTAATACTTGTTAAATGTCAGAAAAAAGGGGCTGTATTCCTGGTATGCGCGATGCCCAACTCAGAAGACCACCCCCTATTTTTATTGCTTTTTTTGCCCATATAGATTGGCTTTTTATCACTGTCCTCCTCTCTCTGTCTCTCTCTCCTCTTCTCTCTTCCTTCCAGGCAGAGTTGTAAGCCATAGATGTCTATTCTGCAATAAGGAATGGGATATTTTCCCTTCCCTACCAGATAATCAGCAGCAGAATGCTTATCAAATAGCTTACAGGAGGAGTGAACTAAGCTGAGACTGTTCTGAAGTTAGGTTCGTTTTGCCATGATAATTTGGTGCTGATGTTTCAAAAAGAAATGGGAGCTTATGTTATTATCACTGAAATACGGTCCTATGCACTTTTTTTTTTAAATGTTCAGTATTCAAAAGGACTTTTTGTTTTAGTTTTTTCAAGTCACAAGTTTAATTCAATGAAATCCAGAGCAATAAATGTAATAACTATGTGGTTAAAGGGACCAGTGTCCCATTTTAGTGCTTGTCACGTGTCTGAAAAGTGTTTTATTCCACCGCCTACTCTGCCTATGTAGATTGTTCTGCTCTCTCTGTCTCTTTCCACTCCTCTCCTCCTGGGCAACGTCATATGCTGGCCTCATCTATTTAGCCAAAAGGATTTAGATATTTTACCTTCCCTGTTAATCAGTAACAGAATGGCTCAATGCTATCAAATAGTTCACAGAAGGAGTGAACTAAGCTGAGATTGTCCTGGAGTTAGGTCTATCTTAACATGATAACTTGGCGATGATGTTCCAAGGAGAATTATGAGCTGATAATGTCACTGTTGCTCAAATATGGCTCTGTACGGTTTTCTTAGAATGGTCACTATTTAAAGGAACATTTTTTAGAGTCTTTACAAGCCACAAGTTTAAGTCAATGAGATCCAGAGCAAGAAATGTAATAACTGTACTTGGTTAAAGAGACCAGTGTCCCATTTTAGTACTTGTTACAAGGGCTGTATTCCTGGTATGTGTGATACCAGAATGGACACCTCTCATCAGAAAGCGCAGATTTGAACAGGGACACATGATATACCGGATGAACATGGAGAGTAGGTGGAAGCTGGAGTTTTAAGGTCACAGGATTAATAATTCTCTTGACTGGGTAAGGTCTCACAAACTTAGGCCCAAGGTTCTTTGAGGGGTGAAATCTTAGGTTCTTGGTTGAAAGCTATGGCTTATCCGCCAACTACAAAGCAGGGAGCAGGGTGGCGATGTAGGTCAGCATTTTGCTTGTAGCAACCCTAAGCCCTGGTAAGGGCTCCGTTTAATTCAGCATGCACCTCTACCAGACGAGGAGGCGAGATCTTGAGCAGCCGGCAGAGTAACCACTTTGGGATGATCAGGCAGCAAGTTGGGGTGAAACCCAAAATTAGCGAAGAAGCAAGATTTTGGTGGAGCTGTGATTATAATTGTTGTAGGCAGACTGCCAATGGGAGTAACCGTAACCGAATCCAGTTGTCCAGGAGAGAGGAAGAATAACAGTGAAGATCATGTTCTAAATTTGAGTAGGCTAACAAGATCTGAAGGGCCTGAAAAGTTGAAAAGTGTTAAAAAGTAGCTGGGGCATTGCAAAGGCCCGAAAGGCATCACCTATTACCCGGAATGGCCATAGCGAGGGCAGAACTCCGTCTTCCATTTATCACCCTTTCTAATTCGAACAAGGTTGTAGGCTCTTCGTAAGTCCAACTCGGTGAAAGCCTGTCTCAATTTGAGGCACTGAAAGAGATCTGATATAAGGGGGAGGGGTTAGTGATTCCTGACGCTTGCCTTATTTAATTCCCTATGCAAGGATGTAAGGCACTGTCCTTTTTCTCTATGAAAAAGGTGCTGGCCCCCGCAGGAGAAATGGATGCCCGGTTGACCTCTTTTTCAAATTTTCATTAATGTACTGACGTAGGGTCTCTATTTCAGGGTCAGAAATGGGATAGATTCTCCCAAATGGAATGTTGGCACCATGGAGGAGTTTGATAGGGCAGTCATAGGGATGGTGGGGCAGAAGAGTATCTGCCCCCTAGCATCCCTGTAGTACCGGTAGACTTCTGGTACTCCTCCAAGCTCTTCCCTTAGGAGTTGCACAGATAATAGCTGCTGCCCCTGGATTGAGATTGATAGAGCATAATTGACGGCAGTAAGTAGACTCAAACAACAAAGCCCTGGATGACCAATTTATTGAAGGATTATGTGCTATTATCCAGGGAAGCCCAAAAATAATAGGGAAAAGTGGTGAAGGAATTAAATCAAAACTAAGCCATTCAAAATGCCCAGGGGAGATGCTGATAGCTATAGGCTCTGTCTGAAGCGTGATGTACCTGGTCTTCAAGAAGATACCATCAGCAAGGGAGATCACCAGAGGTGTAGTTCTCGGTCGAGAAGAAATGCTGTTGAAGGTGGCAAACCTCAAGTCCATGAAACAGCTACAGGCCCCAGAATCTATAACTGCAGTTATTGCCAGAGTGAGGTGAAATTGGTAGCGTCAGGCATGATAGTTCCACAGAATGTCATCACTCCAGCAGTGGAAATTGGTGATATATTCTTCTACAGGGCCACTGCTTTGGCTGAGTTGGCAAGGGAAGTTTCCGCCTATGCCACACGACCTGGATCATCATACATGGTAGATAGGGCATCGAGGAAGGACGAGGAGACAATCAGAATGGATTGTTCTAATAGACAATGTGCCCACATCTGTGGATCTCCGTGAAGTAGAGAAACGACAGTCTTAACCGGGATGGCTTCAGTAGGTTAGGTTGCAAATCAACAAGCAAAAGGCAGTTATTTTTGAAGGAACGGAAGCTGCTATGATTCCCCGAAACAAGATCCAGTAAGAAAAAGCAACATCGGAGCCAGCGGCAGAAGTAGCAGGAGGGGGAGGGGGGAGCTGGTGGCACAGGGTTGTGGAGGTGAGACTGGAGCCTGGAGGGTATCCAGATGATTCTCCAATTGGAGATAGCCTCCATGCAAGGTATTAATTCAAAGTTGATAGACAGATGTGACGGGTGGAAACAATGGGCAACACTACACATAGGAAACATTAGAGCCCTGTCAGTGGAATAGGCCCCTGATAGTGTTAGAAACTTTAATAATTCTAATTAAACCAGTTGGATGCATTACTTGAGGATCATTACATCATGAATCCACATGATGGCAGTGTTGCCTAAGAAATGGACCTAACTAATATAGAATAGTCTAGCGTTCCTCTTAAATTAGATAAATAGAGACTTAGCCAAGTGGCATTGGCAACATTACCTGCCCTGCCATTGGTTCAGACTCACAACTTAGTTTGTTAAGGCAACAATACAGAGGTTATATAATGGAAATCCCAACCCTTCTAGAGTGTTTTACGTTCTACCAAGTTCTAAGTTCTACTAAGATGTCATGAGGGTAAGCGTTAATGTAGTGGAGGAGCTGAGAGACAGCCATGGAAGAAACCTGTGGATTGTACTGTTTGCTGTAACCAATGGATATTGCCTGTAACTGGACTATGCTGTTTATCATGGACGGCAGCTCTTCAATAAAGACCCTGTTGTTTGCACCAAGCAGTGTCATCAATGGAGACCAGCGTCGACTGAAGCAGTAAGTGCAGTAAGTGCATCTGGTCAAGATGAGCACTGGCGGAGACCCCTCACCATTCGTTGGAAATAAGGGTGCTGCATGGAGCAGGGTTTAGATGGAGGCTCAGCATGGAACGGGCAGAGATGGGGCTACAGAATGGAGCAGGCAGAGATGGGGGTGCAGCATGGAGCAAGGGAGAGATGGGGGTGCAGTACAGAGCCGGTTGAAGATAGGGGTGCAGTATGGAGCAGCGTGGAAATGGTGGTGCAGCATTGGAGCAAATCTGGATACCCTGGAAGCACAGACCAAAATCCAGGATAGAGAAAATCCTGGGTTTTGGTCCACTTTAAAGCAGACCAGGCTTTTCTCTAACCTAGGTGTTGCTATGTTTACCTGGAATGTTCCCGCTGTGTGCTACTACTGGGGGGTGGGGAGGCCCATTATGACATTTTCTATCAAATCTGTGTAGGACCCTGCCTGTGTGTAAAAGCATCACTAGCCGCTGCGGACGTTCCTGCCCCTCAGTTTTGCCCTGGATGGCAGCTTGCCTCCCTGTAAGCTCCTAGAAGCATTTATGGCTAGGGAAACATTCATATTCTAAAGGATCAGCAAGCCCCATCCTCCATTGCACACAATGTTCTGATTCTTTATGTAGGTAAATGGAGCTGAGAAGCCATTCTGACATTTTCCCCTCCAGCAGTACATAATGTGGTGACGCCACCATATGTGCGCTGCCTTAGAGACTTGCTGAAGAAGCAAACTGCTGCGATAGGCGATGGAGGTGCACCAGGCACTTTATTGCAGTGCTTAGATAAAGGCTGCATTTATTAGGTAAAGAATCTATTTTTATTAATGAGCCTCGGGGCACTATCCCCACCCCCTACCTGACTACCTTGCTGTGGTCCTATGTGTCGGGAGCCAATAAGAAGTGTCCCTTGCAACTTTAACCCCTTGCATCCTCCTCCCACACACACACACACATACTGTCTGCATGTGCCCCTGGACCATCTACATCTTCTTTACATATTATTTTTGGGGCGTTAAAATAGGATCAGTGCAGACATAGGCATAGCTCCCTGATTTGGAGGGGCTGTCTCTCTTTTGAGTCCATTTCCCCCTGTCCCTCATTGTTCTTCTCTGTCCTTCTTTCATGTGCAACATGCAGATCTACAGCAATAGATTATTCATTTGCCTATTTAAAGTGTTTCTATTGTTGTAACTGTTACATCCTATCTCCTATCTATCCCTCAATGAGGGGGCGTGGCCAAATTTAATCGATGTCCCTCTTTCCCACCCTGAAAAGTTGGGAGGTAAGCATAGGAGGGGCAGTTTATTTTTGAGCACGTGACTTGATTCAACAAAAGGGGAGAAAACCCCTTAAAATGTCTAGGGCAGCATGAACCCCAACTACAGACCTACAATTGCCTATCGCCTCTGGGGCATCCCAATTTAGGAAGCCTCCACAGTTAAAGCGGACCAAAACTGACATTTTCAACTAGCATCCCCTGAATTGCTCCCCCCATGAATAGTAACTTTTGCCTATTTTTACTTCTCCTTCTCCTACTTCGCTCTAATCCCAGATAATGGCGCCTGTTTTAGCTGCCAATACTGTAAGTGGCAATGATGTAATTGCTACACTTATGCAATGATTAATCACCTGTTATCTTACAGAGAGGGACAGCAAAAAAAAATTGTTCCAGGTTGATTTGAGAAGGGAAAATCGCCGTCTCTAGTTCTACGCCCTAAGAAGAGAGCATTGTCAGGGGCTTTGGTCAAAAGTATTTCACATATTCAGTGGTTTTTGGTCTGCCTTAAGGAACCCTAGAACAGGAGCAACATCATATATTCCAGCATTCAATCTCAGCCTGCCTGGAACTGCTGGGCCCCGTCACTTCAGAGCTGGTCATACTTGTACACAGGGCCGGATTAAGTGTGGTGGAGGCCTCTGGGCACAACATCTGGTGGAGGCCCCAGATACAGTATAAAATAATAGTCCATCCAAGTAACTGATTGGTGGTTGTCTGGCACCCGCCTATTTACTGGAACATCAGATGGAGTCCCTTGTGCCCCCCTTGTGCGGGTGCGTGCTGCTCGGGAACTCCTGCTTTGCCATTCTGGGTGGGGCGTAGTGTAGTCGCCCGGCTGGTTCCCTGCATTGAGCTGCCAGCGGCTGTGCTTGGTGGCTTATGTGCAGTGACAGCTCTGCACCCATCACTGTAGCGTTGCTGGCGGCGGCTTTGCTGCTCTAGACTCTCCGTCCTGCCCTGTTTGGCTGCAGTTTGCAAAAACAAAGGCTTGCACAGGCACAGGGGGCCGACTACTGCCAATAGCTTTGTTGCTGGCCCCGCGACCCGTCAGACCAAAGACTGAAAAGCCTCCTGGACCAGACCATAAGCCAAAGGTTGGTGGAGACCCTCTTTGTAGGGCAAGTGGTGGAGGCCCCGGGGCTAGAGCCCCTTGCACTCCTCTCATAATCCGGCCCTGCTTGCACACCCTTATTAGCCACATTAATTCCCAGCAACCTCAACACAAATAATAAATGCGTGGGGCACACAGGGAGGGTGAAGACCATTAGTGTAACTGCTGAGACACCTATTGATTTTTAAAGTGGACCAAAACCCACAGTGATCGGCCCGGGAATCTATAAGATTCCTGGGTCGATTGATACCCTCCCCTTGGGGCATCCAAAATTGAGATGCCCCGCTGTGTGAAACCCCCCAGGTCGCCCCATACACTTACCTTCTTTTTCGGCCCAATGGCGCATGCGCGAGCTGCATCCCCACTATCCCTCTATCAGAGCATGCCCGCTCCAGGCATATGTGAATGGCTGGCGCGGGCACGCTTCCTGTCAGAAGGTAGCGGGGATGTGGCTGCCAGCACGCTTGGATCCGCTCAGCTTAGACTGGCATGAGCGGATCCAAGCCCACTGATTGGCCACGCATGCGTCGTAGGACCGGGAAGAGGTGAGTTTGTTTTGCCGACCTGCGGGGTGTCACACAGCAATGCACGCTCAATCAGGGTGCCCTGGGGGCAAGGACCAAAACCTGGATAAAGAACAATAAACAGCACACATTGCTTATATTCAGCTTTGTCTTGCGGGATGGGGTCATGGATCTCAGCCAGTTTAATGCTGTTGATGCACCCTGGGCAGGGCTGGAGTGCTGGAGGCCCCTGGGCACAAAATCTGCTGGAGGCCCCAAATACAGTATAAAATAATATTCCAGCCAAGTAACTGATTGGTGGTTGTCTGGCACCCGCCTACTTACTGGAACATCAGATGGAGTCCCTTGTGCCCCCCTTGTGCGGGTGCGTGCTGCTCGGGAACTCCTGCCATTCTGGGTGGGGGGTAGTGTAGTCGCCCGGCTGGTTCCCTGCATTGAGCTGCCAGCGGCTGTGCTTGGTGGCTTATGTGCAGTGACAGCTCTGCACCCATCACTGTAGCGTTGCTGGCGGAGGCTTTGCTGCTCTAGACTCTCCGTCCTGCCCTGTGGTGGCTTTAGCTGCAGGTTTGCAAAAAGAGTTGTTCAAGCACAGGGGGCCCCACTGCCGCCAATAGCTTTGTCGCTGGCCCATCATACCAAGGACTGAAAATCCTCCTGGACCAGACCATAACCCAAAGGTTGGTGGAGGCCCCCTTTTCAGGGCAAGTGGTGGAGTCCCCGGGGCTCGCACCCCTTGCGCACCTCTCATAATCCGTCCCTGACCCTGGGAAATATTGGTGCTGGGGACCAGAGCTTTGGCAGGCCCAGGATCAATTGCTCCATTGCACCTACTATAATCTGGTCCAGCCCTAGGAAGCCAAAATTAGACATTAAAGGGACATTCCATGCTATGATGCCTGCACGGCCACTCGTCCAATCAGCGCGCTCTGATCCGCTCGAACCCCTTCATCCAGGAGCTCGTCTAATATGAGTGGATCCGAGCACGCTGATGGCCCCATTCCCCGCTACCCTGTAACATGGAGGGTGCGTCTGTGCCGGCCATACACAAATGCCTGGCGTGGGCACGCGCCCTGCTAGAGGGATAGCGGGGACGCGGCTGCTGCTCGCACCTGCGCTGTTGGACCAGGAAAGAAGGTGAGTTTATGGGCGACCTGGGGGGTTTCACACAACGGGGCATCCCGGTTTTAGATACCCCGGGGGAAGGGAGTCAATCGACCAGGAAATCCTATAGATTTCCCGGCCGATCTCTGTGGGTTTTGGTCCACTTTAACAACAATTAAGTATCTATTTCCCAGATCCTTGATATTTTAATTGAATCCTAACCTGTGTCTTGTCCCTTTAAATACTCTGCCATTCATAGGCTGTATCACTCATCCATAATTCTGGCGACTTTCTTTCTCTTTTTCTTTATTCGGAGGATGAACTTTCATGTCAGTCAGCTTAGAAAGCAGTGACAATTATGGAGCATAAAGAGAACAAATTACCTGCTATTGTGTTACCAGACAGGTTTTTTTTTTATATATCTCAGATGAAAAGAGGGAATTGGGAATAGGAACAAGTACATTTCCATATCCCACCATTTACCATAGCAGCACATTAGGCGGATTCCGCTCCATTTATACCGAGCGACTCATCGCGCTCCCGCATTTCCTGTTTTCCAATGGACACTTCATTCATGCCGCCCTGGCACAATGGCGGCGGTGGGTGAGTACAGAACAATGGGCCTTGATGGAAATTGTATCATCATCTATCTTATTCTGTAAGGCTGGAAATGATTTACAGGATGATTCATCACTAACGCCAGGTAGCGACAGATGAGCGTCTGTAGCAGGCATTTTCAGAGCGCCCGCTAGTAGTCGCTGTGCTCGGCCGTGGGTCGCTAGTTCATAGCAGAAATGATGAATACATTGTGATGAGTCGCTATTTGACCAGTACATGCTGTATGGGAGCGCATGTTAGCGACTGGTCAGTGCGACCGACTCACAACATATTCATTAAAAAAACATCCTCACAAAACTTTGGCGCTGAAAAATGCTTCTCTGAAGCCCAGAGCGCAGGAGGCGGTGTGATTAAAGTCTGTTTTTCAGCATCTATCAACTAGTAACAAAGCGAAAACATATGGAATTACATTGTAGCAACATTGTAACATGAACACATTAATGCCAGACCTGTAATGTCATTTCTGCAGAAATATATAAAACATGAAAAATTTTGGAAAAAATGGCTAGAAGAGGTCACAGCATTATTTGAGATAAAAAAAAAACAAAAAAACAAAAACCCAGTTTAAAGAGACGAAAAGGATCGTCCATTGAAATGTATGGGAGAGTGACAGGTAGCGAGAGGTAATACCTGGTGCTGTGCAAGGCTGAACGCCGGCGCTGTTCAGCCTTGCAGAGCGCCATGTCTTACCTGTCGCTACCTGGCGCTCTCCCATACATTTCTATGGACGATCCTTAAATCCTTTTCCTGAACCCAATTTTTTCTCAAATTCTCAAAACTTTTTGATTAATAATATTTGTATGCAGATTTGTCCTTACAGGTCTGGTATTAAAGTGTTCATGTTACAATGTAATAACAATGTAATTCCATATGTTTTCGCTTTGTTACTAGTGGATACATGTTCAAAAACAGACTTTAATCACACAGCGTCTGGCGCTATGGGCTACAGCTACATGATTTTGAGCGCCGGCGATGTTTGAGGCTGTTTTTTTTTATAAATGTGGTGTGAGTCGGTCGCACTGAGCTGGCGCTACCATTCGGTCCCATACAGCGTAGTACTGCGACTCACACAACACAGGCCCTTATTTAAGAAGGGATAGCGTCAGGTAGCGCCTGGTTAATGAGAGGTAGCGACAGGTAGCGACAGGTAGTGACAGGTCAACGCCGGACATGGCACGCAATTACACATTTATCAAGCAGAATCTGTTTAGCGACTGGAATAGCGCCATGTAGCGTCTGATTCATCATTTTCACAGCCTCAGCGAACAGCGCCAGCGTTCAGTCTTGCACAGCGCCAGGTATGACCTCTCGCTACCTGTCGCTCTCTCATACATTTCAATGGACGATCCTTTTCTTCTCTTTAAACGGGTTTTTTTTTTTCAAAAAAATCACAAATAATTCTGTGACCTCTTCTGGCATTGAATAAGCAGTTTTTTCATAATTTTTTAATTTTTTATATATTTTCAGAGATGACATTACAGGTCTGCCATTAAAGTGTTCATGTTACAATGTTGCTACGATGTAATTCCATATGTTTTCACTTTGTTACTAGTGGATAGATGCTGGAAAACAGACTTTAATCACACCGCCTCCTGCGCTCTGGGCTTCAAACAACTATTTTTCAGCGCCAGAGATTTGTGAGGATGTTTTTTTGCTGAATATGGTGTGAGTCGGTCGCTATGAGCAGTCGCTAACATGCGCTCCCATACAGCGCTGTACTGGTCAAATAGCGACTCCTCACAATGTATTCAACATTACTGAACACTGACTGAGTCGCTATAAAGTAGCGACCCACGGCTGAGCACTGCGACTACTAGTGGGCGCTCTGAAAATGCCTGCTACAGACGCTCATCTGTCGCTACCTGGCGCTAATGATGAATCAGCCTCATATTCATCAATGCCGGCCAGCGACTGAGGTGCTCTGAAACAATGATCCATGGCCGAGCACAGCGACTACTAGCGGTCGCTCTGAAATCCGCTCTACAGGCGCTCATCTGTCGCTACCTGTCGTTAGTAGTGAATCACCCTGATAACTGACATTGCACAGTAACAGGAAGTCCAGCAGCACTTCCTGTTTGTAGGTGGCCTATAAATGCACAAGCTGCCATTTTGTTCCTAAAATTTACTACAGTAGAAGTTAGAAAAAGTTAAATTAATTTTTATGTGCCCTGGGGAGGGATGTATATGAGCACTGTTTGTTGTGTTGGTCTGGTTTAAAGTGGACCAACACCCAGGCTGATCAGCCTGTGAATCTATAAGATTCCCGGGCCGATCAGATCCCCCCCAGGACGCCCTATTCACCTTACCTTATCCCCGTTCCAACGGCGCATGCGAGGGCCGCATCTCACGC
Organism: Gastrophryne carolinensis; assembly: GCA_027917425.1. Classification (NCBI taxonomy): domain Eukaryota; kingdom Metazoa; phylum Chordata; class Amphibia; order Anura; family Microhylidae; genus Gastrophryne; species Gastrophryne carolinensis. The sequence continues at coordinate 245,837,154 of CM051240.1, forward strand.
TTCTCTCTAGCAGGGCGCTGTTTGTGAATGGCCGGCGCGGGCAGGCTCCCTGTTAGAGGGAAGCGCGAGATGCGGCCGCCAGCGTGCTCGGAGCCGCTGTGGTTGTCCGTCCCTTGTACGTGCATACCACAGCGGCTCTGAGCGCGCTGATTGGACGAGGCCCGTGCGTGCGCCGTAGGAGCGGGGTGAGGTGAGTTTTTTTCTGCCATTCTGGGGGGTTTCACGCAGCGATCGGGGTGCCCCGCGGAAGTGGACCAAAACCTAGGATAGTGAAAATCCTGTTGGTCCACTTTAAGGCCCTTATTTAAGAAGGGATAGCGTCAGGTAGCGCCTGGTTAATGAGAGGTAGCGACAGATAGCGACTGGTCAACGCCGGACACGGCACGCAATTACACATTTATAAAGCAGAATCTGTTTAGCGACTGGGATAGCGCCATGTAGCGTCTGATTCATCATTTTCACAGCCTCAGTGAACAGCGCCAGCGTTCAGCCTTGCACAGCGCCAGGTATGACCTCTCGCTACCTGTCGCTCTCCCATACATTTCAATGGACGATCCTTTTCTTCTCTTTAAACGTTTTTTTATTTTTATTTTTTTTAAAAATCACAAATAATTCTGTGACCTCTTCTGGCATTGAAAACGCAGTTTTTTCATATTTTTTTCATTTTTTATATATTTCTTCAGAAATGACATTACAGGTCTGCCATTAAAGTGTTCATGTTACAATGTAATTCCATATGTTTTCGCTTTGTTACTAGTGGATAGATGCTGGAAAACAGACTTTAAACACACCGCCTCCTGCGCTCTGGGCTGCAGAGAAGCATTTTTCAGCGCCAAAGATTTGGGAGGCTGTTTTTTTGCTGAATATGGTGTGAGCAGTCGCTTATTTAACAAGGGATAGCGACAGGTAGCGACTGGTGAGCGGCCGGTAATGACGGGCACCGCCACGAGAACGCCGGCTCCCCACCACAATCACACATTTATCAAGCCAATCCTGCTTAGCGACTGAGATAGCGCCATATAGCGACTCATTCATCATTATTCCAGCCTCAGCCCACAGCGCCAGCGTCCGACCTTGAACAGCGACAGGTATGACCTCTCGCTACCTGGCGCTCTCCAATGCATTTCAATGGAGCAATCTTTAAATATTAATAATTAATTGTTATTAATTTATTTTATTTTTTTTTAAATGTGAAAAATTCTGTGACCACTTCTGCAATGTTAGATATTTTTTTAAGGGAAAAAAAAATTGTACAGAATTGATATTACAGGTCTGATATTAATGTATTCATATTACTAAATTATTTAAAAAACTTTTTTTTTTTGGTTTCCAAAAATATGGTTGTTTTGGGGGTTAAAAAACTACTTTACACACATCGCCGCCAGCGCTCTGGGGTTTAAACATGCATTTCACAGCGCGAGAATTTTTTGAGCGTGATTTTTTAATGAATATGGTGGGAGCCGGTCGCTATGGCCATTCGCTATCATGCGCTCCCATACAGCGCGGAACCTTTCAAATAGCGACTCCTCACCCAATATTCAACATTAAGGCAAACCGACTGAGTCGCTATCAACTACCGAACAACGGCCAAGCACAGCGACTACTAGCGGGCGCTGTGAAAATTCTGCTACAGTTGCTCATCTTTCGCTACCTGCCGCTGTTAATGATGAACCAGCCTCTAAGTCATTTTTGACTGTTGGTCCACTTTAACTGATAATATACATCAGTTAACAACAAAAATACGGGGGGGGGGGGAGTGCAGGCAGTTATTGTGCTGGCTTCAGGCTCCAGTCACCTGACTGATTTGCAGACTTTGCACATTTTTCAATCTGACGTGAAAACCTTTAACCCACAGCGTGTGTCAGCCAGTCAATACAATGGTGCGAAGTACAGCAATGTGACATTACAGGAAAAAGAGAAGTTTAACTCCGCACAGCTTCAGGCAGGGCAGGCGTCAGCACTGGGCAGGTGCCGGGGCCCCTGAACCTTGGGAGGGCCCACCTCTACCCTGGGCAGCCCCTATGCAGGATTAACCAGGACTAAGGACTGTCAGCCAGGGGCAGATTGGCCATTGGGAGAGCTATCCTGCTTTCTGTCACTCCTTCTATTCTTTGGGGTTTATTCATCAAAGGATAGCGCCAGGTAGCGCCTCCTAGCGGCAGGCAGCGTCTGGTGAACGCCGGGCGCTGTACGCAAAACCACATTTATCAAAGCAGCTTCCAGAGCCAGGTATACCTGTCGCTACCTGTCGCTCTCCCATACATTTCAGTGGACGTTACTTTTCTTCTCTTTAAACAAAGTTTTCTTTTAATTTTTTTTTTATAATCAAATAATTGTGCGACCTCTCCTGGGCCTATTAAAAGTAATTTTTGAAAACTTTTTTGATTTTTTATATTTTTATGCAGAATTGTCATTACAGGTCTGGTATTAAAGTGTTCGTGTCACAATCTAATAACAATGTCATTCCATGTGTTTTCGCTTTGTTACTGGTGGATATGTGTTCAAAAGCGGCGTCTGGGCCTCAGAGACCTAATTTTGAGCGCCGGCTCTGTGTGAGGCTGTTTTTTTGGATGAATATGGTTTGAGTCACTCACACTGACCAGTCGCTCCCATATAGTGCTGTACTGGTGTTATAACAACTCACACATCAAATTCATCAATGCTGGCCAGTGACTGAGGCGCTCGGTAACAGCGAACCATAGCCGATCACAGCAACTACTAGCGGTTGCTCTGAGCGCTTCGCCACAGGCGCTCATCTGCTGGTACCTGCCGCTAGTAATGAATCAGCCTCCCCGTTTCTTTCCTTCTATTTTTCTTTATTTCCATCTATTCTGTGTTTCATCCTTTCATCTTTTTTTTCTTTCTTTCCCTCTAATCTTTGAGGCTGATTTATTAATAGCGCCAGGTAGCGACAGTTGAGCGACTGTAGCGGTATTTTCACAGCGCCCGCTAGTAGTCGCTGTGCTTGGCCGTTGTTTGGTTGTTGATAGCGACTCAGTCGGTGTGCAGTAATGTTGAATACAAGGTGAGGAGTCGCTATTTGACAGGTTCCGCGATGTATGGGTGCGCATGATATCGACTGGTCAGAGCGACCGGCTTCCACCATATTCATCAAAAAATCACGCTCAAAAAATTCAAGCGCTGTGAAATGCATGTTTAAACCCCAGAGTGCTGGAGGCGATGTGTTAAAAGTAGTTTTTTAACCCCCAAACCACCATATTTTTGGAAACCAAAAAAAAAAAAGTATTTTAAATAATTTAGTTATATGAATACAATAATATCAGACCTGTAATATCAATTCTGTACAATTTTTTTTTTTTCCCTTAAAAAATCTAAAATGGCAGAAGTGGTCACAGAATTTTTCACATTTAAAAAAAAAAACAAAAAAACAATAACAATTAATTATGAATATTTAAAGATTGTTCCATTGAAATGCATTGGAGAGCGCCAGGTAGCGAGAGGTCATACCTGTCGCTGTTCAAGGTCGGACGCTGGCGCTGTGGGCTGAGGCTGGAATAATGATGAATGAGTCGCTATATGGCGCTATCTCAGTCGCTAAGCAGGATTGGCTTGATAAATGTGTGATTGTGGTGGGGAGCCGGCGTTCTCGTGGTGGTGCCGTCATTACCGGCCGCTCACCAGTCGCTACCTGACGCTATTCCTAAATAAATAAGGGCCAATGTTACAACAATGTCATTCCATGTGTTTTCACTTTGTTACTGGTGGATATGTGTTCAAAAACAGACTTTAATCACACAGCGTCTGGCACTCTGTGCTACAGCGACCAGATCCAGAGCGCCGACATTGTGTGTGTGTAGTGTTTTGATAAATATGGTGTGGAGCGCCAAGTGCCGGATGCACTAAGCTGGTGCTACCTTTCGCTTCCTGCAGTGCTATACTGGTGTTAGAGCGCCCAACACACATCACATTCATCAATGCCGACCAGGTTACTACAGTGACTGAGACGCTCTGTTACAGCGGCCGATACCCGCTTACAGCGTCTACTAGCGGTCGCTCTAAGCGCCGCTATACAGGCACTCATCTGCCGATACCCGGCGCTAGTAATGAATCAGCCTCCATGTTTTGCCCTCTGCATGCTTGGCATAGTACGGGAGTCCAGGGCTGTATAACAAAGGAAGCAGAGGACGGGCAGAAGGCTGTGTGCAATGTTTTCTGTCCCCGGTCATCATGTGGTTCGCAGGGTTTTGTCCTCATTATAGTAATTGCCTTGTCTCAGGCACTCGTTATCTTCAGCATAGAATAATATAATTTGCCATGAATCCTCATCGCAGAGAAAATCTAAAGTCACTAACTTCTAAAATGCCATAAATGAATGTCTGCTCCTGTCCTTAGGGGATGCACACCTCCCGAATGTCCCTGATTTGGAGGGACTGTCCCTCTTTTGAGTCCATGTCCCCCTGTCCCTCGCTGTTCCCATTTGTCCCTCTTTGAGGTGTAACATGCAGATCCGCAGCAATAAATGTTTCACTTGCCTATCCAAAGTGTTTACATTGTAAATGTTACACCCTATCTCCTATTCATCCCTCAATAAGGGGGTGTGGCTTAATTAAACAATTGTCCCTCGTTCCCATACCTCCCATGTGTCCCTGATTTGGAGGGACTGTCCCTCTTTTGAGTCCATGTACCCCTCTCCCTCGCTCTCATTTGTCCCTCTTTGAGGTGTAACCTGCAGATCTGCAGCAATAAATGATTCATTTGCCCTTTCAAAGTGTTTCTATTGTTGTAACTGTTACATCCTATCTCCTATCCATCAATCAATGAGGGGGCGTGGCTTCATTTAACAATTGTCCCTCTTTCCCACCCTGAAAAGTTGGGAGGTATGGGGGTGGCTGTACAGAGCTTGCTTGGGGCCTTATTCATGAAGGGATAGCGTCAGGTAGCGCCTTGTAAATGAGAGGTAGTGACAGGTAGTGACAGGTGAACGCCGGGCACGGCAGCAATTACACATTTATCAAGCGGATTCTGTTGAGCGACTGGGATAACGCCATGTAGCGTCCGATTCATCATTATCCCAGCCTCAGCTTACAGCGCCGGCATTCTGCCTTGCAGAGCGCCACGTCTTACCTCTCGCTACCTGTCGCTCTCCCATACATTTCAATGGACATTCTTTTACTTCTCTTTAAACAGGGTTTTTTTTATTATTATTATTTTTTATTTTTATTATATTATTAAATTTTTATTATTATTATAAAATTATATTTTTTTATTCTCAAATAATGTTGTGACCTCTCCTGGCCTAGAAAAAGAAATGTTTTCCAACTTTTTCCATTTGTTATATATTTATGCAGAATTGTCATGACAGGTCTGGCATTAATGTGTTTATGTCACAATGTTATAACAATGTAATTCCATGTGTTTTCGCTTTGTTACTGGTGGATACTTGTTCAAAAACAGACTTTAATCACACATCCTCCGGCGCTCTGGGCTACAGCGAAGCATTTTTGAGAGCCGGCGGTGTGTGAGGTTGTTTTTTTGATGAATATGGTGTGAGTCGCTTGCACTGACTATTCGCTCCCATACAGCACTGTACTGCTCACATAGCGACTCCCCACAATGTATTCATCATTGCTGCACAGCGTCTGAGACGCTCTGAACTAGCGAACCACGGCTGAGCACAGCGACTACTAGCGGGCGCTCTGAAATGCCTGCTACAGACGCTCATCTGTCGCTACCTGGCGCTAGTAATGAATCAGCCTGTTGGTCTTTCTGCCCCTGGGCATTAAAGCGGACCAAAACTAACTGCAGCTGTGAAAGACATTTGGCCAAAGCCCCTGCTTATAGGTTGTAGAACTAGAAATGGATGTTTTTGCTTTTTGAATTGTCCTGGAACACTGATTTTTTTGCTCCTCCTCGGTGTGAGATGGCAGCGATTGGTCATTGCATAGGTGTGGCGATGACATCATTGCCACACACAACAATGGCAATGAATGGAGGAGGCGGAGCTTTACAGCTAAAACAGACGCCATTATCTGGGATTAGAGTGAAGCGGGAGCAGCGAAAATGAGCAAAAGGAACTTTCCATAGGGAGAGCACATCAGGGCAAGCTAGTTAAAAATATGGGTTTTGGCCCACTTTAAAATGTTCTACAACAAAAAAGGCCATCAACCAGACCTAGAATCTTGTAGATTCCAGAGAGAGAGGGAGAGAGAGGGAGAGAGAGGGAGAAAAGAAGAAAGAAGAGAAAGGGGAAGGGAAGAGAGAGAGAGAGAAAGGAAGAAAGGAAGGATGGAAAGAAAGAAAGAAAGAGGGAGAGAAAGGTATAAAAGCAAGAGAGAGAAAGGAAGGAATAAAGGAAGAGAGAAAAGGGAAATAAGGAAGAAAGAACGAGAGAGAGAGAGAAAGAGAGAGAGAGAAAAGAAGGAAGGAAGGAGAGAAAAAGGAAGGAAGAGAAAGGAAGTATGGTGTGGAGCGCCGAGTGCCGGACACACTGAGCTGGCTCTACATCTCGCTCCCTGCAGCGCTGTACTGGCGTTACATCACCCAACACACATCACATTCATCAGTGCCGGTCAGGTTACTACAGCGACGGCAATGCTAGGTTACAGCGCCCGATACCCGCTTACAGCGTTTACTAGTGGTGGCTCTATACAGTGCCGCTATACAGACGCTCATCTGCCGATACCTGGCGTTAGTAGTGAATCAGCCTCCATGTTACACTGGTAAGTGGCGTATTTGTCCCTCGCTTTACATATTTTACATTACACCAGCCCTCCTTCATCCCGTACAAACCTCTTCTCCTAATTAGTCGGTATTCATCTGGGCAGAATTGGCGGCGCCGCCCCGCTGGCCGCACGCAGTAAACACGCGGCTCTTATTATTATTAATTTGCAGCCCTCCTCTTTGCCATTTAGCATCATCATCTCCTAATCTCCTGCCATCACACTCTCGCTGTACACTGTGTTTTTTTATTATGTGGAAAGAGGAACAAAAGCCACGCCGGGCGCTTCAATAATTGCTTTTTTTTTTTTTATTTTGCTCCACAAATGGCAAATTACACTCATTTCGTTTCATTTTTTTTTTTGTTGCAGAACCTAATGTGTTTGTACAGGAGAAAAGAGGAATGAGGAATCGTTCGAGGTTCTGGGAATACGTGTTCTGCCTGATGCTGGCCAATGCTATTAAAGTGGACCAAAACCCAAGGAGACCATTATCTAATATATGTATATATATATATATATATATATATATATATATATATATATATTTATTTATTATTATTATTATTATTATTATTATTATTGTTTATTTATATAGCACCATCATCTTCCGTAGCGGTTTACAAAGTAGTAATTACAGACAGGGTAGAAACATACGGTACATATACTATTTCAAATGCAGTTTTACAGAGTTGACAATGGATATTCTGAGTACACGATACAATAGGGGAGAGAGCCCTGCCCTTGCGAGCTTATATATATATTTATTTTTGTTTTTTATTAAAAAGAAAAATTACAAACAAGACATTTCATATTGACGCCTACACTCTGCCGCAAAAAAAAATATATATATATATATATATATATATATATATATATACATCTCAAATTTTCCTGGAAATTCCTGCAAAAATCACAGTTAAACATGGCTCAAAATGGTGAAAAACGACCTGTCAACAGAGGGTGACAAAATTTCAAGTAGACTGGCAATTAAAAGGGTTAAAGCAGACCAAAACCCAGGATTTTGACTATCCTGAGTTTTGGTCCACTCCCCCAGGGCACCCCGATCGCGGGCACGCACCCTGCTAGAGGGATAGCGGGGATGCGGCCAGGGCCCACGCATGCGCCGTTGGACCAGGATTAAGGTAAGTGTAGCGGGCAACCTGGGGGGTTTCACACAGCGGGGCATCCCGATTTTGGATGCCCTGGGGGGAGGGAATGGATCAGCCCGGGAATCTTATAGGCCAATCCAGCTGGGTTTTGGTCCACTTTAAAAGTAGCTATGCATGTTGGGTATTGTTCTGTTCGGGGGGATGTTGCTTTTTCAGATTTAACTTTTTCTTGTTTGCATATTGTTTTTTTTTTTAGGAAAATTTGAGTTTGATTCTGGGTGCAAGATTCCCGGGCCGATTGATTCCCTCCCCCCCGGGGCATCCAAAATCGGGATGCCCCGCTGTGTGAAACCCCCCAGGTAGCCCATGAACTCACCTTCTTTCCCGGTCCAATGGCGCATGCGTGAGCAGCGGCCGCATCCCCGCAATCCCTCTAGCAGGGTACGTGCCCGCACCAGGCATTTGTGAATAGTCAGCGCGGGCGTGCTCCCTGTTAGAGTGTATCAGGGAAAGCGTCCGCCAGCGCGCTCAGATCTGCTCGCCTTAAACGAAGGCTTAGACGAAGGGGCGGGAACGGATCCTAGAGTACTGATTGGTCGAGGGCCCACGTATGTGCTGTAGGACCGGGAAGAGGTGAGTTTATTCGGGCGACCTGGAGGGTTTCACACAGTGGGACAAGGGCCAAAACCCAGGATAGTCAAAATCCTGGGTTTTCGTCCACTTTAAGCCAATTCTTATCCGAAATTGACAAGCGCAGCTATGCGCACTAATTGGCTGCCTACACGTGTGCCATAGGACCAGGGGAAATGTGAGTTTTTACTAGGCGATCTGGAGGGTGGGGGGTCACACGGTGGGGCATCCCAAATCTGGATGCACCAAGGGCAAGGAGAAAAACAGTTTTGTTCCACTTTAACTCATGCTTTGAAATGCTGATTGTTTGCTGGTCTTCTGATTATGCAATTTGGGAGCATTTAGCTGCTTTTGTCTCTTTTCAGAGATCCAAAAACACCCCCCCCCCCTTTTTTTTGGGGGGGGTGCATTGGGGTGATGCACATCTCGTTATATGTGCAGAGCTCCCAAGTTTACAGGGTTGGAAAGAGGGACAATGGTTAAACTAAGCCACGCCCCCTCTTTGATTGATAGATAGGAGATGTAATTGTTACAGCAATATAAGCACTTTGAATAGGCAAATGAATCATTTATTGCTGCAGATCTGCATGTTACACCTCAAAGAGGGACAAATGGGAACAACGAGGGACAGGGGGACATGGACTCAAAAGAGGGACAGTCCCTCCAATTCAGGGACGCTTGGGCGCTATGCATTTCAAATTAGGCCAAGCCCTCTTATTGATTGATACATAGGAGATGTCATTGTTACAGTAATATAAGCACTTTGAATAGACAAATGAATCATTTATTGATGCAGATCTGCATGTTACACCTCAAAGAGGGACAAAAGGGAACAACGAGGGACAGGGGGACATGGACTCAAAAGAGGGACAGTCCCTCTAAATCAGGGATACTTGGGCGGTATGCATTTTAAATTAGGCCACACCCCGTCATTGATTGATAGACAGGAAATTGGGTGTAATTGTTACTACAATAGAAGCACTTTGAATAGACAAATGAATCATTTATTGATACAGATCTGCAGGTTACACCTCAATGAAGGACAGAGATGTACAAAAAAGGGACAAGGGGAAATGGACTCAAAAGAGGGACAGTCCCTCCAAATCAGGGACAGTTGGGATATATGCATTTTAAATAAGGCCACGTCCCTCACTGAGGGATGGATAGGAGATATGTTATAACAGTTACAACAATACAAACACTTTAAATAGACAAATGAATCATTTATTGGTGCAGATCTGAATGTTACACCTCAAAGAGGGACAAATGAGAACAACAAGAGACAGGGGGACATGGACTCAAAAGAGAGACAGTCCCTCTAAATCAGGGATACTTGGGCGGTATGCATTTTAAATTAGGCCACACCCCGTCATTGATTGATAGATAGGAAATAGGGTGAAATTGTTACTACAATAGAAGCACTTTGAATAGACAAATGAATCATTTATTGATACAGATCTGCAGGTTACACCTCAATGAAGGACAGAGATGTACAATAAAGGGACAAGGGGAAATGGACTCAAAAGAGGGACAGTCCCTCCAAATCAGGGACATGCATTTTAAAAAAGGCCACGTCCCTCACTGAGGGATGGGTAGGAGATAGGTTATAACAGTTACAACAATACAAACACTTTAAATAGACAAATGAATCATTTATTGGTGCAGATCTGAATGTTACACCTCAAAGAGGGACAAATGAGAACAACAAGAGACAGGGGGACATGGACTCAAAAGAGGGACAGTCCCTCCAAATCAGGGACACTTGGACAGTATGGCTAATAATTCTGATCAGGAGCTGATCACTCGGCTCTGAACGAGCTATTCCGCGGCGCAGCCTCGTTGCTCCCGGCCTGGGTAATTGCCGGCGTGCCCCTGCATTATGAAGCCCGGCAGGCATCAGGTGTGCGTTACACAAGTCGTTTGGAAAGCCGCGGCCTCTTTATCATCTCCAGCTCCTTCAGATGGCGCCGGCGGCTCCCCCGAACATGACTGCAGAGCCGGCGAGGTGATTTGTCCTCATTGGAGGCTGGATGGAGATTCGCAGAGCTGCCCGCTGGAGAGGGGCCTCCATCCTTCACCGAAGCACATTAGAGAGCGGCGCCGTGCGCAGCTTCTCATCTGTCCTATTAGGGCCGATCGTTTTGTGCGGGGAAGGAGGCGAGCGCCGCATGACCCCGCAGATTAGAGGGGCGCTCGCTGCTGCGGATATAGGTTAAAATAATCGCTCCGTGGGAGGATTTCCATTTGAGCTCCCTTAAATAGCAGGAGCCATTATCTCCGTATTTATGATTATCCTCCTCAAACACTACAATAACCTCGTCTCCTGCTGGAGCCATCACCGACCCTCCAAGAGTGAAGAGATAAATGGAGCATACCCCCCAAGTGTCCCTGATTTGGAGGGACTGTCCCTCTTTTGAGTCCATATCCCCCTGTTCCTCGTTCTCATTTGTCCCTCTTTGAGGTGTAACATGCAGATCTGCAGCAATAAATTATTAATTTGTCTATTCAAAGTGCTTATATTGCTGTAACAATTGCATCCTATCTCCTATCCATCCCTCAACGAGGGGGCATGGCCTAATTTAAAATGCATACTGCACAAGTGTCCCTGATTTGGAGGGACTGTCTCTCTCTGGAGTCTATGTCCCCCTGTCCCTCGTTGTTCTCATTTGTCCCTCTTTGAGGTGTATGCAGATCTGCAGCAATAAATGATAAATTTGTCTATTTCAAGTGCTTATATTGTAGTAACAATTACATCCCATCTCCTATTTCCTATGTCCCCCTGTCCCTCGTTGTTTTCATTTGTCCCTCTTTGAGGTGCAGATCTGCAGCAATAAATGATTCATTTGCCTATTCAAAGTGTTTCTTTTGTTGTAACTGTTACATCCTATCTCCTATCCATCCCTCAATGAGGGGGTGTGGCCTAATTTAACAATTGCAAAATATTGTATAGAAACAAAGTTTACAAGATGGATTATATCTGCTCAACGTGCACAAAACTTAAATATCCCAATAAGTTCAAAATAATAATACCAAACATTAAAACACAGAGCAGGTAATGCTTTGCCTTAATTTAATAAGGCTATTAGAAATGTTAGGGACTTTCACTCAAATGTCCAGACGCAACTCTTAACTGTCCATCAGGGTCCTTAATAGATTTCCTCCAATAGTTCCCAGTTCCGAAAGGTGCCCACCACCTTGTATAGTATACTCTTACCAAGTGGCCATATTAGCTGGGCATTTCACAAATAAACTTTCCGCAATGCCTTAGTTCTTCCTCCTTGGATAATGGATATCTTTACCAGCTAGAATATTTCAGACCAATGCTCTAGCGGTCTCAAAGGTTTTAACATGAAAGAGAAGTGATAAATAGAGATGAGCGAGTAGTGAAATATTCGAAATTTCGAATTTCGATTCGAATAGACCGCGTTACTCGACTACTCGACCGAATATCGAATCCCATTATAGTCTATGGGAAAAAAATGCTCGCCACTTGGAAATCTCAATTCGACCACTTGGAGGTCACCAAGTCCACCCTGAAACATCAGAAAATGATGCCAACACTGCTGGAATGCAACTGGGACAGCAGGGGAAGCATGTCTGGGTGCATATAACGCGCCCAAGTCGCACTATTACGCCACTATCACAGCCACTCAACAATACACTCCAAACACAATATAACTTCTACGTAAAGTGAGACAAGACAAGGAAACCTTCTTTCCTCTACATTGCCATGGACCCCAAGCCAAACTGTACAAAAAAGAAGAACAAAATTCTGCACCCCTTAAAATCACGTTGCCTAATGACAACCACAGATGACATAGGCAAGGGGGAAAATAAATAGACCCCACCCCTAATTGTCATTGTGTGTGTGTGTGTGTGTGTGTGAGATGTGGTCAGACATGTCCTCTTGTGTCATTGTGTCACCCCAGCAGTAAGGGAAGCTTACAGGAGGAGGTTTGTTACAGTGTGTCACCCCAGCAGTCAGGGAAGCTTACAGGAGGAGGTTTGTTACAGTGTGTCACCCGAGCAGTAAGGGAAGCTTAGAGCTGAGACCTCTTAAAAATTGTGTGGAGGCCCAAGATCTGAGACCTCTTAAAAATTGTGTGGAGGCCCAAGAGCTGAGACCTCTCAAACATTGTGTGGAGTCCCAAGAGCTGAGACCTTTTAAAAATTGTGTGGAGGCCCAAGAGCTGAGACCTCTTAAAAATTGTGTGGAGGCCCAAGAGCTGAGACCTTTTAAAAATTGTGTGGAGGCCCAAGAGCTGAGACCTTTTAAAAATTGTGTGGAGGCCCAAGAGCTGAGACCTTTTAAAAATTGTGTGGAGGCCCAAGAGCTGAGACCTCTCAAACATTGTGTGGAGTCCCACGAGCTGAGACCTCTTAAAAATTGTGTGGAGGCCCAAGAGCTGAGACCTTTTAAAAATTGTGTGGAGGCCCAAGAGTTGAGACCTTTTAAAAATTGTGTGGAGGCCCAAGAGCTGAGACCTCTCAAACATTGTGTGGAGTCCCAAGAGCTGAGACCTTTTAAAAATTGTGTGGAGGCCCAAGAGCTGAGACCTCTTAAAAATTGTGTGGAGGCCCAAGAGCTGAGACCTTTTAAAAATTGTGTGGAGGCCCAAGAGCTGAGACCTCTTAAAAATTGTGGGGAGGCCCAAGAGCTGAGACCTTTTAAAAATTGTGTGGAGGCCCAAGAGCTGAGACCTTTTAAAAATTGTGTGGAGGCCCAAGAGCTGAGACCTCTCAAACATTGTGTGGAGTCCCACGAGCTGAGACCTCTTAAAAATTGTGTGGAGGCCCAAGAGCTGAGACCTTTTAAAAATTGTGTGGAGTCCCAAGAGCTGAGACCTCTTAAAAATTGTGTGGAGGCCCAAGAGCTGAGACCTCTCAAACATTGTGTGGAGTCCCAAGAGCTGAGACCTTTTAAAAATTGTGTGGAGGCCCAAGAGCTGAGACCTCTTAAAAATTGTGTGGAGGCCCAAGAGCTGAGACCTTTTAAAAATTGTGTGGAGGCCCAAGAGCTGAGACCTTTTAAAAATTGTGTGGAGGCCCAAGAGCTGAGACCTTTTAAAAATTGTGTGGAGGCCCAAGAGCTGAGACCTCTCAAACATTGTGTGGAGTCCCACGAGCTGAGACCTCTTAAAAATTGTGTGGAGGCCCAAGAGCTGAGACCTTTTAAAAATTGTGTGGAGGCCCAAGAGCTGAGACCTTTTAAAAATTGTGTGGAGGCCCAAGAGCTGAGACCTCTCAAACATTGTGTGGAGTCCCAAGAGCTGAGACCTTTTAAAAATTGTGTGGAGGCCCAAGAGCTGAGACCTTTTAAAAATTGTGTGGAGGCCCAAGAGCTGAGACCTCTCAAACATTGTGTGGAGTCCCACGAGCTGAGACCTCTTAAAAATTGTGTGGAGGCCCAAGAGCTGAGACCTTTTAAAAATTGTGTGGAGGCCCAAGAGCTGAGACCTTTTAAAAATTGTGTGGAGGCCCAAGAGCTGAGACCTCTCAAACATTGTGTGGAGTCCCAAGAGCTGAGACCTTTTAAAAATTGTGTGGAGGCCCAAGAGCTGAGACCTCTTAAAAATTGTGTGGAGGCCCAAGAGCTGAGACCTTTTAAAAATTGTGTGGAGGCCCAAGAGCTGAGACCTTTTAAAAATTGTGTGGAGGCCCAAGAGCTGAGACCTCTCAAACATTGTGTGGAGTCCCACGAGCTGAGACCTCTTAAAAATTGTGTGGAGGCCCAAGAGCTGAGACCTTTTAAAAATTGTGTGGAGGCCCAAGAGCTGAGCACTTATTAGTGCTGCAGCTATGGCTGCTTTAGTGAGGGGTAGCTGCTGCTGCTGGAATAGGGACAGAAAGACTTCAGTGGTGTATTACCACCTATATACAAAACTATATACACTCTGCTCAAAACGGCTGCCTTAGTGAGGGGTAGCTGCTGATGCTGGAATAGGGACAGAAAGACTTCAGTGGTGTATTAGCACCTATATACAAAACTATATTTTGCACTACTGTTTTGTGTCCTCTGTGCCAACAAAACACTGTTTTATACACGGTGCGTATAGGCACCATTTCACCTTCTGGCAGTATACGGCTGTATAGCCAGGTGTTTTTCTTAAAAATATTTTTATATTTGGCACTACTGTTTTGTGTCCTCTTTACCAACAAAACCTTGTTATATACCCGGTGCGTATAGGCACCATTTCACCTTCTGGCAGTATACGGCTGTATAGCCAGGTGTTCTTCTTAAAAATATTTTTATATTTGGTATAACGCATGGCCAAAAAAGTAAAACGTCTGAAATGCGGAGGGCTAGCGCAAAGGGACGTGGACGAGGACGGGGGCGCGGAAATGCTGGTGGGGGCACAAACCGCGTTGAAGCCAGTGGGGATACAATGCGTGCTGATGAGGGGCAGCCAGCATTACGCTCATCCAGCTTCCCTGCCTTTATGGGACAGTTATGCGGGGGGCGGGGTACACCTCTGTTAAAGCCTGAGCAGCGTGAACAGGTGGTGCAATGGATGGCCGATAACGCTTCCAGTCACTTGTCCACCACCCAGTCATCCACACAGTCTCACTCTGACCCTCCTTCCTCCCAACCTGGCCAACAGAGTCAGCCCACCCTTGACCCCTCCCAGGACCTCTTTTCGGGTCCTTTTCCAGATGTGCTGCAAGAATCCCAGGAGCTAGCAGAGGAATTTGTTTGTAGTGATGCCCAAACACTTGAGTATCCGCCATCTGCTAGTGATGTGGACCCGGAACCAGCATCTGCTATCATGAGCGATGATGATGAGACGCAGTTGCCATCAAGGGAGGCTGTTGGAATGTCCAGTGGGCAGGAGGAGGAGCAGAGAGAGGAAGTGGAAGAGGAGGTGGTGGACGACGAAATGACCGACCCCACTTGGACAGGGGTGATGTCCAGCGGGGAAAGCAGTGGAGATGCGGTCTGCGCATCACCGAATAAGGCAGCAAGAGGCAGAGGACAGTCCAGAGGCAGAGGACAGTCCAGACAGAGAAGGCAGGCCACAGCCAGCAGGGCTGAAGCTCTTCCCGGCAGCAGGCAGTCGCACGAAGCTCCCCCATCGAGGCCTCGTACTTCTGTGGTGTGGAGATTTTTTAATGTTTGCGCGGATGACAAACTGAGCGCGGTTTGCGCAATCTGCCACTCAAAACTGAGTAGGGGCTCTGAGAAGAGCAATCTGACCACCTCAGGCATGCGCCGTCACTTAGAATTCAAGCACTGGGCTGAGTGGGAGAGAGCAAACGCAATACAACCTGCGCCCCGTCTTGCTGCCACTGCCTCTTCCCCTTTGTTGTGTGCTGCCACTGCGGTCCAGACCTCCAGCCAGGACACCTCCACATCTGCCTCTGCCTCGGCTACTTTGGGGCCTTCTCCTTCAGCCCCCCCTTCCCCCGCATCTTCGTCTGCACCTTCCATCTCCTCGTCCCATCAACTGTCCATCTCGCAGGCGTTCAACCGCAGGCGGAAGTACGCCTCCAGTCACCCCCAAGCCCAAGCCTTAACCTGCCTCATCTCCAAACTGCTGGCCCTGGAGATGTTGCCGTTTAGGCTTGTGGAGACGCAGGCCTTCCGCGACCTGATGGCGGCTGCCGCACCTCGCTATTCCGTCCCTAGCCGCCACTATTTTTCCCGGTGTGGCGTCCCCGCCCTGCACCAGCACGTGTCGCGTAACATCAGGCGGACCCTGAGGTACGCAGTCAGCGCAAAGGTGCACTTGACCACCGACTCGTGGACAAGCGCTTGCGGCCAAGGACGCTACATCTCTTTGACGGCACACTGGGTGAATGTTGTGGAAGCGGGGACGGGGTCGCAAACAGGGACGGCCTACATACCACCCCCGCCCAAGATTGCCAGCACGGGTTCTGATAGACCCCCCTCCTCTTCCTCCTCCTCCTCCTCCTCCTCCTCCTCTGCCTTAACATCGCCCTCAGCCCCTAGCTGGAAGCGTTGCAGCACTGGCACGGGGAGACGTCAGCAGGCGGTGCTTAAGCTCATCAGCTTGGGCGACAGGAAGCACAGCGCCGCAGAGGTGAGGCACGCCATATTGCAGCAGACAGAGATGTGGCTGTCGCCGCTGCAGCTAGGACCAGGCATGGTCGTGTGCGATAACGGCCGTAACCTGGTGGCGGCTCTGGAGCTTGCAGAACTCAATCACGTACCATGCCTGGCCCACGTTTTTAATTTGGTAGTACAAAAGTTTCTAAAGACTTACCCCAACCTGGCAGAGCTACTGGTCAAAGTGCGGCGCTTGTGCGCTCACTTTCGGAAGTCAACTGTAGCTGCTGCTAGCTTAAAAAAAATCCAGCAACGCCTCCATTTGCCTCAACATCGGCTGTTGTGCGACCTGCCCACTCGCTGGAATTCCACCTATTGCATGTTGGCCAGGGTGTGCGAGCAGCAGAAAGCATTGATGGAGTACCAGATGATGCATCCACGCGTGCCTCCAACTCAGCTCCCTCAGTTTGCCAACCACGAGTGGCCATGGATGGCAGACATATGCGATGTATTGCGTATCTTTGAGGAGTCCACTAAGAAGGTCAGCAGCGAGGACGCTATAGTGAGCGTAACCATCCCGCTCCTAGGCGTCCTTAAAGAATCGCTCATCGCAATAAGGGAGAACGCATTGCACACAGAGGAGACGGGGGTAGGAGGAGACGCAACGCAGGTAGACAGTCAGACCACACTTTTGTCTGCTGCTCGGTGGCAGTTGCAGGAGGAGGAGGATGAGGAGGACAACGTGGAGGTGGCTGTGGAAGAGGATGCTGGCGGCGAGGGTAGCAGTCAGGCTGTGTGCGTCCCATTGGTTCAGCGCGGATGGGGCGAAGAGGAGGAAATGGAAAATGATCCTTCTGGTGGGGGCAGTGACGTCATGCCTACTCAGAGTCTGGCACACATGGCTGACTTCATGCTGGGCTGCTTTTCCCGGGACATACGTGTTGTCCGGATATTGGAGAACAAACTATACTGGGTCTTCGCACTCCTGGACCCCCGGTATAAAGATAACTTCTCCTCTTTTATTCCGGTAGAGGAGAGGACGAATCGATTACTGGAATACCAGAGGGAACTCTTGCAGAACATGATGCAGATTTTCCCACCCAGCATCGCTGGCGGCAGAGAGGAGAGCGTCTCCCAGAGTCTGACAACATCGATCAGGCCCACAGCCACCAGGGGAACACTCTCCAAGGTGTGGGACACGTTCATGTCACCCCCTCGTGCAACTTCCATCACTGCGGGGCCCGCTATCAGCAGGAGGGACAAGTATCGGCGGATGTTGCGGGACTACCTGGCAGACCACACCCCTGTCCTCCCCGATCCCTCGGCGACCTACACTTACTGGGTCTCCAAGTTGGACACGTGGCTGGAACTGTCCCTGTACGCCTTGGAGGTGCTTGCCTGCCCTGCCGCCAGCGTGCTATCAGAAAGGGTGTTCAGCGCAGCCGGGGGCATTATAACCGATAAGCGCAGCCGCCTGTCAACCGACAGTGCCGACAGGCTGACGCTAATCAAAATGAACAGCAAGTGGATTGACCCGGACTTTGCTTGTACAACAGTGGAAAGCAGCCAAGAGTGAAGTGCCATCTGTATGAAGTGCCATTTCCTCCTCCTCCTCCTCCTCCTCCTTAACCGCCGTAGAATTGCTGTATTAATGAAAAAAATTATGGCTCACCTCTTGGGCTTAATACAATCAATTTTTAAGAGGTCTCAACTCTTGGGCCTCCACACAATTTTTAAAAGGTCTCAGCTCTTGGGCCTCCACACAATTTTTAAAAGGTCTCAGCTCTTGGGCCTCCACACAATTTTTAAGAGGTCTCAGCTCTTGGGCCTCCACACAATTTTTAAAAGGTCTCAGCTCTTGGGCCTCCACACAATTTTTAAAAGGTCTCAACTCTTGGGCCTCCACACAATTTTTAAAAGGTCTCAGCTCTTGGGCCTCCACACAATTTTTAAAACATAGCAGCCCTAATAAGGGCTCTCAATGACTCTCTTGTCTTCTGGTAGCTGGTATATATGGTGGTAAATGCGATATTCTGAGCTTCTGGGGCCCTGCCTGCCTACATATGGGCTATATACTGTTCAGCATAGTAGCCCTAATAATAAGGACTCTCAATGACTCTCTTGTCTTCTGGTAGCTGGTATATATGGTGGTAAAAGCGATATTCTGAGCTTCTGGGGCCCTGCCTGCCTACATATGAGCTATATACTGTTCAGCATAGTAGCCCTAATAAGGGCTCTTAATGACTCTCTTGTCTTCTGGTAGCTGGTATATATGGTGGTAAAAGCGATATTCTGAGCTTCTGGGGCCCTGCCTGCCTACATATGAGCTATATACTGTTCAACATAGCAGCACTAATAAGGGATTAAGGACTCTCTTGTCTTCTGGTAGCTGGTATATATGGTGGTAAATGCGAGATTCTGAGCTTCTAGGGCCCTGCCTGACTACATAGGATATGAGCTATATACTGTTCAGCGTAGTAGCCCTAATAAGGGCTCTTAATGACTCTCTTGTCTTCTGGTAGCTGGTATATATGGTGGTAAAAGCGATATTCTGAGCTTCTGGGGCCCTGCCTGCCTACATATGAGCTATATACTGTTCAGCATAGTAGCCCTAATAAGGGCTCTTAATGACTCTCTTGTCTTCTGGTAGCTGGTATATATGGTGGTAAATGCGAGATTCTGAGCTTCTGGGGCCCTGCCTGACTACATAGGATATGAGCTATATACTGTTCAGCATAGCAGCACTAATAAGGGCTCTTAATGACTCTCTTGTCTTCTGGTAGCTGGTATATATGGTGGTAAAAGCGATATTCTGAGCTTCTGGGGCCCTGCCTGCCTACATAGGATATGAGCTATATACTGTTCAGCGTAGCAGCCCTAATAAGGGCTCTTAATGACTCTCTTGTCTTCTGGTAGCTGGTATATATGGTGGTAAAAGCGATATTCTGAGCTTCTGGGGCCCTGCCTGCCTACATAGGATATGAGCTATATACTGTTCAGCATAGCAGCACTAATAAGGGCTCTTAATGACTCTCTTGTCTTCTGGTAGCTGGTATATATGGTGGTAAAAGCGATATTCTGAGCTTCTGGGGCCCTGCCTGACTACATAGGATATGAGCTATATACTGTTCAGCGTAGTAGCCCTAATAAGGGCTCTTAATGACTCTCTTGTCTTCTGGTAGCTGGTATAT
The DNA here is from genome assembly GCA_027917425.1 of Gastrophryne carolinensis. NCBI lineage: Eukaryota > Metazoa > Chordata > Amphibia > Anura > Microhylidae > Gastrophryne > Gastrophryne carolinensis. The sequence continues at coordinate 245,856,772 of CM051240.1, forward strand.
ATGGTGGTAAAAGCGATATTCTGAGCTTCTGGGGCCCTGCCTGCCTACATAGGATATGAGCTATATACTGTTCAGCATAGCAGCACTAATAAGGGATTAAGGACTCTCTTGTCTTCTGGTAGCTGGTATATATGGTGGTAAAAGCGATATTCTGAGCTTCTGGGGCCCTGCCTGACTACATAGGATATGAGCTATATACTGTTCAGCATAGCAGCACTAATAAGGGCTCTTAATGACTCTCTTGTCTTCTGGTAGCTGGTATATATGGTGGTAAAAGCGATATTCTGAGCTTCTGGGGCCCTGCCTGACTACATAGAATATGAGCTATATACTGTTCAGCGTAGTAGCCCTAATAAGGGCTCTTAATGACTCTCTTGTCTTCTGGTAGCTGGTATATATGGTGGTAAAAGCGATATTCTGAGCTTCTGGGGCCCTGCCTGACTACATAGGATATGAGCTATATACTGTTCAACATAGCAGCACTAATAAGGGATTAAGGACTCTCTTGTCTTCTGGTAGCTGGTATATATGGTGGTAAAAGCGATATTCTGAGCTTCTGGGGCCCTGCCTGACTACATAGAATATGAGCTATATACTGTTCAGCGTAGTAGCCCTAATAAGGGCTCTTAATGACTCTCTTGTCTTCTGGTAGCTGGTATATATGGTGGTAAAAGCGATATTCTGAGCTTCTGGGGCCCTGCCTGCCTACATAGGATATGAGCTATATACTGTTCAACATAGCAGCACTAATAAGGGATTAAGGACTCTCTTGTCTTCTGGTAGCTGGTATATATGGTGGTAAAAGCGATATTCTGAGCTTCTGGGGCCCTGCCTGCCTACATAGGATATGAGCTATATACTGTTCAGCGTAGTAGCCCTAATAAGGGCTCTTAAGGACTGTCTTGTCTTCTGGTAGCTGGTATATATGGTGGTAAAAGCGATATTCTGAGCTTCTGGGGCCCTGCCTGACTACATAGGATATGAGCTATATACTGTTCAGCGTAGTAGCCCTAATAAGGGCTCTTAATGACTCTCTTGTCTTCTGATAGCTGGTATATATGGTGGTAAATGCGAGATTCTGAGCTTCTAGGGCCCTGCCTGCCTACATATGAGCCATATACCGTTCAGCGTAGTAGCCCTAATAAGGGCTCTTAATGACTCTCTTGTCTTCTGGTAGCTGGTATAGATGGTGGTAAATGCGATATTCCGAGCTTCTGGGGCCCTGCCAGCGACAGCCTGTCTTTCCCTGCTGTGAGCGTCTGTCCCTCACTAAGTTCAAGCTGCTAATGCTGACGAAGAGGAAGTGCTGAGTTTTGTATATTCGAGGTCACATGGTTTTTCCAGCCAATGCGTGTAGACGCCGTTTTCGCGATGCCAGCGTCCTCCCAGGACCTGTCCCACCCCCCCTGCATGGTGATTGGTGTAAAAAACGCGCCAGGGAAGGTGGGAGGGGAAACGAATTGTGAGTGCGCCATCGCCGCTGTACTCGATCGAAATCGAGTATGACGAACAGCGTAGTATTCGATCGAATACCGGCTCGGTCGAATACTACTCGCTCATCTCTAGTGATAGACAAATCTAGTGTAATACCGCTTTTATTGCTTCCCACTTAAAGTATAAAAATGCGCACTCACATCTAAAAACAATGGTACCAGCAATTAATAGCAGGCTAGATTCTCACCACATCCACAATGCACCGCGGCCGCTAATGTCTTTAAATGGGAAGGGGAGAAGAGACTGTTCCTTGCTGTTGAGAAGCCAAATACTATGGAGCTGCTGTGAGATACCCGCTCTGCCACCGTCAATGCGTTTTGTTGCGCTCCCGCAACTTTTTCCAGACTTGCTAATTTAACAATTGTCCCTCTTTTCCACCCTGAAAAGTTAGGAGGTATGAATGGAGGATGCCTAAGGTTGTGTCTAACAGTGTTTTTGGCAACCTGTTGGGAAGTTTTTGGTAATTGCCGGTATTTTTGTTACAGTTAAAGTGGACCAAAAGCCAGTATTTTGACTATCCTGAGTTTTACTCCTTTCCCCGGGGGGCCACCCTGAGTGGGGGTGCCCCACTGTGTGAAACCCCCCAGGACGCAGAGACAGCTCACCTCTTCTTGGTCCCATGGTGCGTCTAAGAGCAGCGGCTCCTTCACTTCCCTCTAACAGGGAGCGTGCCGGCACCGGCAATTTACAAATACCTGGCACGCGCCCTGCGTGGGGATAGCGGGATGCGGCTGCCATGGGACCGGGAAGCGAGGTAAGTGAATGGGGCGACCGGGGGGTTTCACAGCGGGGAATCACAATTTAGGATGCCTCGGGTGATCCCGGGCCAGACGAGCTGGGTTTTGGTCCACTTTTTAAGCAACAGGGCTAGGCAGTGGCGGACTGGGGCCAAAAATCAGCCTTGAATTTTACCAGCCTCTGGCCGGCTCGAGACATCCCTGCTGAGGCCTCCCCCAACCACCAGCATTATAGGCTGGGTTTCCTTGGCTTGTGGGTACAATGGGGGTGGGTACAGGGGGCTTAGAAGGAGAATAAGGGGGCAGGGAATGAATGAAAGGTGTTAAAAGTAGCAGCCCAACTGGCCTCAAAGCAGTGCGGCCCACCGGGCATTGTCCCGGGCCTGCTAGTCCGCCCCTGGGGCCAGGGGTCGAATCCCAGCCGGTCTGTTACTTTATAGCTTTTTGGAGATGCATGTTTTGTGTTTGTTGCACTTTAGAACGTTAAAAATATGGTATTTTAATAGAAGTATGGTTAAACTTACATTTTACAAGACCGCATGGTTACAAGACAACCAGCACCGCAGCGAGCGCACAGCGTCCCAACATGTGCCGCCTGGCGGACTCCGAGCAGGTTGACAGCCATTGTATATAACTTTTACATCTCATTTTAACAGGCTGATTCATTACTAACGCCAGATAGCGACAGATGAGCATCTGCAGCGAGGCTTTGAGAGCGACCACTAGTAGTCGCTGTGCTCGGCCATGGTTCTTTGATTCGGAGCGCCTCAGTCGCTGTCCGGCATTGATGAATATGCTGTGTGAGTCGCAGTACTACACTGTATGGGAGCGAATGGTAGTGCCAGCTCAGTGCGACTGACTCACACCGCATTAATCAAAAAAACAGCCTCAAACAGCGCCAGCGCTCAAAATCACGTAGTCGTAGCCCATAGCGCCAGAAGCTGTGTGATTAAAGTCTGTTTATGAACATGTATTACATATGGAATTACATTGTTATCACATTGTAACATGAACACTTTAATACCAGATATGTAAGGACACTTCTGCATAAAAATATTTTAAATCCAAAAAGTTTTAAAAAATGTCATTTTCTTGCCCAGGATACGTCAGAAGTTTTGAGATTTTTTTATAAGAAAAAAAAAATTGGGATCAGGAAAGGGATTTAAGGATCGTCCATTGAAATGTATGGGAAAGCGCCAGGTAGCGACAGGTAAGACGTGGCGCTCTGCAAGGCTGAATGCCGTCGCTGTACGCTGAGCCTGGGATAATGGTGAATCGGACGCTACATGGCGTTGTTCCAGATGTTCACCAGATTAGGGTTCATAAATGTGTAATTGTGAGCCGTCTCCGGCGTTCACCCGCCGCTACTTGACGCTACCTGGCGCTACCTGCCACTGTACAGGCACTACCTGGTGCTATCCCTTCATGAATAAGGCACCAAGTGTTGTCTGACACCGTTGACATCACTTAACCCTTGGTTTGGTTGTGCATTTTGATGTGCATTTCCCTGATGAAGGGGCAGTGGACACCCCGAAACGTCGGACAAAGGATTGTAAGGACATGGACTATATTGGCACATTGTTTGTACTTCCCATTGGATTGTTTTAGATTATTTAATATATATTCGATTATCGGAGTGTGGGCTGTTGTTTCATTTATGGTTGATGCAGCGCCACCGCTGGCCACAGCACCCAATTCAATTGCCTGAGGTAAATGTGCTTCTGTGATATCAACTCTTCCTATTCTGCCATGTTATTGTACTTCATATATTAAGAACTGTTACTGTTTATTTTCAGTTTTATACTGCTACTTGAATAAAATCTTAAATGATCCAGTGTCAAGTTTTTGCATTTAAGGGGAGAAGTTAGCTGGCTGCCACGGCGCTTTGCCATGGGTGACGGGTGACAGAATAAGGGTTCTAACTCTTAATATCTCTATCTGTTTCTAATTTACTAATTGGCATAATACTTTAGGTCCGCATCCCTACACCCATCACCGGTAGTGGTATTTATACCACTGGTTGAAACCCCTAGAGCAGGGGTACTCAACCACCTCTTGTAAAGGTCCATATACAGGTATCCAGTCAGAGGTGAAGGTCCTGGAGGAGGGCTGTCGCTGGGTTTGGATTGTTAGACATCCTAGCACTGGGGAGGTTATAGATTCCCCGGTCAAAAGGCTGGAATGGATGGGGAAGAACTGGGAGGGGGCAGAAATGGATGGGACAGAGCTCGAGGGGGGGGGGGGAATGGACGTGGATGGAATTGATGGGGCAAAGCTGGGGGGACAGGAATGGATGGGGCTGAGCTGGGGGGACAGGAATGGATGGGGATGGGATTGATGGGGCAAAGCTGGGGGGACAGGAATGGATGGGGATGAGCTGGGGGGACAGGAATGGATGGGGATGGGATTGATGGGGCAAAGCTGGGGGGACAGGAATGGATGGGGCTGAGCTGGGGGGACAGGAATGGATGGGGCTGAGCTGGGGGGACAGGAATGGATGGGGCTGAGCTGGGGGGACAGGAATGGATGGGGCTGAGCTGGGGGGACAGGAATGGATGGGGCTGAGCTGGGGGGACAGGAATGGATGGGGATGGGATTGATGTGGCAAAGCTGGGGGGACAGGAATGGATGGGGCTGAGCTGGGGGCACAGGAATGGATGGGGATGGGATTGATGGGGCAAAGCTGGGAGGGCAGGGATGGATTGGGTAGAGCGGGGAGGGGGGCAGGAATGGATAGAGCTGAGCTGGGGGACGGAGATGGATGGGGCCAAGATGGCTGGACAGGAATGGATGGGGCTGAGCTGGGGGATGAGATGGTGAGACAGGGATAGATGGGGCTGAGCTGGGGCAGCGGGACAGGATTGGATGGGGCAAAGAGGCTGAGAAACAAAGTTTGTGTGCACCTTGCAATGCCAATTCTTGCCCGTGCAGTACTTCATATTGCAATGCTGGGTGCCAGGGAGCCATGACACTGGCAGGGAGACTAAGCACTACATCGCCAATCAAGGGGGCAGCGCTGAGCATGGCAACATGGAAGCAACTGAGTGCAGGGCTGTCAGGGCAGGGGTCCAGAAATCTGGCACCGAGGTCCACATTCGGACCCCGGTCCGCCAGTTGAGTATCACTGCCCTAGAGCATACAGACTGTCCAGGTCCCTGTGTAATATGTAGATATCAGCTTTCAACCTGGATTTGCTTTTCAGTAAGATGACCCATCTGCAGATTGTAGATGGGTCAGATATTTCTCAATGGATGTTACAAAACAGAGTCTGGGATTCTACATGTTCAGCGTGAGGACCATCAGCAAACTATCATCTAAGGTTTCTGTGTTTGTCAGTCCAGGGGTGAGTCCTGACTGTGGGGAACCATGTTCCTTTAATGCAAGACTCGACCCAGAAGCTCAGAATCTTTGAAGAATCTTCTTATCAGTTCCGGATGTAAGCCGTGTCACCAACGTAAATAGGGTGAGTTAATAAATTGGATTGAGGTATCATAGGTAACGCCATAGTTTAGGTTGCTTTTGTAGACCAGCGCCATGTTCTACTAAACATGAAGAATGATAATTCACCCCAAAAATCTTCTTTTTCTAAAAGTGTACAAGACTTCAAAGACTAGTCATGTGACTACTTTTGCTAATGGTTATTGTGCCGGATACATTAAGGATGACAAATGAAGGCTTTTATGCTTCAGGCAACATATCCTAAAACCGTGATGTTCCGCGTTAACCTCTGTCAGATCAGATTCCAATCTGAGAACCTGATTAGCCTGACTTGCCCAGTGAAAATGTGACACATCTCAGTGGATGTAGGGAGACCAAGGCTAACGGGATCAACCTTTTATAAAATAAGGGCAATTTCAGATAGGCTGGGGGCGGGATGGCACATCAACCACAGAAAAATCAAGGTGCCTAGAAACATAGATAAGAAATGGATCGAAAAAAAATATTTATATAGGTAGATATATATATATATATATATATATATATATATATATATATATATATATATATATTGCAGCACACGCGCCACAATGCTCCCTGGCAACTAAGTGGACCAACAGTAAAAAAACAAAAAGAGCCCAGAGGACCTGTTTCCCAACCCTCCGCAGGAACTGGCACAGATCGGGGGCAGCATAGCCGCCCTTATCCCTCTACTGCAATTGGCACAGATGACAGCGGAATCCGCCACTCCATGAATCAACAGCTGCTGATGATGCAAGTCACCAGCGAACCTTAGCAGTGGCTCACCTGCGGGACTAACGTTGCTCCATGCAGTCATCAGCTGACCTTAGTAGTGGCTTACCTGCGGCACTCACGCTGCTCCATGCAGTCACCGGCTGACCTTAGCAGTGGCTTACCTGTGGGATTCACACTGCTCCATACAATCACTGGCCAACATTAGAAGTGGTTTACCTGGTTTACCTTACTCACAGATGACAGCGGAATCCGCCACTCCATGAGTCAACAGCTGCTGATGATGCAAGTCACCAGCGAACCTTAGCAGTGGCTCACCTGCGGGACTAACGTTGCTCCATGCAGTCATCAGCTGACCTTAGTAGTGGCTTACCTGCGGCACTCACGCTGCTCCATGCAGTCACCGGCTGACCTTAGCAGTGGCTTAGCAGTGGCTTACCTGCGGAACTCACGCTGCTCCATGCAATCACCAGCTGACCTTAGCAGTGGCTTACCTGTGGGACTCACGCAGCTCCATGCAGTCACCAGCTGACCTTAGCAGTGGCTTACCTGCGGAACTCACGCTGCTCCATGCAATCACCAACTGACCTTAGCAGTGGCTTACCTGTGGGACTCACGCAGCTCCATGCAGTCACCAACTGACCTTAGCAGTGGCTTACCTGCGGAACTCACGCTGCTCCATGCAGTCACCAACTGACCTTAGCAGTGGCTTACCTGCGGAACTCACACTGCTCCATGCAGTCACCAGCTAACCTTAGCAGTGGCTTACCTGCGGGACTCACGCTGCTCCATGCAGTCACCAGCTGACCTTAGCAGTGGCTTACCTGTGGGACTCACGCTGCTCCATGCAGTCACCAGCTGACCTTAGCAGTGGCTTACCTGTGGGACTCACGCTGCTCCATGCAGTCACCAGCTGACCTTAGCAGTAGCTTACCTGTGGGACTCGCTCTGCTCCAAGCAATCACCGGCTGACCTTAGTGATGGCTTACCTGTAGGACTCGTGCCGCTCCATGCAGAAGTTTGCATGGTTATTAGTGACCTTTTTTGTTTTTTAAGTTTAAAAGTAAGAAATGCTGTTGGTCCACTTTAGGGAGCCTGTTAAATCTTACCCCCTGCATATAACTGTAAATGTGCTTTATCAAGGAGCCATAAAAACGCGGTATTTCAAAAGGCAAGATTTGACCAGCTTAGAGATGCCCTAAACGGCATTGACTGGGAAAATGTCCTTAAAACAAAAGCATGGAAACTAAATGGGATAAGTTCAAAGAAATCCAATTTTCATTGTGATAGATATATACCTTACAGGAATAAAACCGATAAGGGCAGCTAAGCTGGAGATGGAAAGACTGATCGCGAAAGAGAATAAAACTAACCCCAAATTATTCTTTACCTACATAAACCATAAAAGTTACAAACCTGACCGGGTGTGGGTCCCCTGAAAAGCAAGGAGGGGACACCTATAGAGGGGAATAAGGAGAAAGCAAATTTACTAAACAACTTCTTTGCTTCTATATTCACAAAAGAAAGTGACATACAGAGTGAAATGCAGAGAAATAACCGAAACCTCCCATTAAATGTCACTGGTCTAACCAAGTCCAGCACCGTCTCAAGTAGATAAAAATCGATAAATCTCCGGGGCCAGATGGCATACATCCTCGTGTTTTAAGGAAGTTATGTACAGTAATAGACAAGCCGTTATTTCTAATATTTGTGGATTCAGTAACTACAGGGGCTGTTCTGAGGGATTGATGCTTAGCAAATGTGGTGCCAATACTCAAAAAGGGATCTAGCGGGGAACCTGGGAACTACAGACCGGTAAACTTAACATCTGTGGTGGGCAAGCTGTTTGAAGGTTTCTTAAGGGATACTATCCTGGAGCATCTTGGGTCACCGTTACTAGTGGAGTACCACAAGCGTCAGTTCTGGGACCAATTCTCTTCAATATATATATATTAATGACATTGGGTATGGATTAAACAGTAAAGTCTCAATCTTTGTAGATGATACTAAGCTGTGTAAAGTATTTAAAACAAAAGAGGACAGCAGGCAGCTACAAACAGATTTAGATAAACTGGAAGCATGGGCAGTTGAAGTTTAACACAGATAAATGTAAGATTTTGCACATGGGAAGGAGAAATCTGTGTCATGATTACACACTAAATAAAGAAGTACTTGGTAAAACAACAATAGAAAAGGACCTAGGGGTTTTAGTTAACAATAAGTAGTAATCAATGCCAGGCAGCTGCCAAAGCAAACAGGATCACGGGGTGCATCAAGAGAGGCATAGGTGCTCATGACCAGAGCAGTGGGACTATGCAACTTGCTGCCAGAGGAGGTAGTAATGAAGGATTCAGTAAAATGTTCAAAATGGCCTGGATGCCTTCCTGGCATGTAATAACATTTCCAGCTATGGCTACTAGACCACTGGAAGGAGATAAATAGGCTGAACTGGATGGACTAAAGTCTTTATTGAGCCTTACATACTACGTTACTATCAGGCTGATTCAGATGAGCGTCTGTACAGCGGTGCTAAGAGCGACCGCTAGTGGCCGCTCTGAATCGTGAGATATTACAAAGCGCCTCAGTCGATGCAGTAACATACCGGCATTGATGAATTTGATGTGTGAGTTGCTATAACAAAAGTACAGCGCTATATAGGAGTGAACGGTAGCGACTGGTCAGTGCGAGCGACTCAAACCATATTCATCAAAAAAACAGCCTCACACAGCGCCAGCGTTCAAAATTGTGTCGCTGTAGCCCAGAGCGCCAGAAGCTGTGTGATTAAAAGTCCATTTTTGAACACATATCCACTAGTAACAAAGCAAAAACATATGGAATTACATTGTTAATACACTGTGACATTAACACTTTAATACCAGACCTGTAATGACAATTCTGCATGAAAAAATAAAAAAACTAAAACATTTTCAAAAATGTATTTAAATAGGCCAGGAGAGGCCATACAATGATTTAATACTAAACAAAAAAAAAATATTAAAAGAAAACCCTGTTTAAAGAGAAGAAAAGCAACGTCCATTGAAATGCATGGGAGAGCGACAGGTAGTGACAGGTAATATCAGGCGCTCTGAAAGGCAGAGCGTCTGCAGTATACACTGAGGGCCTTATTTATCAAGGAATAGCGACAGATAGCGACTGGGGAGACGGCCAGTAAAGCCAGGTACCGCAACTAGAACGCCGACTCCCCTCCACAATCACACATTTATCAAGCCGATACTGCTTAGCGACTGAGATAGCGCCACCTAGCGACTCATTCATCATTATCCCAGCCTCATCCCACAGCGCCAGCGAACATCCTTGAACAGCGACAACAGGTATGACCTCTCGCTACCTGGCGCTCTCCAATGCATTTCAATGGCAGAATGTATTTTAATTAATAATTAATTTATAATATATATTTTGTTTTTTTAAATTAAAAAAAAAAAATCCGTGAACACTTCTTCCTTTGAAAATGTATTTTTTTGGGATTTTTTCAAAAAAAATTTTTTTTTGCAGAATTGATATTACAGGTCTGATTTTAAACTATTCAGGTTTCAATTTAATTTCAAAATAATTCCACTTTTTTTTGGGTGGTTAGGGGGTTAAAAAACTACTTTTAACACATCGCCTACTGCGCTCTGGGATTTAAACATGCATTTCACAGCGCTAGGAATTTTTAAGGCTGATTTTTTAATGAATATGGTGGGTGCCGGTCGCTATGTCCAGTCACTATCATGCGCTCCCATAAAACAGCGAACCTGTCAAATAGCGACTCAGCATCTTGTATTCAACATTACGGCACACCGAGTCGCTATCATCCACCGAACAACGGCCAAGCACAGCGACTACTAGCGGTCGCTGTCAAAATACCGCTACAGTCGCTCAACAGTCGCTATCTGTCGCTATCTGTCGCTATTAATGAATCAGCCTCTGAGCCATCTGTGATGATGAATCGGATGCTACATGGCGCGGTAAGAGGCCCTCACCAGAATCACCTTCATAAATGTGGTATTGCATACAGCGCCCGGCGTTCACCTGCCGCTATCCCTTGATGAATAAAGCCCTATGTTTCACGATAAGTATCCCTTTCGTCTTTGTACAAAGAACAACTCACTTCCCCAACTGTACCAAACTAAATTCTTGACGATATTTACGATGGGCTGCCCTTGTTAACGATCAGGTTTCACGGGATCTGTTTTGTCGCAGCGCCGCATAATTAATACAATTAAAATAAATAACAGTTACTTTACGGCAGATTTGCATGGGCCCGGGGACGCACTGCAGCACTTTGTGACGGGATGTATTTTATAGGTGATAAAGATGTCGCCTCGGCTTTGATTCACTTTTTTTCTTGTCCCGAAGATAAATAAGGACGGAGGCAGCAAAGGGAATGAAAACACTTGAAACGCAGCTCCCTAATATTAGAGGGTCGGAATCCGGGGGGCAGGAGGGGGCTCGAAGACCCTTTTTTTTTTCATATGTCCGAATAAACACTCCATATGTGTTTTGCTACATGCGTGCGCATCACTTGGGATCTCAATTAGGTTAAATGTCCTTTTTATATGAGAAATAAACTTTATGGCGAGTCTTAAGGCATAGTGCAGAAACGTAATTACAATCATTTTATGAAAAAGGCTTATCAGCTACCTGTGATTAAACTGTAAATCCCCGGCCCTCTAAAAAATGGAGATTTTTTTTCTGGCTGTGTTAACAATAATGCCATGCAACATTTACTAAATCTTTTCCCTCCTTTGCATAATCTTGTCTCTCCCGCATCCACGCGCCACTGCGCTTCCTACACGCATCTCGCCCTGCTTTCCGAAGATTGTTTACCAGCGACTCCAGGCTCATTCGTTGAATGGGAAGAAATGGGAAAAGTCAGAAAAAAAAACATTAGGCTTCAATCATCAAAGGTGTGCAAAAAAATTTGATTATTTTTATTATTCACAGGTAGGGCTGGATTAAGTGTGGTGGAGGCCCCAGATACAATATTTTTTCTCCTGTAAAATAATAGTCCAGCCAAGTAACTGATTGGTGGTTGTCTGGCACCCGCCTACTTACTGGAACGTCAGATGGAGTCCCTTGTGCCCCCCTTGTGCGGGTGCGTGCTGCTCGGGAACTCCTGCTTTGCCATTCTGGGTGGGGGGTAGTGTAGTCGCCCGGCTGGTTCCCTGCATTGAGCTGCCAGCGGCTGTGCTTGGTGGCTTATGTGCAGTGACAGCTCGGCACCCATCACTGTAGCGTTGCTGGCGGCGGCTTTGCTGCTCTAGACTCTCCGTCCTGCCCTGTGGTGGCTTTGGCTGCTCAGGTGTGGGGGGGGTCCCCACTTCCGCCAATAGCTTTGTTGCTGGCCCCGCAGCCCTTCAGACCAAAGACTGAAAAGCCTCCTGGACCAGACCATAACCCAGGGTGGAGGCCCCCTTTGCAGTGCAAGTGGTGGAGGCCCAGCCCTGTTTACAGGAGATCTTTCCAACCTCTTCAAGTCCCAATGCTAAGAAGTTGTGACGCTGTATAAAATGTAAAGAAAGCAAGAAGGTAATGTTTTGAAAGTCTCATATAAGTCTCATATAACCAAATTGTATTCTCGACAGGGTTTGGAAGTTAGGCATTTTGCCATTTTATTTAATGTGGACCAAAACCCAGGATTTTGACTATCCTGGGTTTTGGTCTTTGCGCCTCCCAGGCAGCCCTGATCAGGGATGCCCCATTGTGTGAAACCCCCCAGGTCACCTGATCTCACTCACCCTTCCTCAGTTCTACGGCGCATGTGCAGCCTATTGTTCAGTCAGCTGTCTCAGATCTGCTCCCGCCCTTCCTTCCAGGAGCTCGTCTAAAGTGGGCGGATCTGAGTATGCTTGGCGGCCGTATCCCTCGCTACCCTAACAGGGAGGGTGCACACGCCAGCCATTCACAAATTGCGCAGGTGCTCGAAACCTGCTAAAGGGATAGTGGGCATGCGGCCACTGCTTGCGCATTCGCTATTGGACTGGGAAAGAAGGTGAGCTTTTGGGCGACCTGGGGGGTTTGACACAGCGGGGGCATCCTGAATCTGGATGCCCGAGGGGGAGCGAGTCTATGAGAATCCAGGGTAGGTTTTGGTCCACTTTAAAAGATCTGTCATTTAGAAACGGATGGTAGGAACACATTACAAAAAAGTTGGAACAGGGTTGACAACAGGCTGAAAAATATGTGATGCTACAAGCCACCATGATGTGGGGAGACCCATGTTAAGCTAAATAGAGGGGGCTAAAGACCCTTTACTCATAGGTAAAAGAAAAGCGTCTCTCCACATGGTGGCTTGCAGCTATGTTTTGGTGTTCACCAAGTCTCACCCCCCATACAGCCAAATACTTCCTGCCCTGTGCTTATGAGAGCCATACACTTTAAACACATGTACACAAGTGGAAGGTGTTTGGCTGTGTAAATTTAAAGCTAGTCATTGGCATTGCACCCTCAGCGGCTTCTCAGTGCCTCAGATGGCTTCGAGAAAAATTATTATTTGCATAGCTCCACCCACTGCAAGGAGTGATGGATAATTATATTATTCCTTATGTTGGGTGCTGTATAAATGCTTACTACTCTAGGAAAGTGTTTGTGGGGGGGGGGGGGAGTAGGGATATAGGGATCAGTGTGGAAGCACCTTCACTGTAGAGTGGTGTGTTCCATGCCAATCCTTACTCCCTATTTAGCACCTTGGTATAATATTTAAGGACCCTAAAAGAAGATAAGTATAGGGGAGGAGGGAGAATTTTCCTGCTGCCTTGCGTCCTGTCTTCCTAGAACAAGTGGGAAGTGGATGGAAGGAGCCTGAAAAGTCCCTATGGCGGGTCCTTTTGAATTAGCTTCAGTTTATTACAATGTCTTGTACATTCTAAACCAATAAAAACTTATATACTTAGTGTAATGGTATTAATATTGTCTGAAACAATATAACATTAATAAGGAAATTTTATTTCAAACACATAGTACAAATGTCTGTTTTGGGTTGGTTTGTAGCAAGTATTTTCATTTGTAGCAAGTATTTCCCAGTATTGCAGCAAGGGGTTAACTACCCATGGTCTGGTGTAGACGCGTTTCGCAGATTGCTTCCTCAGTACATCATAGAGTACTATAACATAAACATAATATCATTTGTGCGTTCAAAATTTGTTTGGCACTAAGTATATACGTTTTTATTGGTTTAGAATGTACAAGATCTTAATAAACTGAAGCTAATTCAAAAGGACCCGCCATAGGGACTTTTTCAGGCTCCTTCCATCCACTTCCCACTTGTTCTAGGAAGACAGGCCGCAAGGCGGCAGGAAAATTCTCCCTCCTCCCCTATACTACTCTAGGAAAGTACCTCTTTTCCTATATGAACCCTCACACAGTTCTGTATTATAAACAAGCATTAATCAGTAATGCAAATCACTGAACTCAGAAATACTTCCAGAAATTAATGTCTGAGAACACAGTTCATTATTGCAATCCACAAATGCAAGTTGAAGTTGTATCATATGAAGCCATATATCAACAGATTCTTCTGGCCCTTCCCTGGGCCAAAGCTAATTTACAATTTGCAAATGGACTATTCTGTGGTCTGGTGAATGAAAATGTAAAATTCACTATGGGAAGCACAAACAAAGTATCCTAGACTCAAGCTTATCAGGACACAGTTCAAATGCCTGCATTTCTGACAGTATGGGGTTGCATTGGTGCCTATGCCTTATTTACATATTTTGAAAGCCACTATCGATGCTAAGAAGTATAAAGAGGTTTTAGAACAACATTTGCTCCCATGCAGAAAATTCCTTTTTTAGGGAAGGCCTTGCAACTTTGGGACAAACTAAACTAAATCACATACTGCTGGGCATCAGAGAAGGCGAGTCTGGGTGTTGAACTAGCCCGTCTGCATTACAGGCCTTTCACAAATAGAAAGTATTTGGTGCATTATGAAACAAACTATCTGCAGAGAAGACTCAGGACTGTTGGCAAAGTAGAATCCTACAACTGACAAGAACAGGACAACATTGTACTTGCAAAATTTTAACAATTAGTTTCCTCTTATGCCACATATTATGCATGTTATTTTAAAACATGGTATGTATGACCCTGTCTTAACTTTTTTAATTGAGCTTATAATGAAATTGGGATTGTATAAAAAAAATCAGGTTTCATTATCTCTACCTCCTCCTGTGAATGTAACAAGCAACATGAGTCATGCTGAAAAGCCTTCCAGCTCCCTGGTGAAGGATTACATTGTTACAGGGGCTGCAGCTGATGTATAATAATTGTTTCAATCATAAGCCACTGTGATACATTGTAAAGCAGTCACGAGTCTGCTATCGAAATGTAAATAGCTCAAAGTTGGCTTACGGCTTTCTCTGACGTGCCCGTCATGATGCTGTGATGGAAAGAACACTGTAAGGACTCTCTCCTCTGTATGTTCTATTGTGAATAAATATGGTTATATGAGATTCTCAAATCATCTTTTTTTCCTTTCCATTTACACAACTTTTTGGGCATTATAGTTGAATGTCATGTGAGTCAGACAATACTACCAGTGGATTAGGAAATCCTTTCAGATATTGGGCCTTGATTCATCAAGAGCTGAAAAAATTCTCATGTAAATACAGGTACTACAGGTAAAAAGGGATAAAAAGTTCAATACTTTTCTCAGGAGTAAAAATGTGCCATTGACTTTCAGTGTCTTCCTATCTGGTGATTCAGCAACATTGAAATTCTCAGGCTTTCTTTCTCATGGATTGATTTTTTTACTACCATGAGAATTTTTTTCAACTCTTCAAGGCCATAGTGAGCCAATTAAATCTCCCATAAAGAAAATCATATCTAATAACAGACATAATATTTCATAAAACAGGTGAGAAATACCGTATTTGCCGGCGTATAAGACGAATTTTTCTCCCTATAAAACATGCCTCCCAGTGGGGGGGTTGTCTTATACGCCGGGTGCCGCCGCTCTCATACACACTAACACACACACACACATTCATGCTTACTTCACTTCCTGGCTGTTGCGCGCTGGTCATCGGTGGGCGTGTCCCAGATGGCCGCCGTCCAATGAAAACAATGGACGCCGGCCATCTGGGGCACGCCCACCGACGACCAGCGCGCAACAGCCAGGAAGTGCCGGTAAGAATGAATGTGTGTGCGTGTTTGTGTGTATGAGAGGGGCGGCAGTGGCGGCAGTGGCGGCGGGTGGCGACAGGAACAGCAGGGACGGGCAGACCGGCCCTCCGACCATCGGTAAGTGTGTGAGCGGCGGGGCGGGGCGGGGGGAGGAGGGGGTGGGGCCACTCGCTGGCTGTACTGAGGGATGCCCCCATGCCTGTATTGAGGGATGCCCCCATGCCTGTACTGAGGGATGCCCCCATGCCTGTACCGAGGGATGCCCCATGCCTGTACTGAGGGATGCCCCCATACCTGTACTGAGGGATGCCCCCATACATGTACTGAGGGATGCCCCCATACCTGTACTGAGGGATGCCCCCATACCTGTACTGAGGGATGCCCCCATACTTGTACTGAGGGATGCCCCCATGCCTGTACTGAGGGATGCCCCCATGCCTGTACTAAGGGATGCCCCATGCCTGTACTGAGGGATGCCCCCATTCCTGTACTGAGGGATGCCCCATACCTGTACTGAGGGATGCCCCCATGCCTGTACTGAGGGATGCCCCCATGCCTGTACTGAGGGATGCACCCATTCCTGTACTGAGGGATGCCCCATACCTGTACTGAGGGATGCCCCCATGCCTGTACTGAGGGATGCCCCATGCCTGTACTGAGAGATGCCCCAATGCCTGTACTGAGGGATGCCCCATGCCTGTATTGAGGGATGCCCCCATGCCTGTATTGAGGGATGCCCCCATGCCTGTATTGAGGGATGCCCCAATGCCTGTACTGAGGGATGCCCCATGCCTGTACTGAGGGATGCCCCCATACCTGTACTGAGGGATGCCCCATGCCTGTACTGAGGGATGCCCCCATGCCTGTACTGAGGGATGCCCCATGCCTGTACTGAGGGATGCCCCATGCCTGTACTGAGGGATGCCCCCATGCCTGTACTGAGGGATGCCCCCATGCCTGTACTGAGGGATGCCCCCATGCCTGTACTGAGGTATGCCCCATGCCTGTACTGAGGGATGCCCCCATGCCTGTACTGAGGGATGCCCCATGCCTGTACTGAGGGATGCCCCATGCCTGTACTGAGGGATGCCCCCATGCCTGTACTGAGGGATGCCCCCATGCCTGTACTGAGGGATGCCCCATGCCTGTACTGAGGGATGCCCCCATACCTGTACTGAGGGATGCCCCCATACCTGTGCTGAGGGATGCCCCCATGCCTGTATTGAGGGATGCCCCCCATGCCTGTACTGAGGGATGTCCCATGCCTGTACCGAGGGATGCCCCCATGCCTGTATTGAGGGATGCCCCCCATGCCTGTACTGAGGGATGCCCCCATGCCTGTACTGAGGGATGCCCCATGCCTGTACTGAGGGATGCCCCCATGCCTGTACTGAGGGATGCCCCCATGCCTGTACTGAGGGATGCCCCCATGCCTGTACTGAGGGATGCCCCCATGCCTGTACTGAGGGATGCCCCCATGCCTGTACTGAGGGATGCCCCCATGCCTGTACTGAGTGATGCCCCCATGCCTGTACTGAGGGATGCCCCATGCCTGTACTGAGGGATGCCCCCATGCCTGTACTGAGGGATGCCCCCATGACTGTATTGAGGGGTGCCCCATGACTGTAAGAAGCCAGAAAGTATGACTGTAAGAAGCCACCCAGGGACTCTGGGAAAGGGAATTAACATGTTGAAATAAAATCTGATGTTCTTTTACATTTTATTTGGTGTGCGGAAGAGGGAGTAGTCTTATACGGTGAGTATATAACAAACTCTATATTTTGAGTGGAAATGTTGGGGGGTCGTCTTATACGCCCAGTCGTCTTATACGCCGGCAAATACGGTACATTGTTTTATTGAGCTATAAGTGGAAGATGGAGGGGGCGTTCATTTTTCCCTCCATTGTCATTTTTAAGGTTTTGTTTTCTACACGGAATAATTTTTGCAGGATATTTTGCTGTCTGACATTTCATGTAAATATTATCCGGCGTTAGTGAGATACGGTATTTGATCTTTGGCTGTAGGCTGTGGCTTAAGTGTGGCTTTTTTTCTCAGCTCAGTTTGATTCTTTATCTTTAGCTTCGCATAACACTGCATCACAGAGCGTCTGGTCTCTGCCCCATTCGTCAGGCTCAGATCTCCCTTGGTGGCCTCACTTGTGTGACCGGCTGCTGATATAAAACACTCTGACAAAGCTATAAAGAGCTCAAAGATCCACATAGGGCACCCCCCACTCACCTTGTGCCTGTACATGTCAGCCTAGCACAGGGTTACAGATGTAGCAATCTTCAGCTTGACAAGCAGCCATTGAAAACTAATGAAGATTTTAAAGCATTCTAATGTTCTTGCAGCCCACAATGGGATTAATTCTGGGGGCCCAACAGAGGAAATCATGCTCCAGTCCTTCTGGGGGAAATATTTCTTGGGATGCCCAGAAGAAATCATTCTTGGGGCCTGCCAGACAAAATTAATCTGGGGGATCACTAGAGTAAATCATTCTGGGGGTCCACCAGTAGAAATCGTTCTGGAGGTCTACTAGTGGAAATCATTCTCCAGTCCTGGGGAAATTATTTTTTGGGATGTCCCAAAGGAAACCAATCTGGGGGTCCACTAGAGGAAATCATTCTGAGGGTCCACTAGAGGAATTCATTCTGGGGGTCCACTAGAGGAATTCATTCTGGGGGTCCATTAGAGGAAATCATTCTGGGGGTCCACTAGAGGAATTCAATCTGGGGGTCCACTAGAGGAAATCATTCTGGGGGTCCACTAGAGGAAATCATTCTGGGGGTCCACTAGAGGAATTCATTCTGGGGGTCCACTAGAGGAATTCATTCTGGGGGTCCATTAGAGGAAATCATTCTGGGGGTCCACTAGAGGAAATCGTTATGGGGGTCCACTAGAGGAATTCATTCTGGGGGCCTACCAGAGGAAATCGTGTCCCAGTCCTTCTGGGGGAAATATTTCTTGGGATGTTCCAAAAAAAATCATTCTGGGGACCCGCCAGCCAAAATATTTCTTGGGGATCAATAGAGTAAATCATTCTAGGGCTCCATTAGAGGAATTCATTCTGGGGGTCCATTAGAGAAATTCATTCTGGGGGTCCACTAGAGGAATTCATTCTGGGGGTCCACTAGAGGAATTCATTCTGGGAGTCCACTAGAGGAATTCATTCTGGGGGTCCACTAGGGGAATTCATTTCTTTCCGCCAGACAAAATTCTTCTTGGGGATCACTAGAGGAAATAATTCTGCCGCTCCACTAAAGGAAAGCGTTCTGTCATCCCACTGGAGTTCATCTTGGGCCCACGAGAAAAACAATTCTTAGCTTACTTAGCTCAGCATTTTGACGGTCCATCAGAGGAAATCAGTCTAAAGACCCACCAGAGGAAATCAATCTAGGGGTCCACCAGAGGAAATCAATCTAGGGGCCCACCATAGAAAATCATTCTTTAGATGCCCCAAAGGAGATAATTCTTAGTTTTTAGTTTTTGAGACCAAAAAGAGAAAATAATTATCCCCACATATTGTGTGATAAGTGGGTAGTTCGGGGGGGGGGGGGGGGGAATAGCCGAAAGGCACATAGCAATTAGGGGAAGAACAACCACACAGTCAAGAGCTGGGCTGGACGCCTTGGCCCATCAGAGGCGCCTTTATTCCAGTCATCCTGTTTGCTGCAGATGAGTCAGGGCCACTGTTAGTGGTGCCGGTCATAAGTCAGGCCCTCACCCCCCCCCCCATATTTGGCTCAGTCATTATGCTGGTAAGGTAGAGACACAGCATGGCACATCCCTGTATGGGACAGCAGCAGCACCATAGAGTGGGTGAGGAGGGGGCAGATTTTTCCCCTTCTGCACTATTTTGCCTAGAGACTGCCCTGGCCAAAATGCATGAAGTGGGCAGAAGTGCAGATGTGCCAGCTGACGGATTTGCCGCTCTGCATCAGGCCATCAGCCCCTCATCAGCAACCTTTTGGGGCACCTGAGCCTTGTTGGGCTGTCCATTGGCACGCAGCACATATTTTCCTTGAAAGGTTATTAATACCACGATTGAATGATTGCCCCCCCCCCCCCATTTTTATCAGGGGTTCAATGGCTAATTAAATATTACCCTTTATTTTTAGCTCAGGGAGGTCTTTTCGGATGGATGGCATTGATCCCCCTATTTGGCAGTGGGGGAAGTAGCCACTGGTTTTTATTACTCACTGGATTTGTGCTCCGTTAATACTAATGTATTGAAAGGTGCTTAAAGTTATTTGGATGTATCTTTTTTTTTTTTTTCAACAATAATTTTATTGAGGATATGCAAATGTTACATCCATAAGCAAATTACAGAAGATTTTACAAAATAAGTAGCAAGACATATCCAATTAACGGCATACTTGTACAGAACAAAGCACAATAAAGTTCTTATACAGAGCATTCCTCTCTATTAGAAGTCGACAGCGGCAAAGAAGGTTTAAGGCGGAGTAAAATAGGAGAAATAACAAAGTATAGAAAGAAAAAAGGGGAGGAGGAGGAAGGGTGGGTGTCCATACTATAACCAACTTAAAAAGGACGTCACAAATAGTTGACGACCAAAGTTTTTAGGCTGGAAATGGGTGATCCAACCTTCCCAGATAGCTAGGAAGGGAGTGAGATCGCCTTGCTTTGAGGCAGCCATCTTTGCAAAGAGCATCACCTCATTTATGCGAGGTATGAGGCTTCCACTAGAAATGGACCTGCTCTTCCATGATTGGGCAATAATCATTTTAGCGGCTGTTAGAATATGCCTCACGAGCTGAAAATGTGCTTTAGAGCAGTCGGGGGGTCTGAGATTTAGAAGGGCTAATTGAGGTGAGGGGGTCAGACGAAGGCCTGTTGCCTTAAATATAAGATAAAAAACCTTAGCCCAGAACTGGTTAACTAGCCTACACTCCCACCAAATATGAAGGTAGGTTCCTTGCATACAACAGTTTCTGAAACATTCTGGGGAGTACGAAGGGCAGAACCTGTGAATTTTCTCTGGAACCAAATACCAGCGAAGCAGAACTTTGGTATTAACCTCCTGGGCACTTGTGTGCAGAAATTTAGTAAATGAGTTCCTCCATACAGCTTTCCAGTCCTCTTCCGAGAGGTTAGTACCAAGGTCATTCGCCCATCTAGTGGTGTAGGCCGAAAGAAATTTCCCATCTGCCTCGTACATTAGCTTGTACAGCGTGGAAACCGTCCCTTTACCTAGAGGCTGCATCCCACAGATAGACTCAAAGGGGGAAGAAGGTCTTGATACTGATCATCGCGACAGTACCTATATAATGTGTAATTTGCAGGAAGTGGAGATATTCTTTGCATGGTATGTCCCTAAGGGATTGGAGCTCGGGGAAGGTTATCATACCCCTATGTGTTAAAAAATCTTTGAACTTTGTTAAGTTGTGTGCCCTCCACCAGGTAAAAGCCGACGGCTCCTGGAAGGCCGGGGGGAATTCGGGGTTGCCAAATATAGAGAGCAAGGGGGTCTGAGGGGAGGAGAGGTTTCCTTTCAGTCTATTTGTCTTCCATATCCTGAGGGAGTGGTTCAAGACAGGATTGTCGATGTCTTTATAAGCCAGCGGAGGTAGCCATAGCAAATTCTCAATCTCTAACGGAGAGCAGCTAATCTGTTCAATGTCAACCCACAATGGCCTTTCCGTGCCAGCATGGACGGCCGACATTTGGGCAATCTGACAGGCAGAGTAGTAACGCGCTAAGTTAGGGACACCAAGGTCACCCTGCTGCTTAGGTCTATATAGGGTCCCCCGATTGACCCGAGGTCTTTGCTTCCCCCAGATAAAGGAGTTTAAAGACGCTTGGAGGCCTTTGATAAAGGAAGCCGGGATTGGGATTGGAAGTACTCGGAAAAAATAAAGCAATTTAGGAAGCCATGTCATCTTTGCCGCCGCTATCCTACCCAGCCATGACAGGTGAAATCTAGTCCAGGTAGATATTAGAGTACGTAGATCCTTAGCCAATGCGGGATAGTTAGCGGCATAAAGAGAGTCATAATTTGCTGTTAGTCGAACACCCAGATATTTAATGTGATGGTTTTGCCAAGAGAAGCCAAAAGAAGATTTGAGCGTGATCAAAGTACTCTCAGGGAGAGAAATATTGAGCGCCTGAGACTTTGAGGCATTAATTTGCAGGCCGGATATTTTGGAAAAGTCATCTAGGGTGTGGAAAAGATTCGGGAGTAATGTGATAGGGTCCGATACTAGCATTAAAATATCATCTGCAAATAGGGAAATCTTATGGTCATAAGCTCCTATCGTAATTCCCTTAATTTTGATGTTAGTCTGAATCAGCTTGGAGAGGGGCTCAATGGCGAGTGCAAATAATAGAGGGGAAAGGGGGCAACCTTGTCTGGTGCCTCTGCCTAGAGTGAACCGGTTGGAAGAATATCCTGAATATCTGATGAATGCTCCCGGGTTGGAGTATAATGAGGCAATCCATGCAATGAAGGAGGGACCCATACTCCACTTCTTCAGAATAAACTGAAGGTAGTCCCATGCCATGGTATCAAAAGCTTTACGTACATCCAGGGTTAATAGCATGGCTTGGCGTCCCTCCTTCCTGGCATGATGGATCAGGTTGATAACCTTACGAATATTATCCCCCACTTGTCGCAGGGGAATGAAACCTGCTTGCTCTTTGGAGATTAGGGACCCTATAACCTTATTGAGTCTTGTCGCCAGGACTTTAGCAAGGAGCTTAACATCAATGTTTAAGAGGGAAATAGGTCTATGATTGGACCAAAGGGTAGGGTCAACATCTGGTTTGGGTATCATACAGACGGCCGCAGTAAGCGCGTCTGTACTCCACGAGTCACCTCCACTAAGGGAGTTGAACACACAAACCAAGCGTGGGGCGAGTACTTGGGAGAATTTTTTATAATAAAGGGCGGTGAAACCATCTGGGCCTGGCTGTTTCCCTATCTTTAGGGAGTTAATAGCTTCTTGGACCTCAGAGAGCTGAACTGGACTTTCCAGTGAGGCCCTGACCTCTTCAGGAAGGGAAGGTAGTTGTAAATGACCTATCAATTTTTCAGCAAGGCGCTCATCTAGTGCAGTTTTAGGTTTATAAAGATCCTCGAGATGCTTACTGAACGTCGCTACCACCCTCGCTGGATCACTTGAAAGTGAACCGTCAAGGGTCTTAATGCACAAAGGTTTAACCCTCTGCGTGACTCCCTTAAGCCTTCTGGCCAGAGGGGTGTTTGGCTTATTACTGAGACGATACCACTTAAACCCTGATCTGTTTATTTGGCGTTCGGCTTTACTGGAGAGGCACATATTAAGCCGGTCCCCGGCCTGATTAAGAGCAATCCTATTATGCCTGGTAGGATGGGTTTTATAATCAGAAGAGGCTAAATGATATGCATCTAGTAATGTATTTAATTGCTTTTTATTCAGGGCCTTGCGTCGAGCTGATTCTTGGATAAAATGACCTCGGATTACGGCTTTATGAGCCTCCCAAAGCAGGGTATCAGAACTTACCGACCCTGTGTTATCAAAGTAGAAATCCTCAATTACTTTACATGTGCGCTCAAGGAGGGTCTCATCAGATAACATAGGGTCGTAGAGTTTCCAAGATTTTTGTGGGGGTCTTTGCGTTAAAAAAGACATTTCAACTGAGACCAAATCGTGATCAGACCAGACAATTGGTACTATAGAAGAGTGGGACAGGTGTGGCAGGGAGGAAAGCTGCAAGAAAACATGGTTGATTCTGGTAAAGACCTTATGCGGGCAAGAATAATGAGTAAAGTCTCTCCTTGCGGGATGCAGTTCCCTCCACCCATCAACTAAATGATAGTGCTTTAAGAGGGAGCAAAACGCCGTTCTTGAGGAGGCATCTCTACTCACAACGGAGGCTCGGTCCACAGCTTGTCGATCTAAAGTTGGATGCAAGATTTGGTTCGAATCTCTGGCTACTATTAAAAGCCCCCTTACTAGGGGATCCAGGGTCTTCAGGAACTCCTCAAAAAAAGCGTTCTGATTCTGATTCGGGGCATAGTATGTAGCAATAGTAATTGGTTGGTCTTGGACTTCACCCACAATTATGAGAAAATGACCCTGAGGGTCTCTTATTATCTGCTCCGAAGAGAAAGGGAGAGAGCGCTTGAAAGCGATAAGAACCCCTCTTTGCTTCATTTGGATGTATCTTAAAGATTCTATTGTATTGTTTGCATATAGATCCACTTTATGGTGATCAAGATTAATAAGATAACATTAGGGATGAATTGATCACCTTTAGTCACTAAGAAGTTCTGTGTTTCATGCTTATTATCTGGATTTTGACTTAAATTTGGGACTTGAGTCTTACACGTTGAGCTAAATATCTTTGATCTATGTTTTAGCTCGGTATTGTATTTTTGCTTTTTTAAGATTAATAAGATCTTATAACAAAACACATTCATTTAGTGGATGAAATACTGCTGTTATGAATCGAAAATTCACAATCATGGAATTTTAATGGAAGAAACAATAAATAGAATTTTTTTTTATTTACAAATTAGAGTGGTTGGTGGTATATATATGAACTGTTGCATTTTTGTGATCAAATATCTGATTTTAATTATGATCATGGGGGATAGAGGGATGTTTCTATTGTGAATAAATGTACTTTTGTATGCAGTGTTCATTTGTGTTTTGCTTGCTATAGAAAGTGCAGTAGAGTAAAATCATACGAAGGGTTTTGCTTATGGGGTCAGGGTGGAGGTAGGTGTTGGGAACACATGTTCTTGGGACTCATTAACCCCCTTGATCCACATCATGTTTGTTTTCACCTGAGATTACACACTGTCTTGGTGTGAGTATTTGATGGTAGGCAACTCCATGTAACATCATGAGCTCCTCGTCCCCAGATCACGTTTTTGCGAAGCGCTGACTTGCGTTGAAATAAACCCATCACATTGGTCCCCAGTGATCTCATTAACTTTCCGCTTTTCTCATGTGATGTTTGCAGGAGATCACGCATTTAATAGCTGTCACTGCAGCTGTTTCCTGTAAGGAACGCTGAATCCAGCAAGTGGCTGTTCCCTTATTGACAGCAATTAAAACTTATTACAGAGCCAGGAAGACAAAACTACCGACGCGGAGGGAGAAAAACAAAATGACACAGGGTGCCGTCAGGACAATAGAGACAAGCTTACCATAGATGCTATTAATTGTCCAACCTCCTGCCAGCTCCGTATTCCCCATATTGCAGCGCTGGGTCATAGTCTGTGCAGGCGGCATGGAGTGGGCAGCGCTAAACAATACAACTTAATGCAATATGTATAAAGTGTTGTTCAAAAGCTTAGCAACAAAAGGGACGCAATGCTGTTCAGATATTTTACACAACAAACAGAACTGCTCTAAAGAACCTGTAAAGATAGAACAAATAAAGAAAGGTTTTAATCGACAGAGAATTCCTGCAGTATACCGACCTGGATCAATATGCATTGAAGAGACGCGGGTGAGTCATGGAAATAACACTCATCGGGTAAACAGGTTCCAATGCAAGCACTAACCTTGGAAGGTGAAAAGTCAAACTGGCCCACCAGGGTACCAGGAAACCCCTCATGGGCCCCTGAACACTATGCATAGCTTATTTGTGGCATCCCAAGTACACACATACACATTATAATTTGGCAGAGTTTGTCACAATGGTTGTGTGTATAAGCCATAAAGATAAACTGGTAATATTGGGGTTCTCTCTTTTTTAGGAGAGAAAATTGGCATTCACAAAAACCTTTTCCTTAGATATAGTTTATCACAAATTCAATTGGATCATGGTAAACTAGAAAATGTATTTCACATTATCCATGGGTCAAAATCAAAGGCCTTAAAGAGACCTTTTCTGATGTTCCTCTCCAGGCTATGGCTATGGGGGGGGGGGGGGGGGGGGGTAGAGTAGGCCTGAATACGGTCTGGTCCCTTACTTGCAGTTTTCATTCACAGATGCACTAAATTCCTCCTCTTTTCTTCTTCTTCTGTACTTCTGCATCTTCATATTTTTTTAATCTTCAGACCTGTCAAGTTAGGTTTGATTGTTCTTGTGGATAAAACCCAGAGAGCATGTGTTCTTATACTGTACATGATCGTCTTTAAATGTATAAATGTATAGGTAGACTCACTTGAGAGTCTTTCTAATTAGACATGGATGTGAAAACTTAGCACTGTAATCTAGAATGCTCATAGTAATGATTATATTGTTCTTGTAATTTATGTTTACAATGCAAATAAACATATTGAAATGAGGAACAATAGTGGATGACATTTGGCACAACTGTGATATTACCAAAAACAGGATTTCCCATAAAAACATGATGAAACGATAAGAGGGAAATTGGTTCAGGAAGAGACCTAGAGCAGCATTAAAGTGGACATATCACCAGGTTTTTCAATATCCTAATTATAGCTATTTGTCACTAGGCCATCCCAATTCGGGATGCCCCGCTTGTGAACCCCCCCAGACAGGTCCAGAATAAGTGTGGTGGAGGCCCCTGGGCACAAAATCTGGTGGAGGCCCCAGATACAGTATTTTTTTTTTCCTTTAAAAAAATAGTCCAGCCAAGTAACTGATTGGTGGTTGTCTGGCACCCGCCTACTTATTGGAAGGTCAGATGGAGTCCCTTGTGCCCCCCTTGTGCGGGTGCGTGCTGCTCGGGAACTCCTGCTTTGCCATTCTGGGTGGGGGGTAGTGTAGTCGCCCGGCTGGTTCCCTGCATTGAGCTGCCAGCGGCTGTGCTTGGTGGCTTATGTGCAGTGACCGCTCTGCACCCATCACTGTAGCGTTGCTGGCGGCGGCTTTGCTGCTCTAGACTCTCCGTCTTACCCTCTGGTGGCTTTGGCTGCCCAGACATGGGGGGGCCCCCACTGCCACTGATAGCTTTGTTGCTGGGCCCGCGGCCCATCAAACCTCCTGGACCAGACCATAACCCAAAGGTTGGTGGTGGCCCCCTTTTCAGGGCAACTGGTGGAGGCTTCGGGTGTGTGCCCCTAGCACCCCCCTCATAATCCGGTCCTGCCCCCAGATTGCCCACACAACTTACCTTTCCGCGGTTCACAAGACGCATGTGTGGGCTCTCGTCCATTCAGCATAAAGCGTTTTGAATTGAACATTGGCTCAGCTCAGTAAGGCCTCAGACCAGAAATATCAAGAGTCAAGTGGCAACTGACTTACCTGACACCTGCTTCTACACCGCACATCGCTCACCCACCACACAAGTATGACTAGCTGGTCTGGCGCGTGACCATGGCCTCAGTCTGGAGCACTCCCTTTGACTTCAGTGGGGGCATCTGTACATAGAGGTTTCTGATGTAAAGACTTGACTTCGATGGGCTTGTGAAACTTAGTCCGCCAATCAGCAGTGGCATAGCAGCTGCACATCTATTGGGTGAATTAAAGTCATTGAAGTTTTCTGTAAAAGCTAGCAGCCATGGCAGAACCCCAGAGAGTCACTGTGTTAGTGGCTGAACAGGTGAGTTTCTTTTTAAACCCCAAAATAGGTCTGATTGCCAGGAGAAGGGGGGTGCTGGGGGTCTGTTTTTTTTTTTTTTTGTTACTTCCACTTTTTACCAGAAAAGTCGTTAAAAATTATACAGTACATTTGTGGTTTGTGAACACTTAAAAGACACCGAGATCTATACCCTGGACTATTCTATTTACATACTAAATCAGTGTCCTAACCACTACACAATCTAAGACAAGATGGAATTATAGCAACTTTGTATTTGTTACAAGGAGTTAGGCTCCATTTAGTGTTAAGAGACTAGATATGTCTAAATTACTTTGGATCTAAAATAAATCTCATGGTCAGATATGGATGAATCAGCACAAAGCAAATGATGGCAGATTTTCTCATCTCTAGTAGGAACCCAACATCATGTAGCGGCCAGGCCAGGCACGCGCTCTGAGGAGTGAGGGGGGTTCTTGGACCTAGGGTAGGGTGACTCAGGTTGGTGTGGCGCGTGTGGGGTGGAGGTGCACTTACTGATTCAGTCGTCGCTGGTCTACAATCATGACACTCCTTGATGCAAACAGCAGGGTCTTTATTTGAAGGCTTCCATCCATGTCAAACAGCATAATCCAGTACAGGCAATGTCCATACAGCAATCAGTCTCTACAGCTTCCAGTTACTTTCACGGGGTCTTTCCCTCACTGTTGCTCAGCTCCTTCGCTACTTCCCCTCTTCAGCTTGGAACTCAGAGCTAAGAACCATCTAGAAGGGTTGGGTTCTCCCTTATGTAACCTCTGAAATGTTGCCTTACCAACTATGTTGCGAGGCTCAACCAATGGCAAGGCAGGTGATGTTGCCAATGACATCTGGC